>RXPK01000043.1:1601336-1927296 GCA_004143645.1 Protaetia brevitarsis
GAATTACTCAAATTGTTTGTTGATTGTAAAATTGTCAAAATAATTATGCTTGCTTTTGCAAGCCACTGCAGATTCAAAAAGCAACTTCATAGAATCGGACTTTCTCATGATATTGCACACTAATTGCATCTATAGAATAAGGGTACAAGTCTGCCACTGCTCAACCGATATGAAAATCAGGTATATGAAGACCTAAAAGAGATCTTACTAAAATAGATTCTAATCTATCTTAACGGACTTTAACTTGTTATTGTGATCCCCAAAATGACATTCATTCTAAAATTAGCTCTAAAGACGGCAGTGGACGAGATGATTAATCGATCCATGAGTATTATATCCATTTTCAATATTTATATATTTTTTTTTAATAAAACATTCCAATTGATTGTGATTATATTATCCTAAATTTATGTAAATCGTAATAAATAAAAATAAACTAATCATTGAAAAGCTTTTATTTTTTTTAAATATCGATAATTATAAGTACACACACACACACACACACACAAAGTACAGAACGAACGTTGCGATTCCTATCATTTGATGCGACGAAACACGCTTTCAGACGGTTTGTGGTCCCCGGTCGCTGCGAAGAGAGGGTGGTCGGCCTATACGCAAAAATTACATTGAAATGGAGGCAGCGTATTTGGCTGTTGCCGTGGTTGTCCGACCGCGGTAGTTATAATATGCTAAAAGAGATCTTACTAAAATAGATTCTAATCTATCTTAACGGACTTTAACTTGTTATTGTGATCCCCAAAATGACATTCATTCTAAAATAAGCTCTAAGACGCAGTGGACGAGCTGATTAACTCGTCATGGTATTATTCATTTTCAAATTTATATATTTTTTTACTAAAACATTCCAATTGATTGATTTATTATCTAAATTTATTAAATCGTAATATAAAAAATAAACTAATCATGAAAGCTTTTATTTTTTTAAATATGATTACATAAGTACACACACACACACACACAAAAGTACAGAACGAACGTTGCGATTCCTATCATTTGATGCGACGAAACACGCTTTCAGACGGTTTGTTGGTCTCCCCGCGTAGCTAGCGGAAGAGAGGGTGGTCGGCCTATACGCAAAAATTACATTGAAATGGAGCCAGCCGTATTTTGGCTCGTGCCGTTGGTTGTCGAACCAGCGTAGTTATAATATGCATTCTAGAGGGTCATCGTATGTCGTAGGCTCGGACTGTAGGGGGAAATCGTCTTCCATTATCACGTTAGGAAATTTTAAAACAAGCGTGCGAGTCAAACGACCATCGAAGATCGGCTATTGAAAGTAAAAATATGTATGGTTCGCATAGGCGGCCGAATGGACTTCGGTTTGGACACAATTGTGTTCAAGAATATTTAATATTTATTAATTATAGTAATAAAGAACAGTATTATTCTAGGATGACATCGCGGGCACATTAATAACTTTCAATTTCAAAAGAACTACTATTCATATCTTCTGTGTGGTAAATATGAAAATGAAAAATAATATGATAACGGAGTATTCCTTGAAAGATCATCATAATAGTATTTTAAGTAAAAGACAAACCATTTGCCTAAGTAAACAAACAAGGAACATAGGAATTGTGTTTCCTATTCTTCGTAAGAATTACATCCGCTTGTGCTTACAATATCCATTATATTTTACTTCAGGATCTACGCTTAAATAACTTGTATGTACTCTGTGTAGTATTATGTTTTCGTCGACATAAAATCATAAAAACACCTGAATAGTTTTATGTTATTTAGGTGGGAGAATGTAAACAAGTAGCCCGTGTACGTACAGTTAAAAACTAAATATATGGAGTTCCGAAGGAAATACGTCAGTATTTATATTTAGAAAGATAAGTATTTCCGATAAAAACTTAATGCATTTTTCATTTTAAAATTGCTTCTTTTGTCTACATTAAATTTTTCGTGTCTGTGTTATTTTAGTTAGCAATTAACGAGGTAATAAATTACTGCAAGCTGAGCTAAACTGTTTCAAAACGTTGTAAAAGTAATAAATGGGAAGGGGAGGGGGAATTGGCTCGAGATTGGCCCCACCACTGAAAATGGATCTTGCGAAATCGTGGTTCCCTGGCCAAACTTCATAATTAAATAAAATTGTTGAGATAGTTGCCTAGGTTTTATTATTTGGTCGGCCATGTTGTTATTTATTTATTTTGCGTTTCAATGATCTTTTTTTCATCATCTTTTTCAACAGAATTTTTAATTATTTCGATACAACATCAAATTTTGTTTACAGGAAATGGTTAAATTATCAGAAAACGAAAAAGGAAAGAAATAAGTTAACTTTCATTAGAAAATAATTCTGAGAAATACATTTCTGCTAGGTTCATAGAACGTATATCGCGAAAGGTGTTAATATTTATTATGTACGTATAATAGGTAACAGTCGTTGCTGAAATTGTACTCTCGTAAAATGATTGTAAAGAATAAATAAACAGATTTCTTTCATTGCTAAATATTCTTACCTTAATATTTACTGATTACTGTAGTTTAATTTATATTAGCTTAAGCATGTAACTATTTTTTTAACAAAATAAGCAAGCAAGAAATGTTAAGATTGAACGAATTTCTATAAAATGACCTACCAAATTTCTATACACATAATTTGCATAATGCCAATAAATTGATATTATTTTTATTATTAATTTGTATTTATTTCATTTTTTGAACCAGGGAATCAGGCATACTTTCATCTTTTTTTATTTGAAAAATAAGTGCATATTACTATTCTGATGATTAACAAAAAAAAATTAAGAATAATAATTTCCGCATAATTAATATCGCTGCTTTAAAACTACGCAATTAAGTTAGGTAAATAAGATATATGATTGAACAAAAGGGAACATGAAAATGAAAAATATGTTCGTAACTGCTATGCTATAGATGCTATGTATATTTGCCTGACAATGAGGAATATTAAAAAAGATGCATCTAATTTTTGCTTAAAGTACTCATAATTGATATTAGTTTAAAAAAAATCAATTGGTGGTACTGGTTAGGTGGTTTTTATTATCAAAACTTAATTAATTTTTCAAGTAAATTCAATAATTCTTGAAAGCAGCTGAAAACACCTAAGACATACCACTAATTCACATTTTTTACTAATTATATCAATTACGAATACCTTAAATAGATTAGATGTTATAAATGTGGAATTCAAAGAAAAATAACAGTTTTTGAAAGAAAGCTATTATTATTATGAATATAGCTATTAGTTTCTAACAACTCTTCCTGATTTCTTTTCTTTCAAAAAAAAAAAAACAGGATAGTTCACTCCTACAAAATGTCCTACTTTTTGCGCCCGTATAAGGTATCTAGGTAAACAATGTAATGCTGTTATTATAATACTAAATGTTATTTGTAATTATAACTACATCAAAATTAGGCAAATATGATATTGAATACGTATTTAATCCAACTACTGACCGGAAAGAAAGGAATCCCAAATTGTATACATTATTCTTAATATCTCTACCATCCAATTAGACCAGCAAAAATGCATAAATATTTAATACAAACCAGTGGCCTACAAGAATAAAATATAGCGCACAATATATTTTCATTTTTATTCAAAGTAACTGTATTGTAATGTAAAAGAATATTTTTTTACTCACTTAAGATAGATATTTGTTTATATTGCTCACTACTTTCTTTCACTGAGAGAAGAAAATCAACCAACATTACTTTGTTGGAAAAATATTTTGTTACTTTAATTAAATCATAATTGTTAGAACAAAACTCGTTTTATTAATGTAGCTATATTACATATTCTGTAATATTTGTTAGTTGAATCAAAATTTTAGTTAATCTTATAAGAAAACCGTGTAATGAAGGCCACCATATCGTTTTATTAATTTAACAAAGCTCTCTGGTTCAGGCGTATAACAATTTTCTTCCATATAGTAGCAAATACGTTAAATATATGTAGGTATTTCTGCAATTGCAGTGAAGATGGCGCTTCTTCTATTTCACACCAGTAACTAATGACAATTTGTAACATTTACTGCCAGTAATTTAATTTAAAATTTAAATCTTGAGATAGTCCTTAAAGCGCGAAATTCAAATAACTCACTAAACATCTCATATAGGGTCATAAAGTATAATAGTCAGTGTTATAAAATATTAATCAAGTGGATTTACCAGTCAATAGGAGCTGCGAACATTAAACCAGCAATTGGTGGCGCGTAGTAACAGTGATGTCAATAAAACTGCTATTTTTGAAGGTTTTAAATATATCTATTATATATATTATAAATATGAGGTGATAAATGTACAGTACCATGACACCTGAACATTTTCCCTTGCAAAGCAAATGAGAAATGCCCATTATGGCTTGCTCTAATAATAAAATACAGGTAATTAACCGAAAAGCAATTCTGTTTTGGCTTAACATATTTTTTTTGTTTAACATAGCAAAAATTGTTAGTTTTGACGTAACAGATGACATTTATTCATTTTAACTTAAAATGTTTATTTAAGCTAACAATTTCTGTTTTTTTTTTTTTTATTTTAATAAATACTTTAACCTATTTGAATGAATGATTTAACCTGAAATAGTTGTTTATTTTACCTTGACAAACAATACTAGAAATGTTGTCAAATCTATATTTATATTTTAATATTTACACTTTGTTACTATTTAACAAATACTTTTGCTTGACTGTATTTAACCAAAATTTGTTTGTTGGATCTCTATTTTTTTTGTTAATTTGATACATCTTCGTCCCTCAGTGTTCTAATCGTCTTCATAGAGGAATTTGGTGAAAATATATTTGCTGAACTGGAACACCAAGTAACAAATATTCTTCAGCTAATCAATGCTCCGTAGGTCACCACACACTTACTTCAGCTATATACTTGCAAAAATTTCATTCAAATAATCGCTATTAACTAGTAATTAAGAGGCAATTACAAAATTATGCCAGGAAAATAATATTCAGTGAAAATAAAACATAATTTTTGAATTAGTAGATTTAAAAATTTTAATTTTCAAAGGTTTTGTAGGGCATGGACAATGATAATATCTTGACGTACTAATTACATTGCATACAATTACAAATTAATAGTTATAATTCAATTTAAAGGCAATAAACAACTTAATATTCAATACTGTAGTATAGCCGTAATCAGATTTTGTATATATAGGTATCAGATAATAATTCCTGTATAATTAATGCTGAAATTGTAAAGCAGTTACTTCGATTATAATATAAAGCAGAATTCTCATGATTCTTCTAGAATCATTCGATAAATAAATGGAATATTTATTGTTAAATGTCGCATATTAATCTAAAAAAATATTCTCACGTGTATAAGCAAATTGCACGCATCTAACTCTATAATTAACATTTAAATCATTACAAATAGTACTTACCCTTGCCGCTAAAAATAATTATCTTAAAAGAAAACACACGCACTATAATGAACTAATATAGAAAAGCCGCGAGGAAAAGTGAAAAAAGCACCGCAGAAGAATATGTGTTCACTGTTAGAAAGCCGGTCCGAGAATTTCTAATTTTGATAACTGTATATAATTAATATGCACGGGTCCGCGACGAATACCAGAGCTATACTGCAAATTTGAACACTGATAATGCGAAAACGTGTATAGCAGTAGCAGTAGTAGTACGGAGGTGTAGCAGATTACGCGATCACCGCGTTCTGCGGACATAATTAATGTGGTTCACAACACAATGACAGACCTAGTCTTCTTCGGCTTGCTGCCTTCGTTGTTGCGCTGATGTCCAGGCATAGGCAGTCCGGAGCGCCGTTCGAATTCGACGATTCTTTCTTTACTTGCTTTTTAAACGTAGGTATACAATATACACATACCTGCACTTGTTATCGACTTGAAGCACGCATACCTACAGACATGTCTGCAATTTATATATACATATATACATCGAATACTTATAACAATGCACTTAAAAGAAATAACTACACATGAAAGCATTGATCGTCAAATCAGACAATCGCTTCCGAATTATTTAAGTATTGGGCGTTATATTGTTGTGACAATTCCAACTACTTACATCTCTACCGTTTAAATTTAAAGCCAATTCGAATTAAAAACACATTTCTAATGTGAAAGGTTTGTAGCGTACACTTAAATTCAAATTTCTGCCTCTTCTATGGGATCGCTTTTATAGCACGCGGAATTTTTTGCTTTAATCCCGTTACGATGGCTGCATTATAATTGGGCCAATAATCATTTCGGTTTACACGTGCGTTGCGAGGTACACAACGAGTAAATATATTTTGCAGCGGAGATACGAAAAAATGATAAAAACATTGATTAAATCAAATTTTAAATTTACCTTACCGTTTTTAAAATACGTATTTAAAAAAGATGATTTTTCAAGGCTTGGTGTGCTTATGGCCATGTACGCTGCTTCTTTCAATTTCCTTTTGTAAAGTTTTCCTCTCTTACCAAGATCGTCGCTTCGTCCCACTCAATCCTGTGATCTTCTTCCCAAGCATGTTGAGCCAAGCGAGACTTATCCGTTTCTCCCAGTCGAACCAATTTTTGGTGTTCTTTGATCCTGATTTGCAGGGTTCTGCCTGTTTCTCCGATGTATCGTTCTTCCACATTTACACTTCACACGTTACTCGGTATATACATTCTTTCGTTCTCTGATTCGCGTTGTCAGCCTTTGTTTTGGTTAGGGTTGATCTGTTGGTGTTCGTCATTCTTATTTCTGTTGTAACCTTGTAGGTGTTGCCTATTTTCCTGATTTTTTTTCCGATAGGTATTTTACGTACGGGTCTTGACTCTGCTGTGTTATACGATTCTTCTTTGCTAATGACAAAGCCTTGTTCGTATAACAATTATGTTTTAATGGGTGGGTTTTGTTGTTGAACTCCTGTTTTCCGTCTTCTTCCTCTGAGCAAATATTCTTGGTTCTATCATATAGGCACCTGGTTACTCCAACTTTCACCTTGCTTGGGTGGTTGAAGTCGAAGTGTAAGTATTGTCCTGTGTGTGTAGGCTTTCTGTACACTGTAGTCTTGAGTGTGCCATGTATATTCTTATGTACCAGAACATCCAGGAAACGATGTCTTGCCTTCTGCTTCCATTTCCATGGTGGATTTTATGGAGTTTTCCTATATTATTTAGATGTTGTAGGAATTCGTAGAGCTTCTTCACTATCGGGCCATATTACGAATGTATCATCTACATACTTTAACCACATTTTTGGTTTTTTGTTGTGTGTATCTATGGCTCTGCTCTCAAATTCTTCCATGTAGATATTGCTCAGTGTGGGAGACAGTGGGGAGCTCGTTGCCATACCAAATTCTTGCTGACAGAACTTGTCTCCTACCTGGAAATACGTCGTGTTCACAGAGATGGACAGTAGTTCCATAATGGCATTCACACTTAATGAAGTTCTTACGTGCAATGTGGCACCTGCGGAGAGTCTGCTTCATGTTACTGCCATGGTAAGTCCGGTTGGTACGTTAGTGAAGAGACTGGTGACATCAAATACAAAAATATATAGCAATCTATGTTTATATTAAATATTAAGCAAGGCATCGCGTTTTTAAATTTCTAATAGATTTCTAGAGTGTCATGGATACCACAGATCTACGGAAAGAATCAGCAGAGTGCCATTATAGCCAACCAAAAATAATTGATATTTCTCCTGTCAAAAAAATATTTACACTTTCTTTACTTCGCTAATAAATTAATAATATGCTATGAATGTTTAGGATAATGTCATAATATTCATAAAGTTTACTTGTGTGTTACAACTAACTTGCGCGCGCAAATCGTAGATGAACAATAAAAACAACAAAAGTCCTAAGTGCGAGCCTTGTGGAATACCAGAGCTAGGTTCGCGATTGGCTGAGCAAAAACCATAATAACAAACAAAAAATTGACGATTGCGCAGATAGGAATCGAGCAGGTGGAGAAGTAATTCACTAAAGCTAAGGCATTCGAGCTTACGCATTAGAATTCCGTGGTCTACACGAATTTGAGATTTTGAGATTTAATACTACTACGCAACTTCTTAAAATTTTAAAAATCATTTGGTGAGCCAGATTTACATTTTTTGAGGTATTTATTTTTCAATTTGATGCCGTTAATAATCTCTCTGCTATACCAAAAAGGATAATTATATTTCTCGTTATATATGCGTCCAAAATTGCCAATCCCTTTATTCTTATTTGAAATAAAGGGATTTTTCATCCTTATTTGGAAAACTATGGTCTAAACAATTTCTGGTATCAAGGGAATTGTGCGCAGGTGCGCTATCTAATTGAAAATAAATTGAATCCTTTCGCTTTATTGAACGTCGTCTAGGTATTTTAGCTGTCAAATTATCATCATACATAAAATAATAAAATCGGCAACCCTGTTAATAAGCATTCAATATTAAAACCAAATTGTTTTTACCTCCGAATCGGTCTGCTTATATGGAGATTTCACTCCAGTAGTGGTTATTATTCCTATTAAATATGTTATTGCTATTACTCCTTATTACACAGTTTTTAAAATTAGGATTTTCTTGACACATTCATATACCTATACCAGCGACAAAAATTGATACTTCTTTCATAATCGTTGGGATAGAAAAAATGATTAATTCCAATTCTGTAGGGATTGTTTTATATTTTCTTAAAAGTCGAAGGCTGCTGGTTTTTAATACTCTTACAGCATCTTCGATTTCTCTGAAAACAAATGCATATGCTCTTGCATCTAATTAATGATCCATGATTTTTTAAATGATCCTCCAGCCTCTTAAAAATACGAGCATTTGATAAATTCCTTTAGGGATATCTCAGAAAATACAGATTAAAACTCTCATAGCATTCTTTTCATTTTCAAAATATGCTTGCAACAAGTCATATTTCACGATTGGTGAACTCAACCATATTTTAAAAGCAACAATTCAATAACAATATAAGACGGAACGAATTAAACAATAACAAAACTAAAATAATCGAATAAGATTATAACGACATTGGATAAATATTGTAGCTAACATCAATGCACTCACTGTTTGACAGATAAAGAAACATCAATTGTTTCAATTTGTAAGGGCATGACACTCTGTGTAGAAAATAGTGTTCATACGTTTATCAATCATAGAACACTGCTATTTTTTATAAAGTTAGAAAAAAATGTTATTTGATTATAGTATGGTTTACTATGGTTTGCTTTTAAGAAAAAATAACATGACGTGCTACCTAAAAAAATTGAGGGAGTTTTTGGAATTTTTAAATAAATTCTGTAAACTTGACAAAAGACGGGTGTTAATAAGATAAATTTTCAACGTTGCTGGAGGAGGCTTTAAAAATAGTAGTTTAAAAAAACATAAAAGGTGTCCTACACTGAAAAAAAAAAATACAAACGAAATTGTTACTACAATATTGTGCTTTAAAAAACCGTATAATGTATTACAATTGTAGAAGGTAATCTCAATGCAATGTCATAACGGTTACTACGTTATTGTTGTAATATATTGTAT
Organism: Protaetia brevitarsis; assembly: GCA_004143645.1. Classification (NCBI taxonomy): domain Eukaryota; kingdom Metazoa; phylum Arthropoda; class Insecta; order Coleoptera; family Scarabaeidae; genus Protaetia; species Protaetia brevitarsis. Next base: position 1,610,834 of record RXPK01000043.1, read on the forward strand.
GTACTCTATATAGTTGTTTACGTTTAAATGTGACGTGTTGTACATAGCTACACTCAGAAAAGTTACTGTGTTGAATTAACAAAATACTCTTTGTTGTTTTTTTGTTATTATGACCAAAAGTAATTTCTCAGGTTCTATAAATACAAAATGCAGTCAGATAGAGAAACCTGGAGCATTAAATGAAAATGCGTTTTGGGTTGTGGAAACTGAAGAATATCAGTGCTATCAGATATATTTTCTCCCTATATAGTATAACAAATACGTTAAATACTTCTATGTATTACAGAAATTACCCCAAAGATGGCACTTCTCCTATCTCATTCCAGTAGCAGAACATATTTGGCACGAATATCAAGACAAATACGATTGCAAAATGTTAATTTAGTATATTTACCAGCTAAACATCTAATAGGAGCTGTGATCTTTGAAAGGGCGACTCTATTAACCGCGTACTACAGTCAGCGTTGCCAGGTCTACTGATTTTTCCATAGATCTACTGATTTCAACTACAATCCGCTAATTTATTGAAATAAATCTACTATCTACTATTCCTTTAGTAATTTCTGTAGAAGTATGTTTACTTATAACCTGATGACCTTTCTTTTGAGTTATACCATCTTCAAAACAGTTTTTTTTAATTTTATTTCTATTTATTTTATTATAATAGATAAAAAGTGTGGCACAATAACTAAAAACAAAAAGAAAGGTTCTCGACATAGAAAAACGAAACTATTTTTTATTACTTATATTTTTTCAAATCTACAAGATTTGAAGATTGAGAGAGAGATATTGAAAATATAAGTATTGAACCGGCAACATTCACTACAGGGGTGAGGAGTGGTCTTTACGATCAACCTCCAATACACGGACCAAACACTAGCCGTGTTTACAATATCAATCCCACGTCTCCCATATTATTCACTCAAATAAGTGCGTTGTTAAAAGAAGAATAAAAATTTATAGTTCACTGAATTAAATAAGTATTCATTGAAATGAAATATTCGTAATTTAATAAGTTGAAGTATATATATGTTTAAATTAACTAATAGGGTTTGGTTAATTAGGCTAAAAAATTAGTTATCATAACTAAATCATTTTAGCAAAATTATGTTGTATTATGAAATAAAAATTTGCTTGTAAACTAATAATTTTCATAAATAATGCCAAATTTGATGCAACTAAATCCTTTTTTTCCCGTTTACAGAGAGGGTTGTGTTAACAAAAAGTTACTTTTCTTATGATGCGTTTCAAAGGGTTCGATTGACCTCTTGGTAAGGTTGCCATAACAATATAAATTTGTTGTACTAACAACAAGTACCTAACAAATTCTTTTCGTTCCTGCAATAAAAACTTTTGATTCGCCATATACACAGATAAAAAGGTTTCTTTAAATCAAAGAAATATTTCTTTGCTCGTATTTAAAAGAACCATTTCTTTCAGTTAATACATATTTCTTTTAGTCGACACAATTTCTTTCATTAGAATATACCATTTTCAATTCAAAAAAATATATATTAACTGAACAAAATGGTTCTTTTAAATACGAGCAAAGAAATATTTTTTTGATTTAAAGAAACCTTTTATCTGTTTACCTACACTGATATACAAAATTTATGTCTCCCTAAAATTTCTTCCTGGGTGAATAATATATCTAATTTAAATCTAAACATATTATATTATATTAATTTAACTAAATTTTGTTTAGCTCAGTGTAGGAATTTTTCTGAGTGTAGAACAAACAAAAACGAGAAACTATGTAGTGTTTAACTGTTACGTGACGAAAACTTTAGTAGTATTTTACAAAGTATAAAGGAATATAAAACAGAAATATAAAATGTTAAGTATGCCAAATGTATGCAGTACCATACAACAAACAACATAAAAATTCTGAAAGCTGAATAATTTACGACCAATTGAAATTACATCATGTTCTTTTGTTCTTTCACATTATTATAGTCTGACATCTTGATAAGGATATTAGCCTCCAAATCGTCACTTTTTTGATGTATTACTTGAATTATAGTTTCTTGAACCACTTCCAGTATAAAGTGTTCTTTTATACTTCTAGGATTGGATTTAGAACTTTATTTATGCAAAGTTTACAAGTTATTTGATTGTTCTTATACATATACCCAAACCCTTCCATGAGTTATTCCCATATTTTCAGATAATTATTTTAATTGCCACATTTGGCCAGGGCCATATATTCCTCTTCGGCAGTTGATAAGGCAACTGTTCGTTGATTTTTGGATTCCTAACTTACAGGGCCCACAGTACATTTGAAGCATTTGTTAGGCCAATAATAAGTTGTCCTTTTTGTGCATCTAAACAATACTTTAGATTTCCTAAGTAGCGTAACTTCTCATTGGTTTGTCGTTAATACTCTGGATTGCATCTGTACTTGTTACGGCCCTAATAATGTCAACAATATAATCGCTAAACATAGTTCTTTCCCTTTCTTTTTGCAACATATGCAACTATTTGATTCACTAATTTCTATTTCTTGGTTAAATTAACGATTTCTCCCTTTAAGTGTACTGTTCAAACATTTTTTGCTATTAAATCGACCACCACCTTACAAAAGTAAGAACCATTGAAACAATTAATATCAGAAATTGTAGATATTAAATATTTTTAAGAGTTAAATCAACAATAAAATGCTATTTCCTTAATGTTAATTTTTTAGAACACATTACTCACATTTATTAAAACGGATAAACTGATATGTTAAAAACTGCTAATGTTAATGTAGAGGCGTACTCTTTCTTGAAATGAGTCTTTAACATTACTCAAAACATTTGGTGTTATAGATCGAAATGCCAATTTTATTCGCTCTTTCATATTGTTGGGTGTGGTTGGTGATATGTCGTAAACATTTTTTTTAATATATCCCCATAAAAAAAATCTGTATTGCTAAGTTATATTTTATAAATTGTAGAAATATTACACCATTCAAGTGACCATCAAAAAAGTATGGCTCTATTACGTGCTTTCCAACTATTTCGCCCCACACATTAACAGACAATCGATGTTGACGATTTAGGGTTCTAAAGAAATTGGAATTCTCGTCGCTGCAATAATGAAAATTATGCCTATTAACTAATCCGTTGTTATGAAAAGATGACTCATCCGAAAATAACACATAATCGAGAAAATTTTCGTCATCTCCTAACTTTTCTAAATTCCATAAACAAAATTCAAGCCGCCGATCATAATCTACCTCCAAAAGTTCTTGATGCAGTTGTACATACAACATGTGTGGTAAGGGTAAAATTTGTTCATCTTTATAATTCTTCTGATGCTTCCTCTGCTTATCCCTGTAGTTTCATTTATTTTTCGCTGACTTATATGCGGATCTTCAACAAGAGATTTGATAACTATAATATTATTTCCTTCGTTTTCGGTAATCTGTTTTTGTCGTTCTGTTTTTTTATAACACACATTCCCTGTACTTCGGAATACTTACAGCAAATTTTCTAAAGAACGCTTATCGGGATTGCTAGCAAACAATTTTCTTCACACTCTCCAATTATTAAAATTATATCAATCCTATGAGGGTAATTTATCATTGTAAATAATTAAAATGCTTTTTAAATAACTACGAACAACAATGATGCGCAACTGATAAGTTCTGTTATTGTAAAATGACTTTTGTGTACAATGAATAATAGCGATACTTTTGTCTAAGCCTACTTGTGAAAAAGAATTGATAGGAATTAATATTTGAAATGGAAAATTCTAAATTACTAAGAAACTATAACAGATAGGTATAGGAAGCGTTAATACAATCTTAAAGACCGTTAAAGTTATAATCTAAATAAGGTAATAAATACAGGCTGTTCCATTTAAAATACGAAAGTTACTTGCCTTTAAAGATAACGAAAATTAAAAGTATATTTTTGTTCACCCTGTATATTTTTTTGCATTACTTTTATTTTATTATCAAGTGTAATGCTTTAGTTAAAAAATTAATATAGTTTAAAATATCTAGCTTAAATATGTATGCATGACAGGCGTGCCTCTTAAATTTTGGTCTACATTTTGAAGAATAGTTAATTATCTCGTAAACGAGTTGAGTAGATATAAGAAACCTAACATCAACTTGCATTTATTTAGCCTGTACTATCAAAATATGTCATAATATACAGGCTGTTCCATTTAATTTTTCACAACTTTGATGTGTAATTTTTCTTTGAGTATACTTCCAAATAATTTATAATAATAATTTTGAAATGTGGTCCTTCTGAAACTGTATAATCCTTAACCAAAAAAAAAATTGAAAATGTATTAGCACTTTTTTTATACAAACCGACGCAAATGTAATGGCCCACCCTGTATACAGAACTAAGTGCTACTTAATCTTTTCCATACTAGGGTTTTGTAATAAACATAGTAATGTAGGAAGAAACATTGGCATTTTATAAATATAATGTAGGTGTTGCGGTCAATGGTATGACCGATGCGCGGAGCGGGATTGCTTAAGGGAATGGGCTGTCGAGTAATGCTCCGCACTTGTTTTATCACACGACCAAAATTAATACACACGTTACTAAATTTATGTATATTTAGTCAAAGGACAAAAAATCAACAATTTAACTCATGACATTTAAAAACACTGTCAGACAATTCCCAATTACACACCCCGCCTTACTAGATATAATTATACCGTGTTAAATGATGCTTACAGTAGGTAGTACTAAATAAACTTCTGATGGCAATCAATACAATAAAAGATTTGCATTGTTATAAAATAAAATATTAAAAAGAAATAAAAAAGGATTCTTCTGATATAAATTAAAAATATGTTTCTAAATCTTAAAGAAAATAGAGAGGTTTTCAAAATTAACTAAAATCTTTATCTTATTTTAGTAAATTCTCGAACAAATCGCTTCTTTCTCCTGGCAACACTCCATAATAGAGCTCTCTTGTGCATACAAAAGTTTTTAGTAGTTATATTGGCAACAACATAAAATTAAGGGCGTCAAATCGGGATATCGAGGAGGCAATGCTATTACTGTGTAAGCCGGAGAATTGTTTGTCATTACATTTCGGCAATTGGTGACACAACACGTGGACTCACTCTTGTGTATAATATTTAAGGCTGTTGCTACAGGTGAGACTAGCCTATCTTGAAGAGCAGGCAAACTACTTCTTGAGCATTGCTGCCAGAGTGGTGTCATTTAATTATATTTCTCCTTTTCTTCACATATGTAAATTAACATTGCAGCGGAGAGAATTTATAAAAAAGAACTAAGAAAAAAAAAGAACAAAATGGAATAACCCAAAAAGATTACATAAATTTTAAATTTAAAAAAGTAAATAAAAGCTGAGGTGATCAGAAATAATTGATAGCAGCGGAGACCTTCATCAATGCGTGTCAGATTAGTACTGCCACTTGTAATTTGTTTGCAAAGATTGCTTGCAGGAGTAAAGGTCGGTGGGTGCAGTTTGTGATCCTCAGTGTAATATGTTTGGCAACTTTGCCTGAATTTAATCGGGATCTACTGAATAGAGATAGAAAGAATGTCAAAATGATAGTTGGTCTGCTGACTCGTCACCCTGGACTAAATATGCATATGTATAACATAGGCCCGGCTGATGACGCAACCTACAGATTCTTCCAACAGGAGGAAGAAACACTAGTTCATGTGCTGGGTCAATGTGAGAGTCTGGCGAGGACAAGGTTTCTAGTAATAGGCTTGAAAAACCCACAGCTAGCAGCTACACAAAGAAGCCGCTTACAAAGATGACAAGCCTAATTAAGAGGGCCCAATTCTTCTAAGAAAAAGGGGATCACACTAGATCTGAAAAGGTCGCGGTGAAACAGATCCATAGGCCACTCCAGTCCTAATCTAATCTAATCTAACTAATTTTGATGTGTAGGTTTAATTCCTATTTATAAATATTCACGGGCCGATATATTATATGGGTAAGTTCATATTGTCTGAAAAATTGACTATAATTTGTACAAACGGATATTCTGCAGTCAATAATAATGTAATCCGGTAGAAGTATAATTTTTTTTGCTTACCAAAATATCTCTGCAGGAGTCTCTGGTTTTTAAACTATATGTACTTCTTACACAATGCTTTTGGATGATAAGTAATCATTCTACATCACTGTGCAATTTCCCCAGAAAAGCAGTCCGTCTTCAGGCTAGCCACTGCACTCACAGAAGAAGCGATAACGCTAAAGGCATAACGATTTTCGCAGCAAGTAGTTCAAAGTAACGTTAAACTTTCAATTTAAATTGTAAATGTTTTTATTGATTTCTTCCCGAATATATTACAAACCGCAACGAAAATGTGATATTCCAATCATTTGGAGAGGGCTGATTTTGATTCTATTAGACTACTCAACTGTCCAAATAGTTGCAGTTGGTTTGCAATAAAGATATGCCCCCGTTTTATACGTAACTTTGTTTTCCAAATTTACGCGCTCGTATATTTTCAGCAAATTTCGAAATGAAGTGCGCGTACAGTACGTGCTGGTTGCATGTGGATAACCGCTGATAAGCTATTAAAATAATTATTAAACCATGCACAGCGATTGCTGGTACTTGCGTCTGCGCACAGGCGAATCCCAAATATAATTTGGGTAATTCCTGGGCTCAGGTGTTTCTCTCTTTAAGGATATACCTAAGGTTTCCAGCTTATCAGCGCCTAGTCTTAACAAGCGCTAACTAAATGCGCACCCATACAAAACATAATCTGAGGCTTTACCGTTCCCCTACCAACCTTCTTAAGATCTCTTGAATGACGAACGACTCAATGACTGGCACTTTCTAGGCACTGTTAACGGATCATTCCCAGAAAGAGAGGTGCAGATTAACACGTTCCTACTTTATCACCTTTATCATTTGGTACATAATGTGTGTACTAAATTGATTGTAAGACGTTTACTCTACAAATAACTCTAATACGAATTTAGTACAATTCCATTGACAATTAATTTACTATGTTTGACATATGCAAACAATAAGAATGTCTTACGGAAAATAGATAAGTTTCTTAATATATATAATTTAATTATGTATTGAACAATCATTTTTATATAATAAAAAAAATCAGAATAATAATTAATTAAACAGTAAAATATGAAAACTTGCACCTGGATTCCCAGCCCATAGGTCCCCTCTCATAAGTTTTCTATTCATGAAAATCTTATCTTATAATTTTTCATCGCTTTCGGTTTTACCGGTAATTGATAAAATTACAACTTTTATATAGAACACTCTGTATATTTTAGCATATTCTGATTCTACGTATTTCCTCATTCCAAGAACATATGACGAGTTAGTTTTCGTTCCCTCGGTTACTAGAAATTAGATTTTTTATTTTTCAATCCAAAGTGCTACGAATACGCTAAAAATATTTCGAACGAGTACCATAATATCAAAAAACTACAAACGTTAAAATCTTTTGTTTTATACTCCTATTGGGACATAACAAACGGCAGTTTAACAATTTCTACATAAAAAGTATTTTTTAAAATGGGATGTCATTGGTCTCCCACATTAATCTAAAGGAGAAACTTTTGCCGCTTGGTATTCGAATCGAAAGTTATTTCTTTGTATATTAAGAATGCTGGATATATCCAAAAAGCTAAATTAATAAATAGATAATATCATAGAAAAGTTGGCCGTTGGTAGAATTAAACAATAGCTACTAAATTAATTGTCAATTGTGATCGTTGTGTATGTCAAAGTTTTTCGTAATTATTTCATAAAATTTTGATCAGCGTTTGTTTAATATATTTTTTTAAGTGGAGTAGATGTGTTGAATGTTTTAAAAAAAAATAATTAGATTAGATAATTAGTTTTGGCACACACAATTAACAATTTGTTTAGTATCTATTTAGTTCTACCAATGGCCAATTTTTCTATGATACTAGCTATTTATTAATTAACTTTATTAATCTACAGCGCAATAGTTTTAGTTCGAATACTAGGTACTTGGTATCAATATAACCGGCAAAATTTTCTCTTTAGTTTAAGGCAGAAGACTCATGAGGTTCCATTTAAAAAAATTACTGTCAAAGTGTACTCAGTTACGTCCTAGTAGGCGTATAAAACAAAGATTTCTGGGTGTTATGTTAATGATTAGGAATATTTTATTCGCGACACTCTACATATACAGATTGTTAAAAGAATATTCTAATTTTGAGTAACCAAGTTCACAAAAACTAGCAAGCCATATGTTTTTGGACTTATATGACTCGAAAATTACGTAGAATCCGAATATACCAAAATATACAGGGTGTTGGGTTTAATTGATTTAATTTTAATTCTGACCATATTTTCGGTACAACCGGAAGTCATAAAAAATTATAATTTGGGTTAAATAAATGAAAATTAAGTGTTGCGGGCAATAGAAAAACGTCAGTAGTAATTATAAAATATTTAAAAGAATCATTCCAATGGCAGGCAACAAATCGTCAGCTTTCTGCCAAATCAGATAAATTATATTTTAATACTTTTGAGATGAGAGACTTTAGACATTCATTTTATTTTGGCTGACTATCTGACTTAATTTTTCTCTTACTGCAATTAATCTTTGGACCGCTTTCTGTTTATAATCAGCTTTCCGGCTTTGTCAGTACATAATTTATTCAAATTTACTTAAAGAAATGCACTTAATTAAAAAACTTAAAAATTGTGCTTCTCTTGTTTCGCTAGTAAGCTGACAAAATTTCCCTCACAATTTTGAAGTAATTTTATTTCAAATGTTGTCGAATTACCTACTTTATCTCTTGAAACATATAACTACCTTTAATATCTGACATTGAAATAATTGTACCTACCTATGATTATAATAATTATATTCCTGGAAGACATTAAATAACGTGATTAACGCTAAGTACCTATTGAATCTGTCTGTACTTCTTCGTCCTAATTATAGTTATCATACACGAGGTGTATCAATTGGCGAAAGAATTGCATATAGCGATGTTCTTTGTCTAAATTGAAAATCTTAATATTCTAATGTTGTACTTTGCCTCATGTGTTCGCAGAACTGATTTAAAAATCCTACATATGTACAGCAACATTGTTCTATGCTGCTTAAGTTTGTATTGGTTTGCGTGGTAATTGAGGTTGATACCGTAATATGAGGCTTTGTCTTATTAATTTTATTTTGTTGTAATAAATGGCAAAATGAATAATAGTGATATAGGGTTTGATTTGATTAATAAAATTATCGCTTACTAATCTTAGGTGTTTCGTATCAGTGCGTTTGGAACGAGTAACAAATCTTGTTATCTTTCGCGATACAACATTATGCACCTTCTTAAAATGCCATATCCACCAATGTCCTGCTTTAAAGAATTCGTGTCAAATTTCTTCTATAGCTTCTAAAGCCCACCGTCGAAGATCCATATCATGAATTATTTTTCCATCGACAATACTATTTTCAAATTTTGTGGAACGTATTCAGTAATAAAACGTAATTTGTCCGTGTGGGTGCCACCTCTACTAACACTTTCTTCCCATCTATGTAACTATCGTAGTAACTTTCTGAATTTTTGTTTGACGCCTTCTAAAGAATATCGTTTGGATTTATCACTTTTTCAGTACTCCAATAACGCTTCCGCCTTCTTCAGAAACACATGCCATATCTTCATTATCGTATTCTTCATTTTCTACCAATTCTTCCACAAATTACGCTTTGTGTGGCTCAGCTGATTCGGCAAACTCCAATCCCGTTACATCTCAAAGGAAAACATGCTGTTTTGTTGAGCAGCTACAATTATATTTTGCAAGGCACTGTGCCACTCACTTTCTTCTGGCAAAGGAATTACTTGCTATATTGGCTACTTGAAACGTCACAAGTAACACGTTCGGCACATTAGCTATGTTAACTGGCATTGTATTTGGAGCCCTGGACCGTACGCTCCTGAGGGTGACGGCCGCCTTTAAGACTATGTCTGAGGAGGCGCTGCAGGTAATTGCAGGAGTTTTGCCGATGGACTTGCAGAATGTGATGAAAAAGCGCGTGCTGGAAAATGGTGCTTCAAACGGATGAGCTGTAGCTGAAACGGTCGCTCTTGAGCTATGGCAGGCGCGTTTGGACAAAACAGCGAAAAGACGCATTGAACCAAGGGGTTGATACCGGATGTCCAGTTGCGGTATAGATACAAATTTCGGCGCACTGACGACTTTTTGACGCAGGCACTTTCTAGACACGGGGTTTCCGATGCGGTTCCGAAGCAACTCGTCACAATCCTCCTGCGCCCCAGATGTAATTGGCTTCGAGCGAGTGCCTCCATTGGGATCGTCTGTGGGATTGGCGTGAACAATTTGATTAGGAACATGATAACTGGTAGATTATCCACCGTATGAAGAAAGAGATCGAGGAGCGGGTAAGACAGACATCGACATGAACATAATAAGTAAATACTGATTATGGGCATTCTATAAAAAATCAGAGTCTAATTCCGTTTCCTCAGTTCATCATTATTTTCCCCTTTGAGGGGTGGTTTTTTTGAGTATGGTGTAAGGTGCCGACTTGGCTTTTTGTTATATCAGGCTGCATACATTTTACTTACCTTATAAATGAATTTTATACCAGATTACATATTTTTTCCTTTACTGTTCTTTCTAGTAGGCTCTCAAGATGTGTTTTGCACGTTAAAGCAGTCGTTATTAAACATTTTACTTTAACAGTAATATTGTGAGATATTGGACCAGCGTGTGTTTTATTTATTATACTTACTTTTAATTAAATAGCTTTTGGAACAATGCTACTTATAGCGTTTGAAGAATATACCCATTAAAATCGGTTCCAATTGTACTCTGTTCGAGTTTTATAGGTACAATTTTTCCTAACATATGAAGAAATACGGATATTATTTAACCGATATTTTTGATATATCGACATGTGAAAAAGTTTTGCCATCCCTAGATTAGATATTACTAAAAAAATCATTTCCACATGCAACGCAATGAATTGTCTTTCGATAACATCGTATGCCAACACTACTTGTCTTGAATAATTACCAAAAATAAATACGTAGCTAACCTTGTTTTAAGTTTCTACATGTAATTTACGTTGTAACTATACTATTAAGTAATGTTTATATAAAACATATACGTGCTTATTATGTTGAAGTTTACTACTTCCAAATGTTTACACAGTATTTTTGGATTATTCTATTCTTCCAAGATAATAAATTATATTTGATGTTGATAATTATTTCATTAGCAGCTTATTAATGATTTCGAATTTTTTGTTTAACCAGCAATAAGCATTCGAACTTTTGCCAATGTGTTTATTATTATTTAGCGGCAAAAAATTATTTCAAATTATACTGTGATGAATTTAAATGAAATTAACTTATCAAATTAAAAAAAAAATCATTCCAATAGCAAAGAACAAAATTTCACTCACACTGAAGTAATTTTATTTCAAATGTTGAGTTACCTACTTTATCTGTTGAAACATCTAACTACCTTCAACATCTCACATTTAAATTATTGTACCTACTAATGATTGTTGTAATTATTTTGCTTGAAGACATTTAATAACGTTATTAACGCCAAGTACCTATTGAATGAACGAACTTCTGCATCTTAATTATAATTATTATTTAATAATAGTAGAGAAACAATCATTGTTGCAGTCATGAAAAATCTATTCACTGCTCGTGTTTGCTTTTTGCAAGTTTGAAGGCGGCGTGAATTTTGTAGGCGCTCAAGAACAGTTGCAAATGCAAATCGCGAGGGAAAAACTCTTATGTAACATTAAAAAATAAAAACAACGCAGAGAGTGTAAACACAAAGTAGTTAGAAGTGGTACAATTGCTTTCACTAGAATTTTTCATTACAATCGCACAGTTCAGATAATAACAAGTAGATTAAAGCGTTCACAAGAAATATTTTATTGCGTGATAGGTTCTAGTAATTTCTAGAAGCTTGATTGCGAATTGCCTGCTATATTTTAATTAGCTCAAGGCGTGTTTCTCTTCACGGCTTGATATCATGCGCTCATATAAGTTTACTGTTGGCTTTAAAACCTGGATTTATAAAAATGGTTAATTTATTTAACCATGCAATAACAGGAATATTTCTTAAATTATAAGCAAGGGGTTAGAAATATCATCAAAAGTAGGTATAATGTATATGCGCACCAGAAGTCTAAAGGCATATAGTATTATATCAGCAGCGTAGTGTACAGGAGTCCCATCGCAGACTGAGTCTTGGATTACAGCTCTATTTTTGATTTTAGAAAAAAGTTTTTTATACAAAAGTTATACAGAATTCAATGCTGCATTACCTAAAAATATTTTTGACTATACAGGATGTTCCAAAAGCAGAAAAACGCATACTTACTCTGTTTTAATTTTTAAATGGAACAACCTATATATATTCCATTTTTAAAATTTACAAAGAAAAATAGCAAAGCTAAATGCAGATAGGCATACAGTAGCTTAAATAAGCTACTGTATGCCTATCTGCAACAACAACGGTGTTATTTACGCTTTTGTAGAAAAGGGCCCTGCTACAAGCTTTCGGTTAAGGCGGGGTAGTTTGTATATGCATTTGTGCTAGATAATCATATTTTAAATATTATACATACATACTTAGCTTGATACAAGAGCGAAATTAAAATGGATATAATTATATACATGTGTCCACCATAGTCCTGAATATTTGCTTATGCTAAATGAACTCTTATGCAACGCCCTTTTAATTCATACTAAGTATTAGTGCGACTCAGCTCAATCAGCTTAATATATAAACGCGATATAACTAGATGAAGTCGCAAATTAGTAAGCATACATCGGTATCAGATTATAAAATATAAAACTTGAAAATAGAAAGATATTTAATGTCACTCGTCTATGATTAGCAGAAACTATACTACCCATGTTGGGTATTTGGCTGTGGTAACTGTTTATTACCATAACCTCCCAAATAACCATTATATTTAATTAATAACAATTAATAATAATTAAAAGTCAAAGCTATCAAATATTTTTTTTAAGTAATACGTTTTTTTGGGGCTACCTAAAGAAACATGCATAAGAAAGAGCCATCCACATAGAAAAATAGGAAGAATAGAAGGAGTGAGGGAGACATTTCCATCTATTTCGTAGAATTGTTCAAACGACTACCCCAAAATTTGCAAAAGAAAGTATAAATATGCTTAACAGAAAGAGGATATATCTTTAAACATCTGCTATAAATTTTGGTAATTAAAGGTGATTGCTACGTGTAAATACTTTCAATTAAGGATATATTTTGTAATTCGTTAGATTTATTTAAAATCATTTATTATCTACAAAATTCTGCATAAGGCATCATAAATGTTTAATATAAATTAAAAGAGTTTTGTGTAGGCGTTGCTTTAACTTAAGCAAAGATATAGTGTGCTATTTAAAAAAATCAAGTTACCTCGGGCTAAAGTTAAACTAATGCTCAGGATTATAGTGAATATTTGTATATAATTATATTCATTTTAGTCTCACTGTTATATCAAGCTAAGTATGTATGGTATTTGAAATAGGAATATTATAACAAATGCATATACAAACTAGCCCGCCTTATCCGAAAGCTTGCAGCAAAGCCATTTTTAACAAAAGCGTAAATAACAACGTTGTTATTACAGATAGATATTTAATAGCTTGTATAAAGTAATGTTACTTTTTTACGTAGAGTTTAGAAATGGAATAATATACAGGATATTTCGTTTAAAATAACGGAGTAAGTATGGGTTTACCTACTTTTGTAACACCCTGGATAAACAAAAATGCTTTTAGATTATACAGCATTAAATTCTGCAGAACTATATGAAATTGTTTTTCATGTTTTCATGTTTACTCCGAGATAAGTCTTTGTCAATGTTTCGAAAAAAATTTCACAGACATAGTTTTTATTTTTATAAGATTTAGTTAATGATTTGATTGTATGATTTATTTATTTAAATGTTCAGTTGTTTTAAATTAATTTCACTCTTTAAAATATTTTGCGTTCAGTGGTATTGTTTACGTTATTATGTTTTGTGATTTTGTCCGTTGGCGGACTGTTCTGTGCGCGGCTTTGCTGTACGCAACGGGCGAGTTTGTCAGGCAGTTTCTCGATAAACGCTAGCGTAAGTACATGTAATTCTTATTGTTTGCTGCCATTTTGTTAATACTTTTGATTTAGAGATTTGAATTCGCGTTAATTGATTTTTTTTTGTCCATCAAGGAACTCACTTAATAATAATTGTTATTATATTATTGTGTACACATTTTAAATGTAAGTTCATTTATTATTTTTGTTCGGGAAGATATTTTAGTTTAATTTAAGTTAATTTTTTCGATTTTTAATTTTGAAACCACGTGGATTGTTTTGATATAAAAAGGATTATCTTCCTGAACAAATGTTGTTTTTTGCTTGATATAGGATTTAGCATTGTCCTATTGTAATTTAGAATCTAATGCAGTTTTTGATTTCGGCCAGAACCCTATGTTCATGGTTTTTTTCTGCAATTTGTATTTAATGTTTTTTTTTCTTTTTTTTTATATAATAAAAATTCTTGATTGTTATTTTACGTCATTCAAAATTCTGTTCTTTTATTTTTAAATTAAACCTTTTCAATTTTTGGGGTATTAAAGAAAGTCAGATTTCTTTCACCCACTTTTTACTTTTCGTGAATCATTGGCAGAAACACAGTTCAGTGTTTCTGCTAATGATGATAGCTTAGATAGAAGTTCAGTATTTCTGCTGATAATGATAGCTTTGCTGTTGAAACGTACGTCAAGTTTAGTGCAGTTTGTGGTGAGTGGTCTAAAAGAAGCTTGCAGTATTACCAATACTACAGTTTGGAGTATTTTTGTCACAGTTTTTCCTAAAATCAGAAATAAAGCTCAAGGACCCAGTTTTCGGTGTGATAGCCAGTACACACAGGATGTTTCTCATTCTACACACTGCTTACAATTTTGCTATCTTAAATTACCTTCGCTATTTTTGCATTTTTAAATATACCACTAAATTTTAAACAAATAAAATATAACGTTATGCATAATACCCAAGTTCTGCATTCTGTGCTTTGCTTATAATTAAATTCAGATATCAAAAACATGACTGTAATACACGTTATACCAATATGTTGTGCATACCCAAACATAAACTCGAAATTTTTAAAAGAAGTTTCACATATAATATTAGTAGGATTTTGAATACTCAAGTCTTGGATGCGAGATTGGGCTTTTCTACTGCCAACTCCTTTGTAAGGAGACGTTCAATCCCTTCTACTTTTATCACACATTTCTTGATATAAGAGGTATGTACATACGAGCTGAAGGCATACATTGTACGAATTAGATACGTATGTACCATTTTTAACAAATTAAATGCGAATTAAAGCTCCACAAACCTTCCATTATTTATGGAACCAAAACTACAAGAACTGGGTACCGAGCAATGCATAATTCAGAATTATTTGGAAATAATTTTTAATTACTATTTCAGTGTGCTGTAGCTTAGATTGCATTAATAATCGAAGATTTGTGAAGCTTAGATTCGCATTTAATTTGCTAAAGATGGTGCAGTTATTCTCAAATAAAACAGTAAATTTTCTCAAGAGCGTTTCGCTGTAATTTGTGCCGTTATCAAATAATGTTTTGACACTTGATCTTCCACTGAAGACTGACTAATAAAGTAAGGTTACACCAAGCAATATAGAAAAGTTAGAAGCAATGCTAAAGTTAGGTTGTATTAGATGTGTGTTAGGACAACAGTATTTACATATTGTTAGTAGTATGTAAAAAAATGTATGCGCTCATGAACAAGACGTATATGAAGTAAGTAATATTAAGCTGAGCGCCCATTAGGTCGGGCGGTCGGCGCGGCGCGGTCGCAACGCTTTGATTAACTCAGTTCTGCGTCCGCCGCGCTACGGATCTGATGGACGGGGTACCATTCACTTGCTGGTATTTTTCTAAAAGGCGGCACCGGGTCGCACAGTGGTCCAGAAACGCGCTTTTGCGGAAATAAATCTGTAACTTTTGATAGAATTGGACTTTTTTAATATTTTTTTCAGGATAATGAGATTAAATATAAGCGATTTGAATTGCATAAAAGAAAAAAAAGATTAAGCACAAAATCACGACGTAATTATTGGCCGAAGTACATAAATTATTCAAATAATGTTAGGTACTGCAGTATCTATTCATTAATAATTTTTTTTTTCAACTATTTTGAGAAAATATTCAGAAGAATTATTATAACCGCTTGCCATGCTTAAAAATGTTTTAACATTATTATAAACAAACAGAAATGGTTATATAGTTTTTAATAATATACAACTGAACTAATTACTAACAGCAGAGAAATTTCCTGTAAAGTGAGACTGAATAAGAGAATGTGGTTTAAGTCAGAAAGTATGTAGTCCAAAATAAGAGGAACTGCTATTGCGACCCAAGAGTACTACATTCGCTCATCATTCTTAAACAAATAGCCGTATTATAAAAGAAAAAGCATATGTGCATACCTGTATGTGTATATACGTATATGTGTATATAGCATATTTAGAATGTATCAATTTATATTTTTTAGGTACTTCATTTAACACATAAATGTTATTGTAATTAAGCAAAGATTTTTAAAAATTACAAATCTGATAGGATTCACATACCTATATCAGTGCAGTAATTAAATTAATGATTTTCTATATAAAAAACAAGAAAAATGGCAAAAGCACTTTAAGCAGTTTAAAAAACACTGAATAGCATACACATTCAAACATTTTAAAAATAATAGCACAATACCAGACCAACTGGATAGTCATAAGTATATAAATAGAGAGTAATTTGAGGATATAATCTATAAATCATTTCGAAGTAAATCTTTAGCGTCATCGTGAAATTCAAAAATTCTTTTAGGAGGCAAACGTCTCACATTTGAAATAAGCGGAATGGATGTTAACAGCAGCATATGCATAATGTCTTCATTTGTTGCTTTACGAAAAATTTTCGCGAATGGTGGGCTCTATATTTTTATAATTTTTATTTTGGGCTTCTTGTGCTTCCTCTGACAATAATCCTACAGCTAAAGCAGCTCTGTCGATTATATCTTTGCCATGAATTATGCACGGTTACAGGCATATAGTACCAATTATACCTAGCTACATATAATTCTGCAGTCACCCGCGTACTTTGCAAATGTATCGGAATCAATTACTGCACTACTTGTTATTACTTGTAAAATTACGTTAAATCTTTCAATTAGTTCTACATCAATCCCTGTTATGTCTACAGTCATTTGAGGATTTTGAAAAAAACCTTCTAGCGGTATTGCCACCATTGCTGGTTCCTGAACTTTGCTGCACAAAATCTACTTTAATCCCCATTTTCTTCTTGAACTCGTCTTGGATCTTTTTCTTTGTATTATCTGTCATTGTTTTTTGTTCTAGTATTCAGTAGACCATTTTTGTATCGGTATTCTATATGATATATGTAATATGCATTCCATAAACTTTATATGCGCTTGTAGTGTTGAAAGACCTAATTTAAAACATTCTTCTGATATAAGTTTTTGATAAATACGGGTCAGGTTATTCATTTCTTTTGGGGTAGCTTTGCATATGTAGCATCTTGATGCTGATGATGTATTTGTTATGGCTTGCGCAACTTTTCCATCAAGCATTGTAAAATGTTGCATTGTTACTCACGAGTCACTCTAATGGGGCGTTCTAGAAGTATTATTTCTGTTACGTGAAGTTGCTGAATTTGATCGTTCACTGCTTTAACTTCCGCATTAGTTCTCTCAATAGTTTCTTTCCCATATTCAAATTTTATAGGTCGGCAATATCGTGTAGATGCTGGTCGGGAATTTTTCCATATTGCATCTGTTATCTCCAAATTAAATCTATACTTCCGCTTAAGGATTACAGTATATCTGAAAAAAAATACCATATACACATTCCTAGAATAAATATGACTTTTATTTCCAATACATAAATACCTTTGTGGGCAGATAAGTGAAATAAAAAAAATGCTTCCAAAAACTAAAACTTTAAAAATTAGAAATCAATAGATCAAGATACCTATATACAAGTACACATATTCAAATTGACATAAACACATATAAATATAAATGTAGCTATAGATATATCGAGATACATTGTCGATTGCATAATACAATGGCGAATGCTAACTTTATTCGACATGCTCGCAATTAAATGTGATTTTCTCGGAGAGGAGCAAAAAGGGGCAACTGATTCTTTCTGGACATTATACTAGAGGGATTAGATATCATGTACATGTAAAAATCTGCTTGTCGATAATTGCCGATGACCACTAAAAATCTACCTGAACTTTTTTTTCATGTATAAATGTAGTATTTAGAAAATTGTTGATAAAATCAAGCATTTTACAAATTAAATCATTTTTTTTAGCAGTCACATAAACTATAAAGACCATAGAACATATTCCAGAAGTTATATTCAATTTAGATAACAACTTATTAAAATACAGCATTATTAATTCTAACAGAAATATGCGATTATTTCAGGATTTTTACTTATGCCAACTTTGAACGGGGATATTGCATAGTTTATTACGAATAAATATTGCAAAATAGCATTTTTCATTAAGTGTGAGTTCACTAAGTATTTACGGCAAATATATCATTAGATTTCATACTTGTCAAATGTGATTTTTTGCCGGCCCTGAACCACTGTGCGTCGCCCCGACCGCCCGACCTAATGGACGCTCAGCTTTAAACTCTATTCTAACAGGCCTGATAGATAACAAATGTTTTCGCAAAAGTGCTTGCTTTTGCTTTACTTTATTTTTTTCTTCAGTATACCTATACTGAAGAAAAAAGTGGGCGAAACAAAATACAGGCATCTATCTGGTAAATATTATAAAACTGTCGCGTTAAACCAATGTAGGTCTATGATGATTAATACTTCTGACAAAATAATATCTCCACAATACAATAATCTACATAAACTTTAGTAACCCCACAGATAATTTATTTACAAGCAATTTCTTATACGTCTCTTAAGCTTTGGATCTTAACGCTAAGCACTTTTGGTTTTTAGCAAGCACAGAAATATGCTGATTTAATATCTTAAATAGTTCTAAAATAAAAACTAGTTAAAGTAAACCCAGTCAAGATACTTGAATATACCTATTATACTATAGAGTTTTCATCATGCAATAAAATAAATGTCAAAGGTTTAAGAATTGTACATTGTAAAACCAATGGCCATAAACTTGACATTTATCTCATTAAAGTCTGGATGGAAACTGCATAATAAATGCTAGTCTAAGGCTAGTTGAAATATAAAAAAGAAGTGGCCGATGAATGAAGTATATATACATATATACACCATTAATACATTCCTACCTCTGGTGCTTTCAAGGATTTGATTAACCATACTTACAGAGAGCCAGACACCTGCTCTACTTAAATACGTTATCGAACATTACTGATTCTCCCATTCAATTGATTTATTTAAATTAGAATGGAATTTTCGAGAAAGTGTGTGAGTTTCGTATTACATATACACGACATTACAATTATTATTATATTTTATTACACGGGTTGCAATTTATGCTCTTTTTGCTTGCTGATTAGAAAAATGTCTTTCTGATGAATGTTACCGTAAAATTAAAAGACCTTTTGAATGAGTGGTCGGTCACAATCCCTATCCAAATTTTAAAGGTGGGACTGTTGCGCCTTCAGGAATGATTTTAAATTGTCAGGCCCATCATTAAAAGTTAAAAGCCTTAAATCACAACAGGTAAAGAGTTATTTGAGGTGAATCATCAAATCCTCTGTATAGTTTCTCCTGCGAAAAAGGAGATTCTACAATTTGAAATAATGGCAAACAGTTTTGATTTCTTTAAGTGCACAAGAAACAACAATCCACATTATTATTTTATGAGTAAAATGGTTCTTTCTCCTCGAACTCTTTCTAATCACTATTATTAGAACGGCTTAAAATGCTTTTTTTTTCTATTATTTGCTTGAATATAAGTATTACGTCTGTTGTTTATTGCACTTTTATAACTCCATATTGATTTATGCAATTCATTGTCGTATTTGTTTCCTCTGCCTTTTCGATATCCATATTGTTATCTTGCCCATATACAGCCCTGGAACAGAAATTTTTACAGTGAGGACTAAAACCTATGCGTTATATTAACCCTCCGTAGACAAACTACAATTTGCTCGCCTACCTAGACACACATGGGTCTGTGGGGTTCGGCCGTTTTTTACCATACTTGTTTAAAAAATCCGAAAAAAATCAGGAAAGTAGTTTGAGATCTATAAAAAGAGATCATCCATTGCGTTATGGATAAAAAAAATATTTTTATTATTGTTATCTAAATGGAAAGTGATAGGAAACACGAGAAATGCACGAATTTCTGAAAACGGCCGGACACCACAGACCCATGTGCGTCTACGGAGGATTAAGCACAGATGTCGCGTACCCAGATCGTTGCAAACGAACAAGAGTAGGGCGTAGCAAGTAAAAGTGAATACGACAACGACGGCGCAGTTTTGCCAGAGCTAGGGAAATTTCCCTAGACCTAGGGAATTTAGCTTGGTGCTAGGAAAAAAGGGACTTTTCACGAAGTACGACTATAATCTAGAGAATTATTCTATGCCACAATATTTCCAGTATATATGTAGGGGATTCACTTAAAGTAGAAACTTTAAATATTGTGATTCAAGTAAGAAAATAGTAATATACAGAGATTCCAAAAATTTGGCGTAGCAGCTATTAATTGCAACGCTAAAATAGCAAGTGGCAAAATCATCAGGCGGCACTAAAAATATACAAACATAAAATAAAACAATATATAAAATTACAATACACTATTTACGTACAAAGTTGTAGGGTGTAAAAATAAACTGACAAAAACATTTAAACGCTACAGGGCCAGACGGATTAAAAAAATTGTTTCCAATTACATATAAAATAAATAGAAAAATAATAATGAATTATTGATGTAAAATAAAAAATACAATAAGTACTACTTAATTGATTTGTATCAGTTTTTAAAATTAATAGCATTATTACAATTTCTTATATTTACCATTTCTAAAAATAATCACTTTCTGTAGATTGGTTCTAATTCAAGAATGGAAATACCATCATAATTAAAACTATGTTTAAGATTTTGAACATGTAGAGATGATCAGGCACACGAACGTTTTCCGATACGACAATCACTCTTATGTTGAACTATTCTGTATACATATTCATATTAGTAATGAAAGATTCTTAGACAAACATTGTACCTACTTGACAACAAACACTAAGAAAAATGGGCTAAGTAAAGTGTTTACTTGATAAAAAATTATTTACAATAGATAAAGTTTTACTTGGAACTATTCTTGTTAATTAATGTCTGCAACTAAACCCACTTTCCTGAATGCAAGTTATTACTGTAAATAGTGCTTTTATTAACGACTGTTACACAGCGTACCTGACAAATTTGTGGTAAGTAACGTATTACTTATGACTACTGGTACTGTATCTAACTACAGCACATGCTTACTAGAAGTAACAACAATGCTGATTGCTATTAAACTCATGTATTTTCTTAAATAGGTAACAACTTGCCACAACTATGATTCTTTGAGTTTTGCTGCCACCCCGGGGTTGTTTTACTATTCCTGATTGGCTAGTGCGGCGGAGTAATGAAATAGTCCCCGAGACGGCTACACGCCCAGGCGAAAAAGGATGTGAAATGAAGACGGGCATTGTAGGCCAGTTGAAACGCAAATATATTAAAAATACCGGGTGGGTTAACTCTAGGCCCCATACGTATAAAAATCCTAGCGAAAGAAGAAGTACCGAGGTTATAAGCAATCGGATGTTTCAAGATTGCAGTTTTAAACCACGTGGCGGGATATTGGAATTCCCCATCATTGTGATGATATCTGCGCCCGCTGGTGAAGTTAAAGTGTGGATACCGTCGCTAGCTGAGTGATCCCACAGTCCAAGTGCCACCTGCAGTTAGAGATACCCCGACGAAGTAGCCGTTTTCGAGGCGATCATCGGACATAACCGCCACGTACACCGACATAGGATCAACCCGCCGCACAGTGGTCCCAAATACCGAAAAGCTGGCCAAAATATGAAGCTATTATTTGATTCTGGCGAGACTCGGTATATGAGGGTTTTGCAAGTCGCTTATTACCAATATATAGGGCATTTTTGGAAAAACAAAATGGCGGACTACTTAGTGCAAAACTGCATGTATATTCATGAAACTCGGTATATGAGGGTTTTTCAAGTCGCTGATTACCAATATGATCACAATTTTTGGAAAAACAAAATGGCGGATTCAAAATGTCGGACTTATTAATATAAAACTGCATTTATATTCACGAAACTTGGTATATGAGGGTTTTGCAAGTCGCTTATTACCAATATGAAGGCTATTTTTGAAGAAAAAAAAAACAAATAAACAAAATGGCGGATCCACAATGACGGACTACTTAGTACAAAACTGCATGTATATTCATGAAACTCGGTATATGAGGGTTTTTCAAGTCGCTGATTACCAATATGATGGCAATTTTTGGAAAAACAAAATGGCGGATTCAAAATGTCGGACCTACTAATATAAAACTGCATTTATATTCACGAAACAGTCAGAAATGGAAGATAATCCACCACAAATATTACCAATTATTTCTATATTCATAAGTACACATATGGTATGTGCCCATTTTTTCCAAAACTGTCTCATGAATTTACCGCATACATATGTCGTGTAGCGCAACAAGATATACTGTTTTTGATGTATCATTCGTTGTAGTGGTAGATATTTTTACATTTTTCCTTCAAACAACATATTTCACTTGATTTTTCTGGCATCATTACACAAAATCTAGCATAAAAACCTTAGAGGCACCTATGGGCAGCCAACTACTTGATATGTTTTAGAGAAACATTTAATTAACAGCCTACAATTTGTTTCGAGGCAAGATCCATCAAGACTTTTTACTTTTTTTTCTGACGACTTCTCTAAAGTCAATCATGTAAATTACGTCAATAAGATTGACAACTGATTTATTAGCATGTTGTGAACATTAATTTTGATCAACAGATTATTGTTGTATTCATCTTCAAGAAAAGAATCCATTTTATAGAATTCAAAAAATGTTAACCTATAAACGTTTTAGCGTGTTGAGAAAAACGTACTTACACTTGTGCTTCATAGTTTCAGCAGTGATGCGCTCGACCGTTACAAAGGAAGTAAATTTTACAAACAGGTGTGAATGCATGACTTGCTCTAATGTTGGTAATACATACTATATGTAGTTCTACAGCGATTCCGATAGTTAAAAGTTTCTACATAGGATCTTTTTTTTTCGACTTTTGGCCAGCTTTACGGGATTTGGAACCACTGTGCGCCGAGACAATGCCCAGTGCAAAGAACCAACAGTAACCGCAAGTTTACCGCCTAAATGATTTCTTTGTTTGTTATTAGTTGTAACTTCAAAACCATATTTCTCTTTGTCCTTTGTTTAGATTTAAATAATTTCAATAATTAAATAATGTTTCAAGAGGGCCCCATTTACCTTACCTTTTATTATTGCCTTGATCATTTTTTCATTATTAAGGAATATATTTTATGAGCCATTACGTTGCAAATTGTTAAAAAAAAAACTGTTGTTAAAGCGAAACCAATATCTTTCATTCATATCAGGTAGTCACTGTGTTTGTCCTATACAAAATAAAACTATTATTAATAATACTGCTTTCTTTTTTCTTAAGTAATAAGTATAATCTTTATAGCAAATTAAATGTGAATTTAATCTTCGATTATTAATGCAATCGAAGCTACAGCACACTGAATAGTAATTAAAAATTATTTGCAAACAATTTTAAATTGCTCGGTACGCAGTACTTATAGTTGCGGTTGCATAAATAATCCAAGATTTGTGGAACTTTTTTTTGTACTTTATCAGTTATTCACACAGAGTACACAGTAAGCTACTTAATAAATATTCACTAAACTTCCTCGTTTCCTACACTGCCTATAGTTGAACAACAAATTTAAGGTAAGTATATTATATATTTATAGCAAACCATTACCTTTTATATATCAGGTATTTAGTGAACGTGCATTACTGATAACTTTTTCTTATCACAAGTAATCTAAATAGCTTGTATTAATTATGAAGGTGTGATAGCTGTTATAGAATAGTTCACTCACAGCAATACACCCACTACTTGACAAGGGCAAATCTTTCCTTACTGCAACTACATATATTCTTTGGCTTAACTACTTCAGTTTAATTATCATAAGTAACTTCATAAATTACCGGTATGAACCAAACCGTAAGTAACTTAGATTGCTTCTTGTTAGTATCAGTGTTTAGGATCTCTTCTTTACTAGTGCTAAGTAATCTGTGCTTTTGTCCCCTATTCAGCTGAACTTTTTACATACAATAATTGTATTTTTATTTATGATTATTAATTTTTTTTTCTCAGTGTATTATTAATTGATGCTTTATGAACAAATGAAAAGAATTTACGTCTATATTATTGTATTACTTACTAACGCATATAACAATTTCTGTTATAAATGCTATGTATATAATAAAAGTTGATCATTTAACTAGGCATAAACAAATTATACGGATTCGTATAAATACTAACGATTCCTACACCTGGCACCCGTGAGAATCGTATAAATTGTGAGTACGACCGATGGCTAACCCACGTATACATACATCAGTATGATATTAAAATGTACTAGTATAAGCGTATCAAGTGACTCCCTGTGGTACGACTCTAGCATATTAGTATAGTCAAGGAGTCAGAGTTGGAGTCGGAATAGTATACTTACTAGTATACTATTGACTCCGAAACGGATAATAGTAATATTCGTATAAATCGAAATGATTCATATAGGCTGATACAGATCCGTATCTGTTTACACCAATAAGCCGCGGTTGTAGTAAAAGCTATAGTCCATCCTAAATGCGCTCGCCACATACATTTTCGCGTAGGTCGTTAACTTTTTTTTTGGTAGGAGCTGTACTGATGAATCATACGAATCCGACCCACCTCTAGTGGGAAACCTGTAGCTACATGCCTATAAATAAAAAAAGATCACCTAAAATCTTTATTAAAAATGATGATTAATTACCGGTTGGACTTTTGTACATTCCTTTTCCAAAGATCTGGGTTACGTTTTTTACTTTCTAGGTTTATCTGGAGTTACAACTTCAATTTGTTTCCCAATATCCGACATTATTTGATTTTATTAACACTCACTAACAAATTTAAATTGAAAATCACAACAAAATTGACACAAGCAACTGTTTTCCAGAACAACAGCGGCTTTAATACTACATGAATATGTACAACACTGTCATCACATGTTCACGTTAACGTTGTCTCATAGGCTAATGTGGATTTAAAGGCGTTTAAGAGTTATACAATATAACTGAAACGAATTTAGCGGCGTTTGAATCTGAAACCCCTTTAAAGTATATTTTACAAGAAATTTGCTTGCTTGAGTTTTGCAGACATTCAAATACCCACATTCGAAGGCAATTTTATGAGGAATTTTTTGCCGTATCTAACTCATATTACGACAAAAGGGGGATTTAAGGGGTTTTGATACTAGACGAATCAATTTGAAAATTTCAGAATAATACTTTAACTCCGTGATTCGGTAGCTGAAATATTAAGCTACATTCGCTAATTCTTTGTCGATTTTACGTGGACTTTTTATAATGATTTTTTTTTCGAAAAATTTCTAAAACTATACGACTTCACCCTGCTTTACTGTACTTATTATTACTGCCTGATTCCAATTTCATATTTTCTTAAAGTAATATTATATGAAAATGTTGGAATAGCTGATCTAAAATATCAAATTAAGTGGATCTAGAAATACAACAAAACGTTAAGTCGTTACGAATATTATTGCTGCAGGAGAGAACAGAGTGAAATTACCGAGATTACCAGATACGCATTACAAGAATTCTTCAATTATCTTTGTTTTTGTGTCTACGTAAGTGAGTGGTTGGCCTGTACGCACGTATAACGCAAAGGGGACTTTTTGTTAACACGATAGCCTAATGATTATACTAGTAGAAATTATAACTCGATTATTCAAGTTGTTTTAATAACTTTTAGTTCTTAGCTAATTACGGAACACCTATTGAGCGTCGATTGTACGCATTAGTATTTTTAACGAAAACAAGTAATTTAAAATACTGGCACAACATGTATAGTAATTATTTCTCACATTATTAAACATACTGTGCCTTAGATAACTGTGCTCAATGCAGAAAATTTCTAAATTCGTTATTTATACTTTTATACTCTTAAATACGTTGTTTACTTCGGGGTACTTACTTGTTTATAATTTATTAGTAGCGTAATACTACGTCATATATTATCAATCAGTTTCCTACTCTTGCGCAAAGTTAAGAATATAGTGAAAATGCTTATTATTAATATTCTGGAGCTGAATAACTTGTGTAATCTGTCCACAGACATAACGATTTGACTTATGCACTAGCACTCGAACTTCAGAAAAGAAATGTTTACCCAATCCTTCGGGTACGGGTGGTTCACAAAGATTATTGTGCTAAGCGTTTATTATAATACATTTATGTTTTAACATATATTGATATGCGTAGGTACATAGCTACTTACATTTTAAAAGTAAATGGATCTTTTACATTAGACTTAACTTAAATACATACTATGATTAGTACATTCCTAATTGTAATTATACCTTATTGGCTAAAAGTACTCGTCTAGTATATATTATAGTAACAATATTTTATGCTCAGTGACAGTAGAACTGTATCACCCACAAAGAATAATTTGTTTAACTTGTTTTGTTTTTTGCATCAGAATGACTATATTTAAAGCAACTTTTGATCTTTGATAATTTTTTGCGAAAAATGTTAGTTATTGCGTTATTGCGCGTCCCTCTGCAAGTGTTAAGCGTAATAAAATGCCTAAAGTTCGAAGACGTCAAAATTATCACCGTGTTAGTGACTTTGACAGCGGTAGAATTGTTGTCTATCGAGATTTGGTTTGTGCTATTGCTAAATTGACCGCCGTGTTAATTGTATTGCAATGACGGTAATGCGTGTGTGTCGTGTACAGATAGAAGAAGGTAGAGGAACACAAAGAAGACCAATTGGTCAACCAACGCGTACCACAGAGCGTCAAGATAGGCGCTTCAGACAACTAGCTCTACGAAACCGTTTTACTACTACGCGTCAAATCACACGCCAATGGTTTGGAGAAGAAGGTAGACCTGTTACTATGCGTATACTATTTCGCCGCATAGGAGCCTTTGGATCTTTTTCAGTCTATCCACGATTAATGCTTCCTTTGACTGCGGACCACTGTCGTCAACTTTTAAACTGGTGCGGAGAACAGCAGCATTGGCAGACAGGATGCCGTCTTCAGCGATGAATCGGGATTCTATCTAGGCATACACGATAGCAATAGAAGGATACGACGCCCACGTGATATTAGGTTTGCTGTTGAGAGGCACGTACACAGAACTGTTGGAATAATGGTTTGGGCGC
This sequence comes from Protaetia brevitarsis, assembly GCA_004143645.1. Lineage (NCBI taxonomy): Eukaryota > Metazoa > Arthropoda > Insecta > Coleoptera > Scarabaeidae > Protaetia > Protaetia brevitarsis. Next base: position 1,638,366 of record RXPK01000043.1, read on the forward strand.
TATAGCATATGGTAGCCGATCACCACTTCTCTTTATTCGAGGCAATATGATAGCTGTGCGTTATGTTAATGATGTCCTAGAAACCACTTTACTACCTTATCCAGATGGCCGTCCACACGTCCTTTTTTAGCAAGACAACGCACGCCCCATATTGCTCGTCGAACTATGTATGGGCTTTCTCCAAGAAGCAGATGTCAATGCTTTGCCGTGCCCACCCCGGTCACAGGATTTAAATCCCATTGAACATGTGTGGGATATCATGAGGAGGAGACTGTCCACTTTGCACCATCCTCCAGAGACTCGGCCACAGTTAATCCACGAAGTTCAAGATGCTGGAACGAGGTACCACGAGCAGATATCGACCATCTCATTTTGTTGGTACCTACACTGTTAAAAAAGTTGCAGTAAAATTACATGTAAAATCGTTGGTAACAAGTTGCCTACAATTTTACAGGTAAAAATTTGCTTCATAAGTAAAATTTCTACCATCTAGTAAATTTCACATGCTGATGTGTTTTTCAAAGATTGTACTGTAAAATTCGTATGTAATATTTATAGGAACTCTATATTTACCGAACACTGAAGTAATTTTCATATGTATTTTTATAAAGCGAGCAAGCAACTTTACTAATTCTTTTATAGCACCTAATAGGTCATACTGAATCGCTCAACCAGGGATCAAGAATGAACACGCTTACGCGAAACCTACGATTGTTTGTGACGTACATGATTCATTTGAGCCAATAATAAGTTCGAACAAAACGAAATATAATTACCTACGCGCACAGATAAATAATTCCAATAACTAATCACAATTGCGGCGTATGAATTTCGTATTTTCATGATATCCTATAGTTTTACCCGAAAATTCAAGTAAAAACAAATAAATATAAAAGATCCTCATATTTTTACAGCAAAATTAATCGTTCACTAGTAAAATTACTTTTAAAGTGCACTAAATACCCCAATAAAATATCAATTTTACACTTTTAAGTAAATTTTGAGAGTAAATACAAAATTGTACATGTTTTTCCTGTATTTTTCCTTTTGAATTTTTGTTACATCTTAAACTTACATGAAAAAGCTATAAATCTTACCGAAATTTGATTTTCCATGTTAAATATCCTAGAAAAAACATGTAAAACAAAATTTACATGATTTATTGTGGTAAATTCACAACATTATTACATGTAATATTCCTGATTTACCATGGCAAAATTACTGTAATTTTTTACAGTGTAGACGCGTACAGTAGTGTACTCAGCTACGGGGTCGCCAAACACATTATTATTATTTTTTTCGTATTACATGTTAATAAAATTTCTTGTAAACGTAATCGTTTCATTTTTGATGTAAAATTATCCCATTGCCAAAATATTACGTTGAATAAATTATTCCTTCTAGGTGTAACACTTCTAATGCACAGCTACGTGTACGAAATTCATGTTGCTTAGAAAGAATTTTCTAAGCAACATGAATTTCGTGGATTAACTGTGCCAGAGTCTGTGGAGGATAGTGCAAAGTGGACAGTCTGCTGCCCATAATATCTCACACATGTTCAATGGGGTTTAAATCCGGTGAACCGAGTAGCCACGGCAAAACATTAACGCCTGCTTCTTGGAGAAAATACATAGTTCGACGAGCAATATGGGAACGTGCGTTGTCTTCTTGTTCTTGAAAAACACTACACGAGGTCTACAAACTGATAAAGTTTCATTACAATCTGTGATTTATACTTCGCCACGTTCCCTTGCAAGTTAATTTAGACCTACATAGTAGTAGTGACGTAATCGTTACCAGTAGCAAGTCGTCTATACTGTCTGTAGTTCCATAACGTTTTAGTAGCTTATTACGGTGTTGGAACCACATGGGCTACCAAACGAGATTACTTTAATACTCTATTACTGAAACCTTAAAGTAAAAAACGATAGTGACATAACCATGTTGAATTATTGTAGTAAGACTTTAAAATCGACACCTCTTGAAACCTTTCATTTCCTTTTCTTAGTACTGCACACACCGTGTTTAACTAGTATAAATTCTCGGTACATTGAAAGTACATTGAATTCTCAATATTCGAATTATCAAATCCGGTTTCCTTTCTGTAGGTAACAACCATACTGATTATACACTTAAACTAGTTCAAACAAAATCATAATTAGTAGGTCTTCTTTTACAATAAATACTTTTACTTACTTTTATCAACGCTTAAAGTAAGTTTTCTATTTTCTACTCCGACAAAAAAACAGAATGTACAAGTGTTCTCTATTATTAGAGATGAAATCCTGTTGTTCTTGCTGGTCTCGTGTGTTTTTTTTACGGTCTACGTAGCAATTACTTATTTGGCGAGCTGTACACCACTGTCCATTTCAAACGAGCTTCCAGAGGAATGCCGGAGTAAAAAACAAAGTAGGTTGGAAAAAAGCAGCGCGCAAACCCAAGAAAGACGCAATGCCGCGGAGATAAGTACGAAAATCAACGTTTACACACGTATATAGGTACGTGTTTCTTATGTGCGTGTGTGCAGAAGTACGAGAGATATTTTTAGCACCAAGAAGATGGAAGACGTTCACCTTTCTCGCGAGATGGGCATAAAAACGACAAAAAAAATTATACGACGGACCGGAAAAAAAGAACAAAGCACGCCGAAATCAGAGGCCTGTTTGAAAAAAGTTAAAAATCAAATGCGATGGCGCCTGCCGCATTCAAGACGGCAACGCAATGACCTTCGGGTGAATGCGAGGATGTACTTACAACCTACTTACATGTTATATGCAATGGGAAGAAATAAACAGTAAGTTGGGTGTTTTTTTATATACCTACCCCTCTCTTGTATATTGACAATAAAAGTATATATTGTCAATACAATCGTACGGATTTTTAGCAGCATTTCTTTCGTTCAAAGAATTCTACATTGTAACAAATAAAACGTGATGAAACGAGAATGCATATCTACAGTTCCTTAAATATTTCGTAATAATAATATCATGTAACATTCTTGGCATGTACCTATCTGTCGCAGCCATATAACGTAATTGGTCAGTTCATAAACATCTAGATATATCATGAAGTGCCGACACATTATGCAATTGAAAACGCATTTTATTAGATGTTTAATAATTTTAGACATTAGGTACAATCGAAATTTTTAGAAATTCCGTAGGGCGATATGCATATACCAGAATCACCCAGAGTAGTATATCTCCTTTAAGGGGTCCAACGCATTCAAATACTCCAAATAAGCTTGTCTAACATAAGCAAGGCACCGTGAAAACACAATTTATGGTTGCTCGTTAGGATAAGTGGGTGCTTGTTTGTTTACTTTTCACATAAGCATATCTGTATATCACACGTTTACCGAAAATTGAAAAACAATAGACTACAAAAATCTGATTTATTTAATTTTTTAAACTTACTACTTACTTCTTAAACTCTTAACTTATACCAATAGGCCATTTTGATTTATTACATTCTATTCATTCTCAATGTAAGACTCAACAATGCTAGTTTTTTTTTAGCACAAAATCATTCATTTATTAGGCATCACAAAACGTAACACATTTATTAACAGCAAGAACAACGACGGATTAAGCTAGCACGAGAAGAAGGAACCCAGTCGTTAGAAACAATTAGAGAGGGCCGTAAAGGTGCCTGTAACCGCGAGGAGCACGCTGAAATATTAAATATAGTTTCCGAAAACCCATTTACGTGTTCCGTAAAAATTAGGGAACAACTTAATTTACATTGTTCCCTAACCATCATCAGCCGAAGATTAAGAGGCTGGTTATCATGGTAGAAAGCCTGCGAAGAAAGCACTCGCACCTGAACACGCTGTCACCAGACTTTTTTTACCAGCGAAATTTAAATAGGAACTAGCAGAATGTAATATTTTCTGATGGAAAAATGTTTTCTTCCTCCGAAGATGTTCCTGTTGTCTTATGGTGACAAACAAATATTAGATATAATGTAGAAAACATAAGACAACAGTTCACTGCAGGAAGAATAACAGCTGGCTATTGCAGCATTGATAATTGTAACACCACCTCGAGAGGATTTGGAGCAACATGGTGTTCGACAAAGAAATGTCGCACACCTCACTCAACACGTGCAAACTATTTGGGAGAAAGTTCGAGACACTAATTATTACGAAAATTTAGTTGCTTCTATGACAAAAAGATTAGCAGAGTGTATTACCAATAATATACTTACTATACCAAATATTAATTCAAGAGTTTTGCGAAAATATAAATGCCGATTTGGTAATAGCATGTTAAAATTGTTAATAAAGTATTCATTGATAAATTTAATTCAATTGATAAATTGATGATGTTATTCTCATTTGGCTATATATTTCTAATTATTTTAAAATGGATAATTTAAGTATTAAAACACTGTGATTCAACATTTGGCTATTCCTTTTTTTAATTTTTCGAAACACTGTAGTGAGTGCATTTTTTATTATTATAATGTCACAGCTGTCCAAAAGGAAATAAAATTGAAATATCTAAATAAATTAAAATTTGAAACTCATTTCCTTCTATAAATGTAGACCAGCCACTACAATTAATCTGAGTAGTATAGAGCCCTACCACCTAGCACCATCCCTTTCTTACTAACACCGAGACCGTAAAACTTCTAATATTACGTTACCTCTTGCACCACTTAAAAACCGTGTTCGGCCAAACTTAATATGTATCTGTATTATCTATGGTGAGTGGAATTGCCACTAAACAAAGAAATAAAAGCATGTAGAAGTTATGGTTAATATATACAATGAATGTAGGTATCTCGAAAATAACGAAGGGCACGTTTTTAAAGCAGATATATCAATATAGTCTGCACTAGGCCTGAACTAAAAGCTTATGACATAATCTAAGGCGGCGGCTGTACATGAAATGCTGATTCACTGGGCACTCTTAGTGAACTGTTACACAAATAAGCTGCTTTAATTTAGACAGCTAATGTTCTGCATGTATACGAGGTTCGTAAGGCCTCTACGACAAATTGTATGACTTGTATGAGTTATTTATTTTATACTGTAAGTTATATAATAAAAAACAAGTCCGATTGATTTCCAGTCAAATCCTGACGGAGAATATAAACGAATATTAGATTATCAAGGAATCATTCAAGAAAATTTGAATTTTTACGCCCACTAGAGACAAAAAAGGCTGAAGAAGTTGCTAATTGCCAATGGAGGCTCTGAAAATTTTATAAAGCGTATTCGTCCACCATTTTATTACAGATTTAAAACAAATGTGGCCAGACTAGTTAATTGTGCACGGGTAGACTAAGATACCCTAGTGAATAGTCAAACAAGCATAGAAAACTCCAATCTAGATATGGAAAATATGTTATGTGGATAGCTGACAATAACTCAAAGAAATGGTCGGTACGACTGCAATTTCTTAAGTTATAAAAAAAAACATTTCTTTTCATGAGACCAAGTTGACCATACAAAACTTCCGCAACAATTCCAGCACTACGTGGGGTGATTATTATTCTAATAATGAAAAAATTAATATGTTAATTGCGTACATCGGATGTAATGGCAATAATAGAGAAGCATCAACTGGGCAGCGGGATCGCCAGATCTCGCTATTTTAGATTTTTTGTGTGGGGTTTTCTGAAGCAAAATGTTTATATTGGTTGTCCACATGACCTAGACGATCTTAAAAATCGAATTCGTAAGGCCTGCAGCGAAATAACGCTATGCATGACTCTAAAAGTGTTGCAAACAACGGAGGTCATGTTGAACAGAAACTATAGCTTTATGAATTTAAATTTTAAACTAAGTTTGCAGATTAATTTATTGTTATTTTGTTCATGTTGTTATGTTATACATACTTACGTGGAATAGTAATAGCATATGTTGTCAATACAGTATTTTAAGACTGTATCTTTAGATCATTGTTCAACTGAAAGCTGAGAAAAAATTTCATTTGTTTCAGCGCCCATTTTTTCGATTAAAGTTTTAATTTACCAAAGCGTACATTTGTAACGAACTTTTCAATTTATGTTTTTAAATGATTAGGTAACTCTGACATATGATATATCATTGTAAAGAGATTTTTTTATAGTTTTAAATTACGTGCTAAAATTGAGTACATTTCATTTAAAATTTTATATGTTTTTGCTATATCTAACACATTTGATGCTCAATGGTTTTTTATTCTAAGGCATAATAGGGAATTAGATGTAGAATAACCATTCTTCTTTAACATTTTGTCGTATCTCTAACAAAACCGAGATAGCTGGTGTGACAGTTAATATCAAACAGACTGTATAATAGATACGTGCGTTTTTCAAATATTGTGCTTAAACCTACCAACAAGCAAGAACAAGAACAGATAACATTTATTAGAAAGAAATGCTACATTTAAATGACACCGCCAAAACGGAAATTCTCTAAACAGATCAGATTTTTGGGAGCAGTGTACTTCTTTTCCATTAGATAATTCCTATGTGTTTTCCCAGTAAACACACATGTGTCTGTTACATCTCTCCTAAGTATCATTTAAGGAACAGTAAATGTTACATAAATGTATGTATCCTAAATGTTAACTGAACTGCGATACGTGGCGCTAGGTACATTATAGTGATGTATCTGAAACGTATCTAATAATACATCACATATCCTTGATCTGGTGCTGTTCAAGAACTATCCGTGACATTTCTTTGTGTTTCCCGCAGTTTGAAATTTCTAAGCGACTGTGCAAATGGCGTGTGTTATGTTGGTGTCGGTTTGTGTACTGGTTTAACTTTAACTATAATACATTTGAAACACTGAAACACATTTAACAACGGGGTGCCAACCGGTATTAAACGTAAGTATATTTTTACTTCACAAAATAACGTTTTTGAATCAATGTTATTATTTATAAAGACGGGCGATGTTTGTGAAAATGTCTGTTCTAACCTCACATTTATTTGTTCAGGAATTATTCACCGCCTTTTATTTTTAGGTATCGTTTTTATTTCACTAAAACATCTCAAGATAGAAGAAGGATCAGCTGCGGACAACGATATTGAGGAAATAGAACAACTACTACCCCTCAATTCTAAACAAAGTTTGAATAATTTCGAGTTCCTTTTAAGCAATGATTTTAATACTCCAAAAATCGTAAGTGAATTACATGCACGGTTCTCAAATTAAAAAATGTTAATTTCGTTTTAGCGATCATTTACAAAAAGAATCGGAGGCCAGAATGGTGAAGATATTTAATACGACTCTTGGAACATTGCTCCACCAGCTTCACTAACGAACTTGCGCAGCATCTAGTTGGTTCGGACAAAGGAATAACATAAAAGTTTGTGAACTGTGTAGAACCATTATATTTCCATTTTTAGGAGTTGTGACGTAATAATTCAAGGATTATAACGAATACACGGACGGAGCGGCAAGTGAGTTCTTTATATCTTGTAAATCCAGTAATATTTATATGTATTTACTAATGGATAAATATATAACTTAATGTAGTTTCGAAAATGATGTTTACCTATTCCTAAAGGCCGTTTTACACCTACCTATTTATTGCGCAATTTAAAATTGTTACGTGTGTAACACGATTTAATACGTATTATACACGTAACAATTTGAAATTAGCCAATAAATTGCGCAATAAATAACTAGGTGTAAAACGGCCTTAAATATGTATCATACAGAGAACATAATAACCGCTCTGAAATATAACGGTGTTCCTATATCAGAAGCATATCTATGTGATGTCTCAGAGACATATCAAAGAGAGATGCTTGATGCGGACATTACGCACCCAATGAAGCTTACCTGTGCCTTACATGTTATGTGTCTGAGAAAATAGATAGATCAGAGGATACGTATTTAAATATATAAATATATAAATATGTTTACTGGATTGGTAACGTTAGCAATATCTGAATGGCTTAAAACCGTCCTCCCATTAACGTTATCATCTAGAAAAAGCTAGCGTGTTGCCATTTCTCACAGAAAAAGAATCCCATAGCAGTCCTTGTTGGTCTAGCAAGCCTTAGTAAACGTAAAACATACATACATTTCAACTGTATATTTCATCAATCAATTGACACATTAGCCAAGTTAAACGGCTTATGTCAACCTATATAAAATTTGTATTCGAATTTGGAATATATTCGTAGGTTTAAAACTGACAATTTAACAAAAATCTTTGAGTTTGAAATCCTATGAACTTTCATACATAATTATTCATATTACGACATTATATATTGGTACAAACAATTATCACCGAGGGACAACTGGGGGGCCTTGATGAGGCGAACCAAGTGTTTGTTAATAGTGATAATTGTATACATTTATTTGTAATATAATTACTTACAATTGGAGAGTGACGGTGACATGACCGTCTATTTCTCACACATTTATTCATTGTTTATATAACAAAAAAGAGTAATATAATACAGAAAACTACAAATGGGCAAAATTGTGGTTTTTCTCATATATGCGCTAATCATATAGAAAACTTACCAGATAAGTATACCGTACGCGTCATTTCAACTACGAACAGTTATCAGGGGGGACGCACTAAATACGATTTGTTTATATCCACGTGACATCACGATTTTTTGGGGGGATCCAAACCACCAGAGCGGCACTGAATGCAAAATAAAATAATCCGCGTGCTTTTGACAGCGTCCGCCATTGTTATTATTGTGTTGTTTTGGTTTTAAGAGGTCACTTAACATTATTAATTTACCGTTTTGCCATTTAAACTTGTTTTTGGAAAGCAAATTATTATCATGTTATTCACAGATTTTTTTTCTGCAATGTTTTAGTTTTGATAAGAATTTCTTTTTTTTTTAGAGTTATTGGCTAATAGCAAGTAGTGGTGCTTATTATTAGGTTAATTATATTGTATTTAGTTGTTTAATATAAGGCACGTGCGCATTCAGTAGTGAAGTGATTCTCAAGAAGCATTTTTTTCAGCATGGATAAATTAAATCTAAATTTTTGTATTAGAAGTGAATAAGTTTATGATCGTTGCCTTAGACATAAGGCGCTGCTGTTGCTGTTTTGCCAAATGTCCTTTAAACATTAGTTTCCTAATCAACAAGAAGCACACACACAGGTAAATTAAATATTAACATGAAATTCTAATATGTTAAATGCTTATCTTACATTGTTATAGAAGTTGAAGAATCATCGATACTGCTTAAAGGAAGTCGTGATATGTTCGTGATTTCATTTAATTCTGCTATGAATGACAGGAAGTATGTACGAGTGTGTAATGAATGTTTATTTATGTCTTTCAACGATTTGTTTTAATGAGACGTAACAATAAGAACGCTTCAAGCGCCAATAAAAATTATAATTATTGCGCTCCTATAGATATGCCACTAATAACTTAATATATTCCTTAGGAACAGGGAGCAAGTAATTCCAGCATTGCAGGAAACGTACCAATATCCCATATAACTAAGCATACATTGTTCATAGCATATATCCCATATTTTATTTTTGTAACAACACATATTATGTAAAACTATGTGATTTATACCTCGTAATTTCTTTAAAAAAAAAAAACGTCCTAATTTTGCTTCTACATGCACTTTTTGTAAATATTATATTTTAATAAAAATATGTGTGCAATTATAGAATGCGTATATTCTAGAATTATAACAATAAAAAGTATTAAAGGAAGGTTGTGAACCCATTTTTTACGCTGTTTCCATATGTTGGAAATTGTGCAAAAATGGGTTCACAATTTTCCTTTAATACATTGAAGTGAATTTAAAAATTTTCAAGTAACCGCACTAAACGGGAATCCACATCGCTAGATGGCGCGAGCAGTACGGATTCACGAATTTCTTAATAGTGACCCATCTCACCAATCTACCATATCTATGACAGTTATATACATCGTTATATATATATATATATATGAGGCTGTTCGTGCTAGATGTGGCTTCTACTGTATAAATCGCAAAACAATTCATAAATTAAACTTACTGTTAGTCAGAACACTTCAGCTATTGTAACTTGCGTAATACTAAATAGCAATGAATGCAAAGTAATATTTTATACCTTTCCTTAGTTTTTGCATAACAATGGATGATTTTCAGCAGATACAATGTGCATGTCTGTGTTGTTTGTTATTTATTTTATAATTCACCATATATTAAGATTATATAATGAAATAATATTTCTAAATATAGATGTGTTGCCAATAAGGAAGAGGTTTGCTCGACAACTATACAAGGTATTTAATGAAACATATAGTTCAAAATTTGCGTAAAAGCTCATTTAATTATTATACTACTCATTAGGAGAAGTAGTTCAATTAATCGTCCCGTCCGTTGTGGTCACTAGAGCCTATTGTAGAGCAGATTTTATCTTAAAGTTCCCCTTCAGAGATAACAATTGGAAGAAACAGGTCACTAAGAGAAAAAAAACTGACCTCGTACTCACAAAAGAAACTGCTCGAGGTCGTCCAAAAACTGAAAACAAGCAAGACTCCTGGCCTTGATCACCTACCGCGGAAGCCGTAAAGATAATAATAGAAGTTGCCATTGAGATTCTCCTGGGCGTTTTCAATCAGTTATTAAACCCAGCAACTATTTTCTCAGATGTGGAAAGAGTCAATAGAGACATTAATATCGAAGGAAAAATCAATAAACTTTCCCTCAGACTACAAACCGATTTGTCTGCTTAGCACTATAGGAAAGGTCTACGAACGAATTCTCAAAAACTGGCTAAAGGAGCAATTAGAACAGAACAGTGGCCTCTCGGAAAGACAGTTCAGCTTTATCAAGGGCAGAGCCACTGTGCAGGCAGTTAAAACGATTGTACAAATAGTCGAAATTTCAACAAGAAGTGGGTAGCCTTGGTGGCGTTAGACATCAAACACGCATTCAACTCTGCTCCGTGGAGTAAATATTAGAAGCACTAAAAACAAAGAATATCTCTCAATATTTAAAAAAATTCATAGAGGACTACTTTAACGCTAAAAATGTTATAATGTGTGGTTCTAATAGAATAGAGGTGGGTGCTGGAGTCCCACAGGGTTCGGTGCTGGCACCGATCCTTTGGAACATTCCAATACGACGAGATGTTACAACTCACGCTGATAGGTTTTTTGCCTGGGTATTTCCTCCGTTATTTTATTTCCTGTTTTCTTATCATCAAAGGCACGCGCCGCCGTCAAGATAACACGAGCTTGTTATACTACGCTCGCACAGTTCTTTGATTACTGGCTCCTTTAAGGACAAAAACAAAAATAAAGTAAGCAGAAAGCTTTTTTGCATTGTATAATAAATGGAAAAACGTCCCCTCCTTTTTAGCGTTGAATAACCGTCTACAGTGCACAAAATATTTGAGTAAACGTTTAGCAAAACTTTATACTTATTGTTAGGATAAAATATCAACGGAATAAAATGCTGAGCAAACAATCCGCAGTACATATTAAACTGAATTTCACAGATTATCTTATTATACTAATTATAAACTAAAATTAAAAGTTTATTTAACATTTAAGGGGCATACTATGCTTGAGATATATAGGTATGTCAAAATACGATGATATGAGATAACTTAATAGGTAACTGTATATTTTCGTAAATATATTATATTGCTAGTATCAAAACGCACAATAAAATCTTTCTGTAAAAATCTATATTTTGTCACACTCTGTACACCAAGACTGTTCAGGTCATTTACACGAATTATGTACGAATTCTTCTGGATTCGAACTAGCTAATGTCTTGTGTAAACCGGCTATGAATCAGCCGTTTTGTGAGATTAAAATAATATATGTATGTGTTCAGGGGTTGTCCAGTCTCACCAATGCTTGCTTAAATCATATTTCGGGATGTATAAGCACTTATTTTTAACAGACAGGCCGGAATTTATAAATCTGATATATATGTATATATCGTCAAGACACATAAATATTACAAAGAAACATCCATTCACCCATGCCCGTATGTTTGCGATTGAGGATCATTTCTAAGGACATAAATACATTGCAAATATTTGACAAAAGCAGAAAAGTGCTTGTCTTGAAAAGCAGTGTTGGGCAAAATGTGACTGAACTATAAATTACAACTGCAGTAGTTGAGTAGTAGTTACAATTACAAATTACAATTACTTTTAAAATCTTCTTTTCTTGACCAGTCTGTTTTGATAGCTTCTTCTTGGTTTTTAGATCTTTAGAAAAAATATAGAAGTATATTAATAACCTTTCCCTTTATTTTAAGGCTTTTTCAAGTTGTAAAGTAGATATATAAAAATATAAATTGTAAAAGCTGACATTGAAATTAAAAAGAATAGTTCAGTTTCTGGCGTTGATGGTATACCCAGTGTTCTCCATCGAGACTGCGCCACTGCTTTTGTAAAACTTCTGCACCTTTTATTTAATTTGAGCAATCTCGGGTTCCTGGAATGTGAAAGACCGCTCGTGTTTGCCTCGCATTTATGAGTAACGATTTACCAAGTATAAGAAGCCACAAACCCATCGATTTCTCCAAGATCTTGGAATCGCTACAATCATATTTACAACTTTATCAAACGTCATTGCCACTGTTGCAGCAACTTGAGTTGTTTCACTTAATTCGTTTCGAAAGTTTTGAACAGACGGGGACAGTTTGACATGGTATATACTGACTTCCAAAAGGTATTCAATCAAATAGATTACAATATCCTGCTGACTAAATTGTCGAGACCAGGTTTCTCTATTATTTAAATTTTATCTTCTGGATCGTTATCGGTATATAGAGTGTCGTGGTATTATATTTCCAATATTCATCCCCACGTCTGGTGTTCCACAAGGTTCTAACTTGGGTAGTATTTTTGATATTTATAAATGATATCGCTACATCACTAACATGTGAAAATCTCTTATTTGCTAATGATATAAAAAAATGTATAATATCAATTCCGTGAATGATTGCCGGCAACTGCATATGTTCTTTGGCTTAACTACTTCAGTTCAATTATCATAAATAAGTTACCCGTATGAAACAGACCGTAAGTAACTTGGATTGCTTCTTGTTAGCATCAGTGTTTAGGATCTCCTTTTTACTAGTGCTAAGTAATCTGTGTTTTTTTCCCATATTTAGCTGACTTTTTACTTACGATAATTATATTTTTATTTATGATTATTACATTTTTTTTCTCAGTATGCAGTGTATGCCACAGTTTAGAGTATTTTTGTAAAAAGCAGTCTACTGACGTTGCAAATGAATTACTCTAGTTCATACAATGTAGTTAAAGCCAAAATTGTACATTTACAATAATATTACCTCACTTCCCAGGCGCATATACAAGAGAGGAAGGGGATGGAGGAGAGGGAGATAATGGGGGTAATACAAGTTTCATTTTGTTTGAAAATGGCCATCATCTAACTTATTGACAAAAAAGACATATTTACCAGCACTCTGACGTACTACAAAAATTTAAAAAAATTAAGATAATTTTATTACCTTCCTACGGAACATTAATATATAATTAACACTAAAGAAGAACATTTGAACTGATATCAATATTTTGCTATAACTTTAGTGGTTGACAAGTTCATTGCAAAAGGAAACAAACAGGAAAAAAGGAGATTGATGCCGGAGAACGACTGGAAGCATTAAAAAGTAAGATTTTAACTCTGCTTTTTTTCTGTGCAGGTAGTCATGGAATTGAAATAAATACCTACTACTTACTTGGATCGTATAGGATTGAAATGCGTATAACGTGATGCTAATTTATTTTTTATCAATACTTCGAAAAATTCTGTTAAATAGATAAAATATAATTGTTATATTAATCTAACAATAAACATGAAGGTTAGTTTGTTTTTCGTAATATACATACATATACATATGCATACTTCATCAGATATTACTGAAATATCTGATAAAGAACGTTTTCAATGACCACATACAATTTTATCTGTCGAAAGAGAACATTAGAAAGTGGAGATAAACAAGGTTAGTGTTGCATAAGAAAGTTTTCAGAAAAAACTGTCATTAGTGATCACATTGCTCATCGTAGGTACATGACTTACAACATGTCCACAATTACAAATCAATTTACATGCAACAACTGTACGTGTGCTACATTCGCTCCTATGCACTAAAAAATATTAAGTCTTCTTGAAATTCTTCGCTCGTGATTGATTGATAGATATTGAAAAGCTCCTAATTCGAACTAATATTTATTTCTGTAAAGTTTAATTTCTTTTTCAGTGACGTTTCGACTGAAAACACTTTTTTTAAGCTGATGAACAATATAATAAATAATAAATTTATAAAATGACATGTTAACACAAAAATTACATCAAAACATTTGTCAAAAAACATTCACAGGTAGTCAGTTTTAAAATATTTTCAAGAAGCAACACAATCTTAAACATTTTGCAAAATTGTTAAAACTAAGTTTTAAAACTTACACTGAGTAATTGGTAAAAAGGTGTTAAAGTTTCGTTTTGTATTTAAAAAAAATAATAATAATAAACAGTAAAATACCTTGCATATACAGGGTGTATCAGATATAGAGGTAAATATAATAATATGATCACAATATACAATCAAAAAGTCTTAATGCACAGGGGGTCTATCTGTAAGCATTAACGAGAAAAAAAATATTTTTTAAATGCCGTGGGCTTGAGCCGCACCTGTGCCCAACATAAATGCTGTCCCGAGTATACCCCCACATACCACTATCATTCAGCTATTACCGCTGTTAGTTTTGTGTGGATCGCCGCTTGGAGTGCAAGCCACTTCGAACATTTCCCCGTTTCGAAAAAATCCTTTTCAGGACCATCATGATTTCATATAAGGAAAATCGAAGCTTGATGCATCGGCAAAAGCGCGGGAATGTATAGATTCATTTTCGCGCGATATCATAGTAAAAAGGGGTGTTTGCAAATTTTCTGTATCTACGTTTATTTCTGTGTAATTCGATTCAATTCATTTTGCGTTATATGATTAAATAAATCCAAAAGAAATAACTCAGATTCATGTGGTACCGTTTATTAACAACTAACTCTCGGTTCGACAAAGCAAAAGAAAAATATTTACGTTTTTTGTAACTACTGAAGTCGCATATCCGGTGAAACTCGAACGTCTTATCAGGATATTAAAAATAATACTTTGTATACTTACCTAGAATGCTCTCAACAAAAAAGGAATGTTTATTTTATAAAAAGAAGAAATTTAAAATGCCCCTTAAAAGTTTTGCTATTTTTACAAGGGCATACTGGCTATTTATTCAGAATGACGTTAAATGAACTTACCGCATACCATTAAGAATAATACTAAATCAGTGCAATGTATTTATACATAATACCACGTTTAGCGGGTGCTTAACATGACGTTTCCTTGCATCAGGCCCGGACTAAAGAATTTTTGGCTCTAAATTTTTTTTTTATTCTTTAATGATGAAATCCGGTTTCGGTGGGTTTGTGCTTTATATGTCGTGTAGTTAACACCCAAGCAAAATTTACTTTTTTATTTGATACACCCTGTATACTTCAGGTCTTCAGTACCTTTTCTTTAATGGCAATTTTTTGGTGAAATAAAAATAAATAATATACATTTATAAAATTATAAAGACAACATTGACAATTTCTACTTGCTTACGATACATAAAACGTGAAAACCGAGAGCAAAATTTTAAAATTGAATGTCAAGCCGATATTTAAATGATGAAACAATATGTTAACTTAAGGAATAATAAAAATAAAATCAACAAGGTTAGTGTCTGCTAAAATACAGCCTTTTAGAAGTTTATATACCAGGGCTTTCACCAGACTGGCTGCTTGAAAGCTTTCCGGCTTCACGAAGTTCTTTAGTTTTGCAATAATTCCGTAGTTAGACACACAAGCTTCACATTTCCGGTTAACCGGAAATCACCATAAACCTTATTTTAAGTAGAACACCCCATATGTTATTACATTTTTAAATTCAACATAAAATACTCTAAGGATACGATTAACATTTCCTATACCTATCTGCAACTGTTTCTAAGATATTACGATTTTTGCGAAAATTTTTACTTTTACACTATTGTGCGTCATTGATTAATTTTCACTTGCTTTCTAAAATTTCCAAGTACTAACATTGTTTCACCGAAACGTAGAAAAAGTTTCCATTTGTATGATACATGGTGTTTAAAAAATAATTTCATTTTGAAAGTTGGAAAACTCAACTTTTTTTCAAACTAGAACAAGCTATATATTTTTCTATTGTTAAGTGCAAAATTAAATTCTACACCGATTTGTTGTAACATTCCCTATATACCCATCTACAATAATTTTCTTTTAAATTACGCGTTTATTTTTATCATTGTTTTTTAGATGCTTAATGTTCTGAAAAGTATATATTACTGCCGAATTTATAAACGAAATTGTGGAACATATTGAAGAAGTTTATTTTAGTCCAGATATCTTGCATGGAGCCATGGCCTCCCCATTGCAAATCAGACAAGCGGTGAACTGGGGTCACGTCTAGATTGGCCCCGATTTCAGACGTTTGTAGGTCGCCGCGCGGAGCTAGCGGAAGAGGGGGTTGTCACAGCATAAGCAAAAATTACGTTGAAGTGGGGCCAGCCGTATCTTGGCTCGCTGATTAATCGAGTGACGCGTCATCAGTATACGTCAGTGCTCGGCACTGTGGAGGAAGGGCTTCCCACTATCACGGTAGGTAAGAGCGTGAGTCAGACGGCCGTCGAAGATCGACTATTGAAAGTAGAAACATATGTAGAGGGCCGTCGCATACGGACTTCAGCACTTCCCCGCAACAAAAATTGGGTTTTAGAATATTTAATATTTATTAATTATACTAATAAAGTGTAGTATTATTCTAGGATGACATCGCAAATTAATAACTATAGTATTTCAAATCAAAATTACACATTCCATCCATATTTTAGGGTAAAAATATGAAAATAAAATTATATATAAATAAGGGAGTTATTCCTGAAAAACACACAATAGTGTTTTTAAGTAAAAAAAAACAAGCCATTTGCTTAGGTAAACAAACAAAAAAAATTGTGTTTCCCATTCTTTGTAGAAATAAACATAAAATATCCATTATATTTTACTCGACCGATCTTCGCCTTAAATAACTCATGTGCTTTGTGTTGTGTTATATTTTCACGATTAAATCACAAAAACACCTGAATAATTTTCGCGTTAGTTAGGTGGAGGAATGTAAACAAGTGACCCATGTATGTACGTGCAATTTAAAAACTAAATATATACAATTCTGAAGGGAATACGTTAGTATTTATATATAGGTAGATAGATAAGAACTCGTAACGTAATTTTCATTTTAAAATGGCTGCTAAATTTGTCTACATTAAATTTTTTTGTGTCGGTATTATTTTGGTTAGGTCCATTATTACAATCGCGGTTTAAACCGTAGATCAATAATCTTCCGTTTAAACTTCACTTTAGACTAACAATCGATATAAATAAAAAAAATAAACTCGACCTTGCCATATTTAATCCTTAAATCGCGATTGTAATAATGGCCCTAGCAATAAATAAGATAATAAATTACTGCAAGCTGAGCTAAACTGATTTAAAATTTTGTAAAATTCATAAAATGGACAGAAGAGAGGGAAGGGGGGGGGGGGGGGGGGGGGGGCAGTTCTCGGCCTTGAAGAAACCAATCGGAAAAGAGAACTTATTTCTGTTATTTTTTGTCTTCGTTTGGAATAACATGCACACTGAGAAAAAAGATTCTTTTCCACAAAAAAATACATATCTTTGAAAAAATTATTTCACATAAAGAAACTTTATCTGAATTAGATGTAGTAACTTAAAATTGATATTGGTGCTTTCTTTGAAGCGATCAAATTATTTCTTTAAAATAATATCTTTTATTCAGATAAATTAGCTTAATAGCAAAAAAAATATTTGTTTGATATATGACATCAAGTATGATTTTCTTAAACAAACTATTTATTTCATATAAACTCAGTACAGTTACAAACAAAGTAGTAGTAAATTTACGTCAAAATTGTATTACTTAAATCATCACATCATAATGTTCTAAAGATTTAATAGTTTTCTGACCTATAGTAGCAAACACGTTAAATACTTTCTAGGAGTACATAAATTGCCATGAAGAAGTTAACTCTCTATATTCGATATAAGTTTTCTACAGGACAGACATAGCTATCAAATATTTATCTATTACTTGGCAGATATACATATATTGCTTGCGAATTGTTATCAAAACAATTTCCCTCTGCATACGGTTGCCTTTGACTTTCGTGAATCAGCCTCCGATGTGAAGGGGGAACTGGCGTGCAATACTTTTGACTGTTCTTTTGCTCAATTTGTTAACACCTGTAATTTCATATTTACGGAAAATCTATGAGGGGAAACCATACCGAGGACAACAGCTGGAGTCTTTATATAATACGCTTAATGAAATAATTTAGTTTGGTCAAATAAACAAATTATTAAACTAAAAATGTCCTTCATTAACTTCAAATAATTTCGTTTCTTACAATCAAATAAATATTTATTTGAATATCAATTGCAGAATTATTCAATCAAATACGCTCTACACTGAGAGAACAAAATGCAGGGCTTAAAATAAGGCAGAGAGAACCATTTTTGTTGAAAAAAATATTGTTATATCAACAAACTTTTTTAATCAAACTCGAGCAAAATAACAAGGTTACAACAACTGCAAAAAATGAATTGATAATATTTTGTAGCCCAACAAACATACCATTTGTAACACGAAGAGCAACAAAATATTTTCTTTCATTGAATTAAAAAATATTTGTGTATATTGACCAAGTCATAATTGTTGAAGAAAACTTTACACTAGCAAATATTGACAAACATAAATATTTACTTTACAATTCACTTTTGTTAATGTAAATGCATAGGCATGATTTGGTAAACTAAACATAAAATAACTGTTTGTTTAACCCAAGCACTTGTTGCCCGAAACAATTTCAAAGATTCAGATCAAAAATTCCCTTGATTGTTAAGACAATGCTAAAAATATTGTCTAATCTACACAATTATAGTAACAATCACATTTTGTTACTTGACAAAAAAATTTGTTATGAGAGTATATTTAACCAAATGTTTTTGTTGGATAGACAATTTTTTTGTTAACTTAACACATTTTGTTCTCTCAGTGTACTATTCCAAACAAATAACATTTACTTTGCAACTGATATCGATTACCTTCAAGTCAAAGATGTACCTTTTCATAAGGAAGAAATATCCTAGCTAAATCACTATTTGTTTGAAATAATTCCTTTCTTAGGACCTATTTGCTACTGTTTAAAAGAATAATTTATTTCGATTAATGCATATTTATTAACGATAAAGAATTTTTCTTCTCAATATAATGCAAGCTTTTCGGCAGGGAGATAAAAGGAAATGAGACATCGTTTTTGCGAAACTTCAAGATCAGCATTTTTTTTGTGTTTTCCATGAATACCGAGTAAATTTAAGATATCCATTAGAATAAACTTCCTCAGTATTTTCTATTATTTAGTGTACAAATTGCAGAATAATATGTACTTTTCTGAGCACTTAACACGTAGAAAGCGATAGCTATAACTATAAGATTTACTGACAATCATAATTTAATGTAATGTCAAAGTGATAGCTTATATCAAGTAAAACTTTGGAAGCGTTACAGGAAAGCCCTAAATAGAATGAGTGATTTAAAAAAAAACTGTTGAAGTTGAGCATAGACAATGGCTGCGTCAGGGAGTTACGGCGCCGCCAGCGCTGAGCTCAGCTAGATCGAGCGGCGTGCTGAACGCGACCGCTAATTCCAGCGCTGGAGCTAGCGGTTGCCATCTTTTCTAGCGAAAACTATTTTCGCTAGGCAATATGGCGGCCGCTAGAACATCTGACGGAAAGTGGAGACAACCGGCAAAATTCAAATATGAATTTGTAGAGCGTATGAACTACATGAAATCGTAAGTATTTATGGCTGATTGTTGCAATACTACCTTTATATTGTTTTTTGATTAAAGTGATGATAAATAAAGTGAAATGGAAACTACATATGTCGCAGATCAGTACTTAATATAAATATTATAAGTGCAGAAACTACGGTTTTGTAGATCGATCAAGTCATCATTTAATTTATGGGACATTTTTGGAAATTATCAAAATCAACAGTTTACGAAACACATATAAAAATTCACGTAAAAAAATTTAATGCTTTTTTTCCTAGATATTTATTTTATATTTGCCGATAAGCATTATATTTGATCAATAATTTACCTGAAAATAAGCAACAAAATCGCCTGGATCAATAAATACAGAGAATATAAGGGTGAACGAAGATATTAGTGATATCTTTAAAATATCTTACTCTATAAAGTATTATTTTAAAGTTTTAATTACCATAGTTGTTTTTATTTCCTATAGTTTTGTGATTAATATAATTGTTGTGTACAATTTCTTATCCGTGTAACAAAAACATATTTTTATCTAAGATTAAATATGAACATTTAGTTTTGTGATATAAATTAAAAGAAACGCTTGAGCAAGCAACCTAACCTTTCAACACAGTCCAATTCTGGAAACGCCGCTATCAAATACACCAAATAAGTAAGCAAAGAGCATGCGCCAGCAAAAGCTATATTCTTATGACCCGTTCAGGGAGTTCCAGCGCCGGTCACAGCGCTAGCGGTTATCGCTTCCAGCACTGTAACTCTCTGAACCCAGCCAATGCTGCAGTAAATCTGTGTAGAATTTAATTTTGCAACCAAAAGTATATAAATATAGGGTGCTCTATTAGAATCTTTTTTTTACAACTTTCAAAATTCTTTGACGTATTACTAATTTTTGGATACCCTACTACGATCGTTCAAACTTTCAAGTAAAATTCAAACTGTAATACAATTTTAAAATTATTCACCACGTCTTTTAAACATTAGTCCAATTTATTTTATAAAATGTTTAAAATGGTTGTTGTTCTTTGAAACTATTTTAAAAGTGACTGTTTGTAATTATTCTTTTTCTACAGTTTAATAAATGTTTAGATAGGGCCGCGAACGCGTATTCATCTATTTCGGCAGGTGCGGCGTGCGTTATTTCAGGTTTCTCACTAGTAGATTGGAGACGTTTGAAGGAACTCAAATTTCGTAGGAACGCAAATAAAATAGGGTTTGAGGGTTTGATTACGGCAACGGGAATTGGATTAGAACCGGGCGATTTAGAAAGGCCAGTAGATAGAGGGGGGCGAATTCATCCCGCGGAATTAAAAAATATTAGTTATAATAAATTTATAGGCACTTTTCGAAAGGGTTTAGAAATGTTTACGGATGAGTCGAAGGGTGAGGGTGGTGCAGTGGCGGCTTTTGTTGTTTATAATAGGGGTATTGAAATACATAATCAAAAGTTTTAAATTGGGAATCTTGCAACATTTTTCAGGCAGAATTAGTTTGCAATAATCAGGCAGTAGATTATAGTAGGCGCGAATGGGAATTATGCGGACGTGAGAATTATAAACAGATAGCTTATCTGTATTAGAGGCGTTAGGGAATTTAAAAAATCCGATTGATTTGTTGTTAGATACTTGGGATATGTTGCGCGAGGGCAATTAAAACTTTTTTGGACTAGGGCTCATAAAGAGACCGTGTCTAGGAGAGATGGCTCGATTATTAGATTTGGGCTAATTTCGGCGAGTGTAGTTAAAAAGCGTTTAGGGATAAACTTGATAATGATTGGCAGAGTAGGTGGGATAATACCTTAAATGGAACGTGGACTAGGAAATTTATCGGTAGCGATGCACGTTTTAGGGAAATGAGGAGTAATTTATCGTATCAGGTGGTAGAATTAATAACAGGCTACGGTAATTTTAAATCATATTTATGTAGAATTGGAAGGCTAATGATTCGCTTTGTGAATGTGGTGGGGTAAATACAGCGGGGCATGTCTTATTTGAATGTCCACTCACTGATAAGTGGCGGTCGCGTACGGAAGTTAGGGCATTAGCCAGGCGGGTAAATTGGCCGCGACGCGAAACAGATATTAGAGATAATGAGTCAGTCGTATGTGAGAATTTTTTAGTAATGTTGCTAAAGAACTAGATAAGATAGATAGATAATAGTTAGTAGGGTCGCACGTGTTTATGATTTTTTAATATTTTATGCTCTTTAGTGGTCGGAATTAGTCTTAAACTACAAATATTTAAAATATGGATGTTTAATTTAATTACTCTTGGTTAGAATAATTAGGATTAAGTTATTATTAAGGATTAGAATAGGTACTGCTGTTGTTTTGTTTGTTTTTAGGTCATTAGTTCTTTCCTGTTTCAACTTCTACGACTTCTTCCCGAATCCTTCCAGTGTAAGGTTTATACCATGGTTTACCCTTACTCCGTGGCCATTCATGACCACGGGGTTGGGATGATTTGGTTTTCATAAATAAAGTGTAATTATTCTTTGACAATCAATTTTTAATGTATTTTTTGTGTTAATGTGTTATTTAATTATAAATTAATTATTATTTATAACTATTCCCTTTGGCTTGAGAAAGACAGTTGGTAGTCGAAACACCACTGAAAAAGAAATTTGCATTTCAACTCCGTTCAAACACTGTTATAACAAAATTTACACGCTAATGGATATTAGCGTGATCATTCTATTATTATTATTATTTTAAATATACTTTTATAATTTCACAGAAAAGTAGTTAGACAACAACATCAAATTATTGTCATACATTGCAATTTTTATAGAATAGTACAAAAGCTTCAGAACCTTCGTCAGATGAGCATTGTCGATACTATTTTGCAGAAGATTTACCCGAGTTTTGTGTTTTTAGATCTCCTTGAAACAACATTTAAGCATTAAGTAAACATATGTAGCAACAGAGTAGGTAAATCTTTTTCAATTACATTAACAGTTAAGTTACCAAGAACACCTTCAAAACTGTTAATTTATTATATTAGCCATACCCAAATACTTTATTTTTGCTTATTTACATGTGTTCGATGTTTTTGTGGAATAGTACGGTATATAAAAAGGTCAAAATTCCATGACTAAATCGCACAATACCCACATACAAGAATAAATCAGTTAGTATGTATTCGCTAAATTTACGACAAAAATTTTAACTTGTTATTTTTTTATTAAAATGTAATTAACAAGAGTAACAGTTTTGTTTACACACCATAATTCATAGCTATGGAACTAAAATTTGTTATGGTAAAACTACTTTTATGAGGTTCCGGGATAATTTTATATTCTAACAGTAAGCACAAGGTATACATAGTTCCTCCTAGAAAAAAGTTAAGATGGCAATTGCGATTTTTACTAAATTTTTAGGCCGAATCATACGTAAGCTGGGTTTACTTCTTAAGGCCGTTTTACACCTAGCTATTTACTGCGCAATTGTATTGTAACACGGATTAAATACGTGTTATACACATAACAATTTTAAATTGGCCAATAAATTGCGCAATAAATAACTAGGTGTAAAACGGCCTTTAGACAGTTATGCCAGTCGAATACGAATTTTCAATAGTGTGTTAGTGAATCTATTTAACGATAGATATATAAACAGTATTTATGTGGACACCTGTAGATTTAACGGAGCTGTTTACTGATTACTTTTGTCATTTGTTTGGACAGTTTAATTACAATAGTTAACATGATAGTACTGCTTCCAGAGGCACGATGTCGCTTATCATTACCGATGAAATTAAAATATATAACATTATTTTTGAAATATCAGGAAAAGTATTTGCCGGTTGTGGTCAAATACTGTGACACATGGCTCCTTACTCCTTTGACTTAGGTACTTATTGTTAGTAAATCAATCCTTTGAGCAAGATCGTTTCCAATCGGTACTTAAATCTATCAAATTGGTACCTGTGCATAAAGAGGTAATAGAGAACTAATTATCGATCTATTTTATTTATTTCTTATCTTGCTATCTAGTTTTTGAAAAGGTTGTCCACAAACACCGGTATAGTGTCCTTGGTCGGTTATCGTTTTTTACGGACTGTTAATTCGGATAAAAGCAAGTCGTTATTCAGTGTTTTACAGTATATCTACACTTCAACGGAGAACAAACTTAGAATAGAATTACTTATGCGTGGCTATGTCCAAATTGAATTAAAGTAAAAGATAGTGAAGGACTAATGTATTATACTTTTTATTACATTTGATTGAGTAATACGCAAGTTTTTTATTATCCTTTAGGATAATATGTTTAACTTGTCAAAAGCCTTTGATTTGTTCCAACATAATTTGTTATTGGGAAATGTGTGAGCATGTGGATTTTCTCGAAATCTGCACCGTCGTAATCAGAAAGTTACTGTCAGTCAGGTGTTTCTAGTTATTCGAAATCAATTTTTTCTTATAGTTGGAGGCTGTTGGAATTAATTTTGTAAATGCTCAAATATTAATAATGGATCAATTAACTGACAAAGAACGTATTGAAATTCTAATGATGATTGGGTTTGGTGACCGCGTTAGAACACATGAAGAAGTATGCGATTTATTTAGTAATTTGCATCAACATCGGCATCCAATAACACAATCTGTCGTTCGTAAAACTTTGAGAACTTAACCGGAAATGTTAGAAATTTATCGAAGCTGGCGAAATTATAACTCAAGATATTTTTGCTCTTTATTTTGCAACCACTCGCAATATTGTAAACGCGGTAGGAAATCTTGTTCCAATAGGTGATGGTTTTTTGGAAATGAAATGGATGAAGAAGTTGTTCTTAGAGGACTTCCCTAACAGATTCACGATTGACATTCGGTACAGCTGCACTTTTTCTTCTGGTGCTAATTCTAGGATTGTCTTCTACTATTTGCAAAATAGCTTCTTCATTTGCAACAGTACGACGAGTTCTGTTAACCCCAGAATCAAATTTTGGTTTTTTAAAGCAACCATCTTCTCCCAAACGCCTATGTACGTATAAATGTGTAAAATGTCCTAACATTAGGAACTTGCCTTAATGGGTATCTTTCTCGATAAATTCGTTGAGCTTCGGAGGAATTTGAACGAGCTTCGACGTAACACATAATCGTGTTTCTGTATTCTACGAAAGTATAGCGCACCATTTTGAAATAAAACTTTCAAGACACTACACCGAGAAAAAAAGATGTGTTGATTCAACCAATAATTGGTTCACCCAACAAATTTTTGTATTTAAGTATGCTCAAACCACCGGAATGTTTAAATCAATTACACAAAATTAGTTGCACTAATGTTTTGAATCTTTGAATTCATCATTGAATCATACAATTGTGGTTCATCCAATAATCTTAATGTTGAATTAAAATAAATGTTTGTTCAAATCGGCCGCACATGCATTCAGTTAACTAATTTTGTAGTTCCACTGACGGTTAAAGCAAATAATTGTTTGAATTAACATATATAATTCAACTAAAATATGCGTTTTCTTTCAATGAAGTTACTGTTTTGCAATATAAAATTTAAGTGTGCTGATTTAAACGAAAACTGGTTGAGTGAATGCAAAAAGTTCAAAATAATAATTTTTGTTGTGCCAACATTTTCATTTTTCTCAGTGTATGCTAATATTGGTTTGACATTTACCGAATATTTTGTTTCATGAAATCACAGTCTACCTTAAAATATTTTTTATTGCCTAGATAATACTAAAATACAAGAAGAATATAAAACAGTTTGTAACTTGAAAAAAAAAAGCAATCGGACATTAGTGTATAAGAACTTTTTTTGTTATTTTTCGTTCCTCGATCTCATGGTGCTATGCATTGTAGTTTTTTCTATGTCACCCTGTATGTCCAACATCTATAATGGATATGGACATGTTTTGGTGATTGATACATCCAGTGGATATCTTTCGGACTAACAAGGGAACCTCGCGAACTGTAAATCGCAGATTTTGATGAAACTTTGTCAGTTTGTAGACTCCATGGAGTGTTACTCAAGGACACTTTCCGTTGCTGCGGAACTTCAACTTTGGGGGTGCAATTCACCCTTGCAATTTGGACCAAGTTTGTTTTTTTCTGAATAACTTTTAAACGATAAGAGATAGAAAAAAAGTTTCAATGGCGGACTTGTACCGTTTAGTCAGCCCCCTCGATTGGTGGATAGGATGTTCCAACAAACGTGGAATGACGTATGTTGTGCTTATGTTATCGAATTTCAGAAATCGCATATAATGGCCTTTTTGTGATCAAATAGTTTATAGAAAGGTAATTTAAAAAGCTATACAGGGTGTCCACAAAAATATAAAGTTTAGCATATTTCCTTATTCTAAGGAGGTACTCTGTATACTATTATGTGGCTGCATTGTATGTCGAAAATCAGTATAAACTTATACCATATGGTTATATGGAATAGTTTTCGAGTTATACGCGTTTGGATGTAAGTAAGATTATATTATCCCCCGACAGCAGGCAGATGAAAACAATAGGTCACATAATACACAAATTGCTTGCTTCTACTATTTTTGGAGAGATGTGAGTAGCGAACGTCTCACTTGCAGATATTTTTATTTTATCCGGAACAATTGGCCAATTACACTGTATTACATTATCATTGCCGCAACATTTAAGGAGCTTTTTGACTTTTTCCGCCTTTATTTTTACTTTATCATATGTTGTAAATTTTGTCAACTTACATAAATTGTTTCAAATTTTACTTGGAAATTCAAAATATTTCTGAGGCAGATAAGATGCCCTTAAAAAAATATCTTATTTACGAAAGAAGTAACCTTTTCTACACATGACGTGCTATGTCTACAAAATTGTCAGTATTAATCATTTGAAAATCCCAACTTCTAGATGTCATGTAACAGTCACTATTTAAAAAAAAATGAGCGTTTAGTGTAGAATTCATTTTAAATAGTAAAACTTTGGATCCAGATTTTCTCACCATTCACTGACTGACGGTTTGCCGACTACACAGCGATATACTTGTAAAAACAAGACCATTCCTATTCACCGCATGCAGGCTACCATCAGTGCAGTCGAAACTTGATCGAAGCGGTGGTGGCTAGAAGCGAACCTCGGCGAATTGCAAATCGCAAGTTCTAATAAAACTTTGTCACTTTGTCGTGTTACTCAAGGACACTCTCTATTGTGCTGAAATTCAACTTTAAGGGGTGCAATTTGACTTTGAAATTCGGCCCAAATTTAGTTTATCCAAAAATAAAAATAAAATAACTTTCAAACGGTGAGAGATAGAAAAGATGTTTCAATGGCGGACATGCATCGTTTAAGCAGCCCTTTCGACTACCAAAGCTACTTATGTACATGGTTACAATAAGCATATAACGACATATGCTGTGCTTATTTTATCGAATTTCAGAAATTGGTTATAATTGCTCTACTTGCTATCGAATACTGCACATGGGTGTGATTTAAGTAATTATACAGTTGTTCACAAAATTATTATTTTTTAATAATTTCTTATTCCAATGAGATACTCTATGAGTGTATTATTGTGATTGCATTGTATGGTAAAAACCAATTCAAAATTATATCAAGAACTAAGTACTTACATGCTATAGTTTTGGAGTGCGCATTTGACTGTAGGAATACAGGGTGTATCAAATAACAAAGTAAATTTTGCTTGGGTGTTAACTACACGACATATAAAGCACAAACCCGCCGAAACCGGATTTCATCATTAAAAAATAAAAAAAAGTAAACTTTAGAGCCAAAAATTCTTTAGTCCGGGCCTGATGCAAGGAAACGTCATGTTAAGCACCCGCTAAACGTGGTATTATGTATAAATACATTGCACTCATTTAGTATTATTCTTAATGGTATGCCGTAAGTTCATTTAACGTCATTCTGAATAAATAAAAGCCAATCGGCCAGTGTGCCCTTGTAAAAATAGCAAAACTGAGGCATTTTAAATTTCTTATTTTTATAAAATAAACATTCCTTATTTGTTAAGAGCATTCTAAGTAAGTCTATAAAGTATAATTTTTAATATCCTGATAAGACGTTTGAGTTTCACCGGATATGCGACTTCAGTAGTTACAAAAAACGTAAATATTTTTCTTTTGCTTTGTCAAATCGAGAGTTAGTTGTTAATAAACGATACCACATGAATCTGAGTTATTTCTTTTGGATTTGATGAATTGAATAGAATTACACAGAAATAAATGTAGATACAGAAAATTTGCAAACACGCCTTTTTACTGTGATGTCGCGCGAAAATGAATCTATACATTCCCGCGCTTTTGCCGATGCATCAAGCTTCGATTTTCTTTATATGAAATCATGATGGTCCTGAAAAGAATCGTTTTTTTCGAGACGGGAAGAATTTAAATAAAATGTTCGAAGTGGCTTGCACTCCAAGCAGCGATCCACACAAAACTAATAGCGGTAATGGCTGAATGATACTGGTATGTGGGGGTATACTCGGGACAGCATTTAGGTTGGGCACAGGTGCGGCTCTAGCCCACGGCATTTATAAAATATTTTTTTTCTCGTTAATGCTTACAGATAGACCCCCTGTGCATTAAGACTTTTTGATCGTATATGATTACAGCTGCTACATATTATATTTACCTCTATATCTGATACACCCTGTATATTACGCTCTGACAGGAGGCATGCCTGCTACTCATTACTGTTTACATATATTTTGTATTCGTAACTTTTCCATATTTAGCGATTAGTACTAACAAAATACAATAAATTTGTAAAATGTATAACATATGAGTAGCTGTTCATCAGGAAGAGCAATTAAAAAAATCGCAAAGATACAATTATAGGAACATTATACATTTGGGGAATGCAAATTTATTAGGTTTTGCAAGGAACAGGGAAGATAAGAAATATACAGGTATTCCATTTCAAGAAAAAATGATTTAAAAGTATTTTTTATACATACTTCGTAAACGTAGGTACCTAAACTTATGAAACGGTCTATATATTGTACTTAAATTGGTTGCCATGTCAAATTAGCCCAAAGCTTCGTTAAACTATGTTTAAAATTTGCACTTTTAAGGCCGTTTTACAGTTCGCAATTTTTTGTATTGCGTGCAATAAAATTGCGCGCAATGAAGTATTAGAGCACGTTCTATTCCGTGCAATACCAATAAGATTGCACACAGCTGATCGAAATCCATTGAATACGCATGCGCTATTTGTATTGCGCGCAATTTTATTGCACGCAATACCAAAAATTGCGTTGTAAAGCGGCCTTTAGTTACTATAAGTGGCAAATATTCACTCATATAAATTCACTCATTGCGTGAATGAAGGGTTTGTGCACGAAATAAATCTTTTACATTGCTTTCACGAGAATAAACGTGTAGCGACCTGTTTGTATGTAAAGAATTTACTATTTATTTTATCAATCAGGTATTTGCCCAAAAACTAAATTGTAACCTTTAACAAAATATATCCATTTATGTCGTGAAAGCAACCTTGAGCCGTTGTTTCACTCGTTATGTGGCTTCGCACTGCAATATTTCCTCATAGCTATACGGGCGAATGAAACCACGTTCATAGCAACACTAGTGGCAAAGATATCCGCACGTTTGTAAAGGTCGGATTTTTCCAAAAAAATATTGAAATTAATTTTTATCTTGAAAACACTTGGAGATGGATATAGGGAAGTATATGTAAATGTCTGTAAATGGTTTTATTGCAAACATATGTTCTATCTATCTATCTAGCTATCTATCTATCTATCTATCTATAGAAAAGTTGTACAAAATTGAATAAGAAACCTAATAATGAAAAAAGATACAGGATGTTCAGTTTGAGTTAAAAAAGTTGTTACCGGGAACGTTGCATTTCTGGAAATATGAAATTATTTATTTTTAACTGAAACCGAGTTGTGGCGTTGCAAATGACACTTGCCACACTCTAAAGTATACGGACCTATTATTTTATATGCTTTACAACAGGTATATTAGAAATTAGTTAATAAGTAATGTAAGCCTTCTTTTATATTGATTTATTCCATCATTACTTGGAATTCGAATCGCTAGCATGGCGAGTTGTGAACAATCACGAATCGATTCGCATCTATTGGTTCGATACAAATTGTATTGTGTGAATCCTTAATTTTAGGAGTCATTATGATTTGAATCACTAGAAAGATTCGAATCGCCCATCGCTAGTTTGCTATTATATATTAATATATG
This sequence comes from Protaetia brevitarsis, assembly GCA_004143645.1. Classification (NCBI taxonomy): domain Eukaryota; kingdom Metazoa; phylum Arthropoda; class Insecta; order Coleoptera; family Scarabaeidae; genus Protaetia; species Protaetia brevitarsis. Next base: position 1,668,426 of record RXPK01000043.1, read on the forward strand.
TATTCCTTTAGATTAGATATCCTACGAGTACTACCGTCATTACTCAATGGTGACTTTCACGTATACTCTCCTGGAAACTCTTATAGTTAATTTTATTATTAAGCTATTACTAATTAAAACAACAAAAAAAAGGTTATAAAAAATAGCAACCGTTTCCGACGATTTATTTATTTTAATGAGGAAGCAAAAACATCTAATATCATGATTCCGCGATTTTTTACCTATAGGTATATCTTGTTTTTTCTTCTGGTACTTTTCCATTGCGTAATTAAAAAAAAAAAAGAAAAGGAATTCAGCAACTTTCATGGACAAATAGATTAAAATAACGGAATATACTTATAAACACTTTTCACTTTATTATATAAAAAAAAAATGTAAACATACTTCTTGCATGTATTTGCAGATTAGATTGACAGTAATATAAATTACGCAAATTCAAATTTAAATTGAAAACTAAGGACATTGGTGTGTTACCTATCTTCAATATCTAATCCTAAGCTGATTTTTGTGTTCTCTGTAACAGGAGAGTACATACACAATAGAAATCCACTAAAAAAAATTGTGATAAATGTTTTAAATGGTAATTCCGTGTACATTTTCGTTTGCTACGCAAAATATATTAACAGAAAAACACTTAAGAAATATTGTTACATGTAGTCATTCGAAACATTATTTGTATACAGCTATAATTTCTAGAAACAAAAAAAAAATTAACTGCATAATTTTTTTATTGAATTCTTGTCGAGTAACCCACCATTAATTCCTAAATAGCACCAAATATTTACAGAATATGTATTCAATGTGATAATATTATAGGCGAGATGTTGGTTACAGTGGCACACAGGGTATAATGGCACAGGGTTCTTTTCAGGTAAGATAACCTTTCAAAATTTCCTTTCTTGTTTTCAGTTCACTTTGCAAATGCTCACTGGAAATAAACTCTAAACTAAAAATATTAAGGCGGAAAAAATTTCTTTTTTTTTTTCAAGTAATATTTTTTTTTATTTCATCTTGTGTTCCGACTTCAACTGGTGAGTTGAAGCCTTTGTCCTTATTACGATATGTTTTATTAGCGCTAGTGGAAATAGTTTATCGCCATTCATGATTTTTCCTCGCGTTCATTTTAAAGAGCATATATGTAAAGCACAGACAAACGCGTTTGAAGAAGCGGGGAAGCGAAAAACTCAGTGGCGTTGCCTATACAGGAACTTGCATATGTATCTACATAGTTTTGCGAAGTCAGTAGAGAATGTTATGTAAGGTTCTGTATTCACATGTAAGAGAACTTAATATTTACAAAGGAAAATCTAGAAAGTATTATGTGGTTACAAATTTTAAAAACTTATTAAATTACAATGAAAAGTAACAATAGTTAACATAATTTAGTGCAAAGAGCTTCGCCTATTTTTGACTTAGTTGCATCAATATTTTCAATAGAAGTCTTGAGGTAGGGGCGTTGATTGAATTTATTAACATTTAATATATTTTCTTGATAATCGTTTAAATTTAACGTGCCGCTAGATATAACAAACTTACCATCATTTTCAAATGTATTGTTGTGGAAAATTATAATGTTTCGATATTAATAATATGTAAATTATTTCTAAAATCAATGATAAAAAGACTTACCAAGTTTTTGTTTTATTATTTTAAATAGTTAGTGACTCTTTATTCCTGATTGTTCTTTTCTTTTAATAAAATACAAGAAATAAAGAAAATGTCACCATTACCTATTTAAATAAGTAATACAATTATATATTTTATCTTATTACAGTGCTTAAAACGTATTGAAAATACAAATTATTTTAGCAATTCTTACTTTACAATGAAAGCGTGAACGGAGATATTTGAGTGCTGCATAAATGTAAATAAACAGCTACATCTAAGACGCCGCCAATTCTACGCATTGGTGGCGTCTTAGATGTGATTGCGAAAACACAGCTGCGTTGTGGTTCGTGTCGAACAAACAAAGTTATGTATATATGCGTCATCGCTGTGCATTGAAATATTCCACGTGATTTACGGCCGCATATAGTTTTTATACATGGGTGTGTTTTTCTTGCTCAGCCAAAACAACTAGAGGATTTATACGGACAATCGGGTAACTTTCTATCGACACCCGTATGTGCGTGTGTTCGCTTGGAACGCAGACCTTCTTGCTGTGCATATATGCTTAAATGCAGCGCTCCTGGTTCTGCTGGGTTGGCATCTGACCCAGGATAGGTTATCGGCATTTTTTTTTGAATTCTTGCATCATTTTCAAAAACACTCACCCGTAAATGGTATCATAATGGTAACAATCCCACTCGCCCCGCGTCTGACTAACACACTTGCCTACTGTGATAGTGCCGCACAGCGCCGAGCACTGACGAGATGACTCGATCCACCAGCGGGCCACGAAGCGGCTGACCCCACTTCAATGTAATTTTTGCATATACTACGACCGACGATCTTTCGCTAGCTCCACGTGGATACCTACAAACGTCTGAAATCAGGGGCCAATCTAGACGTGGCCCCAGTTCGCCGCTTGTCTGCATAAATAACTACGAAGTAGTAACAAATCATCGCAATGTTCGTTCTGTACTTAAATGTGTGTGTGTGTACGTATATTTATCGGTATTTTTACAGAAAATAAACTCCTTAATGATTAATTTGTAATTTGCAATATTGGGGCCATAGCCCTATGGCTCTTTAAGAGGGGCTGCCTCTGATACAAATCAGAAAACTTATAATTGTAGATACTTAAATATGTAAAAGTGTCAGAAATGTCAGCATAATATTCTACCACAATTCTTTAAAACACAGGATCAAATGTATTTGTTAGGATTAAAACGCTTGTTATAGTTATATTACACAAGCACGAACTTCACCGTTAAATAGTGTAAACAAACGCAAAGTCCACTATATATAGTTTTGAATTTATTTTATTTTAACCAAAACTAACGTGTACCTATATGATATATTGCTTTGATTCTTAGCTATTGTTAAGGACTGCATTATATAGGTACGAAAGGCAATCTCGCACAGAAAGGATTTTTTACCATGAAATGTTACTAGTATTGCTATACATTTGGAAATATATTAACGGTTATGATGACGAAGCTCGCTTGTTACACGGCTTGTTAGCTTGAAATATCGATAGTCGGAACTGTCTATGACATAAAATATATGTATATATAAGGTTTATAAATACATATATACACAATACTTTTGTTAGATAAATTAAATAAATAAAACATTTAAATTAATTATTTACGCCAATCATGTTACAGCAGAAGAATATTTATCTATATAGAAACAACATTGTCGCTGATCAACGAATAATAACGAATCTACGCATTTCTTGCCAATCAATTTGCTTAACGGTTTGTTTATGCATTGTCTTGTTCATTAAAAACTTTCATGTTATCAATCATCAACGATTCATTGAGTAGAACTAATTGTTTCTTTTGTAATATCTATAATAGCTGGTATTGATGAAATCATGAAACGAAATATTAGTATTAAGACAATTGTTATTAGTCTACAATAAAATAAAAAACACACACAAATACTAAATAACAGAAACAAAACACAATGTATTTCTGATAAATATTAGTTGAGTAGAACGGTGGACATTATTGATAGTTGTAATTATTGATAGTTGATTGTCGAAACTATCGATAGTCGACTATCAGCAACTATCGATAACTATCAATAGTTGGTCCGACTCTCGATAGTTGAAACTACCGATAGTTGAAACTATCGATAGTACCCACTACTAATAATAATGCGATTCCTCTTCCCTTTACTAACAAGCGGAAACCACATATGCCTCTTTTGTGTTCTTTACTCTAACCATCGATCACTCGCGGATGTTGAATTGGAATATGTTTCCCTAACGAATTATAAAAAAATAGTCCAATTTTTATGAACGTCAACAAGGGGTAGTATGTACTCTACTTAGCTATATCTTCGTTTCCGCATGAATAAAATACTAATACAAATAAGGAAAGCTTAAAGTGCTTTACTTATTTGCATTATTAAACACTTAATAAAGTAAATTCACTTAAATACTACTTATTTATATTCATTTATATCTAATATTTCTTACCACATTCACTATCTCTACAGAACTCTCCAATAGAAGACCCCAGCAGAATTCCCAATACAAATTGGCGCGTCTGGTTCTAGAGCAGTCTACATCCCTCCTGAACGTCTTAGCTGAAGCACACAACAGCGCCCTTCATGAGCGGTTTAATTACCTACGATGATCTCCGCTTTATATACGTATACTTCTAATTCAAAATTCAAATAGGCGCACGTAGTAAATTGGAAGAAAATGAAACAAAATTATTCAAATTACATAATTATATTTGTTTGTTAAACATTTTGTAGTACATATTACATGGCATTGAAAAATCTGGCAATCAATCTTATATGAATTTAAAATTCTGAAATTTTAATAATCAACGATTCATTGAGTAGAACTAATTGTTTCTTTTGTAATATCTATAATAGCTGGTATTGATGAAATCATGAAACGAAATATTAGTATTAAGACAATTGTTATTAGTCTACAATAAAATAAAAAACACACACAAATACTAAATAACAAGAAACAAAACACAATGTATTTCTGATAACATATTAGTTGAGTAGAACGGTGGACATTATTGATAGTTGTAATTATTGATAGTTGATTGTCGAAACTATCGATAGTCGACTATCAGCAACTATCGATAACTATCAATAGTTGGTCCGACTCTCGATAGTTGAAACTACCGATAGTTGAAACTATCGATAGTACCCACTACTAATAATAATGCGATTCCTCTTCCCTTTACTAACAAGCGGAAACCACATATGCCTCTTTTGTGTTCTTTACTCTAACCATCGATCACTCGCGGATGTTGAATTGGAATATGTTTCCCTAACGAATTATAAAAAAATAGTCCAATTTTTATGAACGTCAACAAGGGGTAGTATGTACTCTACTTAGCTATATCTTCGTTTCCGCATGAATAAAATACTAATACAAATAAGGAAAGCTTAAAGTGCTTTACTTATTTGCATTATTAAACACTTAATAAAGTAAATTCACTTAAATACTACTTATTTATATTCATTTATATCTAATATTTCTTACCACATTCACTATCTCTACAGAACTCTCCAATAGAAGACCCCAGCAGAATTCCCAATACAAATTGGCGCGTCTGGTTCTAGAGCAGTCTACATCCCTCCCTGAACGTCTTAGCTGAAGCACACAACAGCGCCCTTCATGAGCGGTTTAATTACCTACGATGATCTCCGCTTTATATACGTATACTTCTAATTCAAAATTCAAATAGGCGCACGTAGTAAATTGGAAGAAAATGAAACAAAATTATTCAAATTACATAATTATATTTGTTTGTTAAACATTTTGTAGTATATATTACATGGCATTGAAAAATCTGGCAATCAATCTTATATGAATTTAAAATTCTGAAATTTTAATAATTAAATTACGCAGATACAAACCTTTCAAGCTATCAAGCAACCTTAGCCATCACCAGTTAATGACGTCGATATTTTAAGTGATGTCAAGTTCACATGTTTACATAATCCGGCAATATAAATCAGAAAACTTATAATTGTAGATAATTAAAATATGTAAAGGTGTCAGAAATGTAACAGCATGATATTCTACCACAATTCTTTATGCAGTATTCAAAACACAGGATCAGATGTATTTCTAACGATTAAATTGTTTGTTATAGTTATATTCCACAAAATAGTACATTACATTTCAAACCAAAGGAGGAAAGTCCTATTGCAGGCCTTGGACAATTACAAACCTAGCCTTTGCAGGCCGCGGGCAAATATTACAATAAACCGAGCCGAAGGCGAGGTTTGTAATTGTCCAAGGCCTGCAATAGGACTTTCCTCACGTGGTTTGAATACTATTTTTTTTGTCAGCCAGCCTAATTTTAACTAAATGTCTAAAAATAATAGACTTACTTGTGAGTGACATGATAGATAGTAGGCTTAATCTGCCAAATATTTTTTGAGAACTGTCAAGTTAGCGTCGTTTTAAAAGTGTTGATGATGATAGTTTGATTGAAATTTAATACCTAGTAATTTAGCAACTATCTCATAAATGGGCGCAGACTGGGTCAAATGTACTGATGTCAGTTATCAATAAGGTCATTATAAGATGTACAGTTTCATCATGTCAATGTCCCTAGGGAGGTAAAGTACAACTTTCTTCCCCCAAATGAGAGAGGACAGTGGACACTTTCCCCCCTGCTGGGAAAAAAAAGAAACTTTACCGTTAAGTAGTATAAAGAAACGCAAACCACTGTATCAAGATACTTTTAAATTTATTTTATTTCAACCAAAAGTATCGTGTATGATATATTGCTTTGATCCTTAGCAATTGTTAAGCACTGCATTATATAGGTAACAAAAGGCAATCTCCCGCAGAAAAGGATTTTTTACCATGAAATGTTAATAATATTGATATACATTTGGAAACATATTAGCGGTTACGATGATGAAGGTCGCTTGTTAGCTTGAAATATCGATAGTCGGAATATGTCAGTGACATATAAATGTATATTTAAGGTTTATAAATACATATATACACAATACTTTTATTAGATATTAGTAGTAAGTAAAATATAAATAAAACGTTTAAATTAATTATTTACGGCAATTATGTTACAGCAGAAGAATATTTATCTGTATACAAACAACATTAATGTCGCTGATCAACGAATAATAAGGAATCTACGCATTTCTTGCCGATCAATTTGCCTATATTCTGATAAACCTTTCGCTCCCTACTACGGTATTTATAAAATTTGAATTTCACGTAACAGTCTCCCACAAAAATCTTGATTTGATCTATGTCTTTGTCGGAACAGGCATTTTCATCGATATCTTCGAGATTGGTGTTAAATCTACAATATTTATTTTGTTCTAGTTTAACGATGCATTCCGTTATTGAAAACCACTTGTACGTTTCTGGGCATAACAAATATGAAGGGTTTAGTCTGCCTTTATATCTCATTTTAGGACAGCTATGGATATAAAAACCCATGTAGTAGTATTTAATATTGGGTACGCTTTGGTTTAATTTGCGTGTGAAGTCTACTTCCCTGAAAATAATTTCACATTCTTAAAATACAATTAAAATATTTCTGATAACAAAAGGAGACAAACAGTATTTAAATTTGTAGCAATAAAACATTTTTCTTTCAAAAAGTTCCTAAAAGCTGATATTATCTCAACACTAAAAAGTAAAATCTTTCTGAATTAGTAGCGTAAGCCTATTTTACATGATCAATAATTTTGGTAGTAGTACTAAATTATGATTAGTGTAAAACAGGTGCGAAATATAAAAATCTGCGAATTTTTATTTATAGAAAGAAAGTAGTTTAGAAGGAAAATTATATTTGATTTGTAAGTACAGTGATAGTATATCTAACAACCAGAATATCATCTTGGTCACTAAATCGGGTGAATATTTCTGGTTCGCTCTTTACATTAGGCACACGTAGCTAACGTCAAGTTTATTTTCGTCTGTTAATTTAAGTAGTGTTGTTAAGTGCAAGTCGATAAATTTTGAAAATAATAGAAAAAAAGTAAAAAACTGTGAAAATAAATATAGATTAATTTTAACGTAGATATGTATCATATTCTCGAAATTCACTTCAGTTAGGTCATGTTTTATCAAAACCCATCCTGACTTCCCGCTCGAACAGTGACGTTCCAAGGTCACGAAATTTTACACACTGGGATCAAAAGAGCCGACAAAGAGATAATATTCTGGTTGCTAGATATTCTGTGATACAGTTATGTTAGGCAAATAGTAGTTGAAATCAGAATATTGAAAGTGTTTCTTTAATGAATATTTTTTTTCTAAAAGTTCTTCAATAACTACCGTAAATGTTAGTAGAGATGCAAGCGCACTAACAAGCAGCAACTAATTAAATTTCATGTGAAATTATGCTAAAATATGAAATAAATATCTATAAATGAGGCGTAATCTGTAATTTTACATAGAAAAAATATAATTCAGCAAATCTTCGTTGGATGGAACTAGCAGAAATAATGAAATATATAATAAAATGAAAAATACTACGTAGTTATGTTTTGTCCTTTAAAAATACACAAATTTTACTAAGACACAATTAAGACTTAGCCTAGTATAAGATATTATTTCTGTAGTTGTGTTGTTTCTACAAGTTTGAAGCCTATCAGCGATTGCGAGCTGCTGTCGACGCCAAACTTGTAACATGTGAAAGTACTTCGCGAACCTAATCAATTCTGCCAACGATTGCGGTAACGTTTTATATTTCTTTCATATTGGTTGGTTTGCTAAATTTTTTTTTTTTTTCAGATTTGCTTGCATCTATTTTTTTCATTGTTATTGTAAGTTCTGGATTTGTGGTTTTTGAATTTAGGTATTAGCATAACCAAAAGGAAATAAGTTCTATCCAATCCTCAATTTTTTTATTTATGATTACAACCGGTTTCAGCTAAGTGCCATCACCAGGCGTACTACGTCATTAAAGTTCTAAAGCTATGTCATTTAAGTTAAAATTTATCATTGTTTCCAGAACAATTGAAATAAAATTAAAATAAGACAGCGCACAAACAGCTATGAAATTTGGGTGTGAGTCCATAATTGGTTGCATTATACAGGGTTGGGATAAAGTATGGAACCAAGCAAATATCTTTAAAACGAAGAGGATGGTATTGACGAAACTGCAACGAAAGTCCATAGATGTCAGTCACAACCCGAAGCTTTGCCCAGCAACAAACAAACAAAAGTATTATCATCTAGTAGGTAATTGTTGACAAACAGTCAAGTTTATTTAATTCGCCTCCATCGAATTACTAATTGTATGGATGAAAATGTGCATTTAAATAAAGGAGAGCGTATTGAAATGTTAATGATGATCGGATTTGGCGATCGCGCGAGAACTCATGTCACTAAAACACTAAAACGTTTTAGTATGACTGGAACGGTTAAAAATTCACCAAAAGCAGACCACTGACCGCAACTAACGCAGTTGTTAGAGAAAACATTGCTATTGAATTAGAAGAATCACCTCAAACTTCTACCACAACTTTAGCACTAAACCATGGTATAAGACGTCGTTCTGTAGGAAAAATACTGAAGAGAGAAAAGTTCCGCCCGTATAAAATACACCTACTTGAAGAACTGTCAGATGATGATTTTGACTAACGCCTGGAGTTTTGCGAAAGAATGATGGAAATTCGTAATGCAGACGAACATTTTGCAACTAATATGGTATTTTCTGACGAAGCAACTTTCTGTTTAAATGGAACAGTCAATCGCCATAGTTCCAGGTACTGGTCCAATGAGAATCCTCACTGGATCCATGAAGCCCATACTCAACATCCTCAGAAGTTGAATGTCTGGATGGGAATTGTTGAAAACAGGCTTATAGGCCCCTTTTTTATTGAAGGAAACTTAAGTGGGGAAAAGTATTTGGATCTACTGAGAAACCACATTATTCCTGCACTTCAACACAATGGGGAGTTGCCTCAAAGTGTTTGATTTCAACAGGATGGAACTTAGAAACTTTTTGGGTGCTACTTTCCCAAATTGATGGATTGGACGTAGAGGATTTAGATTTTTAGGATTAGAGACCTTAATCCATTAGATTTTTATCTTTGGGGTTTTCTCAAATTTCGTGTTTCCGTTAGGCGACTAACTACTTTGCCGGAGTTGAGGCAAAGAATTGTCGACGAATGAGATTTAATCCGTAGAGAAGTTTTGGAAAAGGTAACTCAGGAATTTCGTAGAAGACTTGCATATTGTTAGGAAGTAAACAGCGAACATTTTGAACATTTTAAATGAGTTCGTTTATAAGATGACTACCATTTTGTTAATAATTTACAATAAATAAAATTAATTGTTCAATAAATGTGGAGTGTTTTATCTCTTCATTATTTACAGATAATGCTGCTAAAACCAGTATGGTCGAATTCGCAAAAGCAAGGTTTATTATAATCTGCAAAAATATACAGGGCGTTCCAATTACACAAAAAAAATAAAGAGAACTTCCGATTGAATTGGAAGTACAGTCACAACAACAAAATCGAAATTAGATGTATTATATTTCATGGTACTTGTTTGAAAAGTTTCATCAACATTATCCTCTCCGTTTTAAAGTTATTTCCTTGGTTCCATACTTTATCCCAACCCTTATGTATATTGATTAAAAAAATGTTCTTTTCAATCCATAAATCTTTATTATCTATTACGACATGTTTCGGTCAACAGATATGACCATCCTCAGACAGTCTCGAATTGTAATTTATAATGTATAAAATTACTATCGTAACTTATTAGGTAAAATCTAGAATGTAACCTAGAAGACTTACAATAACGTCGGGATTTACTGGTTAGCAAAAATCAAACGTCCATTATGTTTTATGTATTTCATTATATGTAAGCTTAGTTTTTTACTTTGTGAAATTATTAAAATTGATAATGTATATATAAGAAAAAACAATCGAAACGATGACACAGAGATTTTGTTAGGCACGTGTTTTATTAAATGAGGATAGTCATATCTGTTGACCGAAACATGTCGTAATAGATAATAAAAATTTGTGTGATTGCAAAGAGCATTTTATAATCAATATACAACTATGAAATTGTTACACGTTAAAAATGTTTGAATTCTATTGATTTTGTATACTTTTTAAACGAGAAGATGGAATTTAAGTTTTTTATTTAGTTGAAAAGTGATTCAAATAAAACGGTTTGGGGAATCGACAGGCTCTTTTTTACTACACATATGTTTATTCATGGCGATGGTAATTTGAAAGAAAATGTCCATTTGGTGTTCGATTACCAACATTGGCGCTACCTCGTAGTTCTAAAAAAATTATTTATAAATATGGAAACTACAAGTAAAACAATTGCTCCTACTAATCAAATTCGCATTTCAGAAAGAAGATTACAAAATAATTAGGTGATCATAGGGTAAGTTTCGTGTTTCACTGTTAAAGTTACCAAAAAAAAATCGCGGAAAATTTAAATTCCGCTATTTGAAGGGACACTTGTAACATTTAATAAGTTTTGAAATACTTTCTTCAAGCAAATCTGTGCCTTGGATATGAAATCGTTGGGTAGGAGAGCTTTGCTGCATTAAGAGGCACATATATTATTTATATTATATTTGTTTCCAGTTTTGCATGACTGATAACCTCAGATTATGCCATTATTATTACCTTATGGTCATGGGGTTATGTGACTAAAATTTTACTGGAGATAGGCGGAGACAATAAATCAGAATAGTACTCGCCTCCTATTGGCAAGCAATGTTGGAATCATTTGTGAGGCTTCGAACTTGTAAAAAAAAAAACACCACTGATTATTTTAAAACATTGGAATGCATTAATTTTTGTATTAAGTATTATGTTATTCGAATTGATTGGCTTTATAACAGTTAGTACTGTTTATCGGGAACGTTTCTTAATTGGTGCTTCGTTTGGGGTTGATTGGTTAATCAACCCCAAACGGTAATGGCTAACCCCCTACTTGGTTAAGTAGTACATATTTACATACTGTATGCGTATACAGTGTCGTCTCAGAAAAAAAATAGTACGTATTGAAAAGATACCAGCATAGCTTTCCAATAATTTTTATTGCACAAAATATTATTTTTACTGCCAAAAAAAAAAAAAACATACAGACACACGAAAAGCGGACAAATATGTGCAAATAGTTATTTATCAGCACCCAGCACGCTTATCATGTACTTATTACATAATCAGGCCCAGTAATGGTGATAGTAAAAACTGATTCAAGTTATACTGAAATATTAACATTATAAATATTATACTAAAAGCAACGTATTGCGCCATCTGATATACATTTTCTTCGTAAAAATACGTGATTTGTGCGTTTAGATCATGTTATGGAATTTGGTGACGATCAACATAGCCTTAAGCTCAAATTGATAACCATAAAATTAGAACGTGATTACGTCACGATTTTAGAATTGTAACCATAATTACTGATTGCATTATCACGAATTTAGAAACTGTTATGAAAATCTAAGCTAATAAATGGTTACAACACAAAGATTAAGGTTGAAATATACCTTAAAGAACCATATGTTCCTAAAGTTAAGCTCCTATAGTCCGGGTCGTAAAAGAAATATACAGAACTAATACATTTAGGTAGAATGTCTATGACTCCAACAGCTACAAGTTTATTATCAATCCAATACTGTTGATGGAAGGAACCATATCCCATATCGCTATTAGCCCATGTTTCTGCCTGTAAATAATAACAAAAAACGAATAAATTAAAAAAAGGCAACAAAATACTGTCTGCAATGTTAAAATAGAAATATGATAAATATATCATAAATTTCGGTTTTATTAAACTTTACTGTTTATGAGTATTATTATATTTCAATAAATAGTATGGTGAGATTCTCGGTCCGAGAGCTTTACTTTTTTTATTTAATTGCGTTGCGTATTAGCTTTAACGTCAAATTGTCGATGATAGATTAATGAGTGATTAAGTGGCCAATAACTGTACTGTTTACTTTATGTAGTTTTTAGAATATGTATATATTTTTTTTTGAGTTCAGAAGATTTTGTATTGTTTCTTTTCTATTTTTTTTTTTAACTTTTAGTCGCCACAATAGCCCACGGCACTTCATTAGGTTATAAAATACATGACTGTCAAGGAGTTAATCGCGAAAAGCCGGCATCATTAAATCTAAATAATCAATAGAGCAGTGGAAATAATACCTTCAATGGAGAATCAACTAGAAAATCTACAAACTGATTTACATCACAATCGCTCTCTGCATCTCCATGCACAAACATTTGATATTTGGTATACAATCGATAACAAACTCCAAAAGACTCGTGCGTCGTGCTCATCTTTTCCAGTTTTACCTGAAAATTTTATGCGCACTTCAGTAAAAAAGTTCATATTTAAAAATATTCGATTGAGTACATTTCCTGCTTCATCCCAACTTAAAAGAATACAAATAGAAATAGTTATTCCCAGCTGCTCTATCAATTTCTTCTATTGAAATGTAACGTAAATAAGCTCTACCTTAAGGGGTGTATTCACTAAAAAACGCGTAAAAGCCTTTTTACTGCACTTATCCGGTGGATCGTTGTGTATAGTCATCTGATATTGTCTGTAAACCTCATACTCGATATCGAGATCTGAAAATGTGTCTTCACCGTTGCTCAGACATACCAATTTGATCTAAAAGAAGAATAACTATTTCATTTGTATACTTCTATGCTTAACAATCAAATAAAAAAACAATACATTCATTGTAACTAGTTCTAATTTCTTCATATGATGTACGGGTTCATATCCTGGCTCAACCTTAAGTTTCCAAAAAAAAAAATTCTTTCTAAAATTTGTTTAGACTTATCCAAAATATTCATTAAAGTGTGCGCTTAACAAAAACCTGTTTTTTTTTCAGTTTTTAAAATGGATTAAAATTAACTGCAATTTGGATTAATGATTTTAATATTTTCAGGTTCCATTTATTTAATATATATTCTTACGGGTACTAATTAGTAAAATGTCATATGTATTTTTGTAAATAAAAGGCGGCTAACCAAATTGTTTATTTTATATTACTAATCATCCAGGTTTCTGCCAAAATATCAATCGTCTTCAGGCTGTTAACTGTTACATAACGCTGTCATAAAATCATTAATTAAACACTACATACATTTTTGAGTTAAACTAATAGAAATAATTGAAACATGTTGTGAAAATATCGATTCAACACCTATCGTTTCAAGACAACACAAAGTAATGGCAAAAACGCATACTTGATACAGGAAAACGACTAGGAATGCCAGACGGGAACTTCACTCAAAGTGAAGAAGAAAGACCTTTCCTCATTCTAAAGACTCACTTCTCTGAAGGCAAAGTGGATGCTTCGAAAAATAGTGCTATGGATATATACAGCGACAGTAAGACTGATCATCACTTATGCATCAGTAGCTTGGAGCAAAAGAACTAAGCTGGCCCCCGCGAGAATTAACCTCTCGAAAGTGCAAAGATTAATACAGGGTGAGTTTTCTATCTTGAGACAACGGAATATCTTTAAAACACTGCATCAAATCAAAAAAAGATCTTAATAAAAATTGTTATAATGTAGAGGGCTCACTGAATGGTGCCGAACTCGATTCCCCCGAATGGGTGGGGGAAAACTTTGAAATCTTAAATGGGAACCCCCATTTTGTAGTACAGATTCGGATTCTACGCCATACAGTATGCAGTTTTTGTTTGAAACTTTTTCTTCGATTCGTAGCAGATTGCGCTGTCATCGCAACATGATTGTGAACATCTAGAAAAAATACACAAAAAAGAGAAGCAAAGAAACATGATTTTGTGTTTTTTTTATTATTAACATTAAATAACATTCATTTCAGAAAATGTGTTCGAAAATGTGCCCTGCCACTTCGATACATTTATTTATTCGTAATTGGAATGATTGCACACAACTGAGAAGTGTTTCCGGCGTAATCCTTGAACAACCGTTGGGGATTCGCTCAATCATGTTTTCCCTCGTGGTTTGCACTTCTGTATAAACTTCAGACTTTAAGTGGCCTCACAAAAAGAAGTCAGGGGAAGTAAGATGTGGCGATCTTGCAAGCCAAGACACTGGACCACCTCTTCCGATCCATCGACGATTGCAGGCTCGACCTAATACTTCTCGTGCTATTCTTGAATAATGTACTGGACAACCGTCATGTTGGAACCACATTGTTTGTCGTACATCCAAGGGAAGTTAGTATTCAAGTAACACTTTTGAAATGTTAATTTATGTTAAAATAAAAAAACACAAAATCATGTTTGCTTGCTTCTCTTTTTTTTGTATTTTTCTATACGTTCACAATCATGTTTCTTGCGATTACACCGCAATCTGTTACGAATCGAAAAAAAAGTTTCATACAAAAACTACATATTTTATGGCGTAGAATCCGAATCTACAATACAAAATGGGGGTTCCCATTTAAGATTTCAAAGTTGCCCCCTCCCACTCTGGGGAAGGGGGAAAAAGGGTGAGGTGAGGGATCGAGTTCGGCACCATTCAGTAAGCCCCCTACATTATAACAAATCTCATTAAGATTTTTTTTGATTTGATGCATTGTTTTAGGCATATTCCGTTGTCTCAAGATAAAAACTCACCCAGTATAATAACTGGGGTTATGAGAACCTGCCCAACAGCAACAGTCGAGGTACTGCATTCTATCCCTGTCCGTATTGCGTTAGAAAGCGTGACAAAAAGAATCACACTCAGAATGATCAAAGAAGAAACGACTAGGCATAACCCTAAATATCGTGACCGTTGATCAAGCCAGAAATGTGCGCTTTAGGACATGTCAAAAAAAAAAAATTGCTTTGAGAATGTATTTACCAGAAAGATTTGCAACAAGAGCGAGTGGGAACAAAATAGCACCTTGAAATTAAATAGAAAAGCTGATATAGGAATGTATGGGCATCAAAGTATTTCGAAAATTTGGGTAATATCTTCGATTTGAAGTGGGAATACACGTTATTGAAAGATGCGTCCAGTTCAATACACGAATTGCGGAAAGTAGAAAGTTATCATGTCTAATAGTCTAATAGCAGCTATCAAGCTCACACGAAATCAGTTCCAAGATGGTCAGGGGATGCCTAGGAAAATTAAACGAACCAGACAGAAGCAGTGAAGTAACTCTTCTGTGGGTTGACACACAGGAGTAGAAGGAAACGAAATAACGGATAATCTTGCAAAAAAAGAGGTGGAACACAATTCTTAGGCCTGAACTCTTTTGCAGGATAAACAGTAGTATAATACGAAAAAAAAAATCTGAAAAGTGAAATGTAGCAGAAAAAATCCAATCGTTGGGAGAATCTCCACAGAATGAGGCAAACTAAAGTTTTTCTGAGAACCTATAATCAGAACAGGTTGACAATTGCATCAACTTGAGTAAGAATAAAATTCATCTGTGTAAGCTTAGATTAGCAAAGAAACTTGAATGTAGATTTTATGGGGAACAGCCATTTATCTCCTGTCAAATTGCGTAGCACTGCGCAACTCAAGGGCGTTGCACTTGAGAGCATATGAAATTGAAGAGGGAGATTTACCTAATCTGTGGCCTTCTCCTGTCCTGCACTTTCTAAAAGAATAGAATTGGAAGGCTAGCTCTAAACGTAGCAAGAATAGAGGACGCAATAGATATTTTAGGAATTCTACTAAAAAAAAATAAGAAACAATAAATACTTCAATTATTATTACAAATGAATGCAAGAAGAAATGACACAAATAACTTATTAACGGTATAAACTTTGGCATATTTCTGCCGGTTTTCTGAAATAAATGTGAATATTTCAAAAACTATCAGAAATAGATATCCTAAACCTTAGTACTAATCGATGTAGAACTTTGCCTTGCGTTCAATGCTGCATTGAAAAATACCACGTTCCATTTGAAAAAATCTGACTTTTAATCCATCTTTGGCATGAGTTCCTGAACACCCTGTACAGGATATTGCAGTTGCCGCTGTCAACGCCTAGTACTCGCATCCACATCGGTAAAATATCTTAATGTCTAATAGCCTAGGAGATATTTAAATTTATTGGAAAAAGTGCAAACGTCAAACTTCAAAAATGATGCGAGCAATACGCTAGACCCACAGAAATTAGACCATTCTATTTAAAATAAAAAAGTTGATATCGACACCTTGTATACCAAAAATGCTATAAGGCCAAAAATATTTTACTGAAATAGATCATAGTCGGCTATGCCCACTCTGCAAGTTTCGAAACAAAATTCCTACTAGAAGTTCGAAAAATTCTGAGAACCCAGTTCGGTGGGGCACCCTGTATACATACATACAAAGGTTGAAACCAATTAGAAAGACTGAAAGAGTTGAGAAGACAAAAATAATTATATTATCGTTTTGACTTGGACTATTGGATGAGATGGAATATCATTCTGTGTAGAAAACGAGAAGGCAATCAACCATGTTAGCTGCCACGTATTCTTTGAAAGAGCTGTCAGTTTCCTGCAAAACTTCAAAATTTCACTGAACAACATTCTAAAATATCATAACAGCTTGTCTAATGAGGTTTAGGATAACATTCGCCCAAGAGTAATAAAAAAATAAATTATCGAATTATACAAGTGCTATGCCTTCAATACAATACAATACATATGCACAAAAAACGTAAGTTTTATTTATATTTCTTTAGTAGGTGTTAAATGTTATAAAAGCTGCTTTTTCATCGTCTTTATTCATGATTATATGACTCCAAAGCTATTGAGACTACAAAACTGTTCTGGGCTCTAGTTCTAGCATCTGCTTTAAGAAAAAATAAACATAGCTTTTGTGTCAGACTCACACATTAGCAAATATTTGGATAAACCAAAAATCTAGGTCTGTAGGAAAACTTGAGATATTGCTTAGAGTACCAACCCATACAACATATAAAAAAATCAAAAATCTAAATAGTGCATCCCTTATAATCCAGTAAAATGTTACATTTTAAGCAGCACACCCGTGACCTTGAAGGGTGATGTTCATTTTTTATAGTGTATAGGAGTATTGTAGAGTTTAAAATCGAGTCTCCCTTACCATTAGTCTTTCCCTTAACACGTCATCTTGAAAAATGAATGGGAGAAAATGTGTTTTCCCTTATATCTCGAAATGTTCAGGGTTTAAAGAAAATATTTAAAGATACTTTTAGAGAATCGAATTTTCTGTAATTTTAATATAACTTTTTATCATAAATGAAGGGATTAGAAATAAAACGATTGAAGTTGAGTGAGCTAGTAAGGTGTAAAGTTGTTGGTAACCCATGGTTTGGTACAACTTGTGAAGTGAAAAATTGTATTAAATAAACGAATTCGCATGCATAGATTTACTACCGAATTACAATTTTTTAACTATCATTTTGAGCACTTGTTTTTTAAATCTGCACTTGAGCCATTTTACTTCAGATCCTTCAGAAACAAAAAACTTCTAAGCAAAAGAATCTTTCAGAAGCCAGATCTTTTTATATTTGAATTATATGAGGAAAATCCACCAGAATTAAAGCTTTGTTTATTGGTACTACACTTTCTACACTGGTCCAGTTAAACCAGAATAAAAATCTACTCTTTATGTATCTGAGAAAGATAGAACATACACCAGAGTACTTGGCGTAACACTAATGAAATTTCCTTCCAAGTTACACTGGTGGAAAGTACAAATTATAAGTTAACTGTGTTATTAGCGTAACCATTTGATGATCAAAATGTTGTGATAATAACAGAGGATTATATCTAATGGAATTATAACAATAGTTAATATGGGAAGTGAATTTCATTTCACAACGATTAGACGTACTCGTGTTTTGTCGGCTTTTGAAAAATGGTAGGCAAAACGAATCGCCACTCATGAAGCCAATAAACAGGAGTATGTGTAATTGTTGTAAGAAGTGTATATGTTCAAAATTAAAACCATTCCTTCTCAAAGTCACGGGTGAAATATAACATTTACCTACACTATTAGGACATTTTTATAACTATTTGACTAAGATAACATTACAGAATATTCATTTATATTTCTGAATGCAAAATGATTAATTTAAATAGAATGAATATAATTGCAATAGGTATTCATAGTAAATAAAAACAAAAAAAGCGCGACAGATAGCAAAGTTGTTATAAATAGTTAATAAAACAAAAACATTTTAAAGGGTGTAGAAGAAATTAGTTTGCCAAATGATTATTCTGCATGCAAATATAAACGGCACACATACTCACCTTTAATTTGTCTTTACAACTATCTGGGATATCGTATACAAATTGCTCTAAAGTTTTTGCTTCATTGTTTGCATTTGGTTGAACAAAATTCATACCTTTCTCATTTAGTTTCTGTTGCTTTCTTTCTTTCCTCATAAGTTTCGCTTTTTTACAAGGAAGTTTATTCGGATCAGCTCCCAAGCCTTTTTTTACTGAACTAGGAGAAGATTTATCACTTTGAGTTTTCACAACAGTACTTTGGGTTGATATTTCACTAATAACACCATCAGTTTTATCAATACTATCGTTAATACTACTACAAGATGCTGCTTGACCAGAAACATTTAAATCAGAAGACGTTTGCATCAAAGTACTACTCAGGTTACTATAGTCAAAATTTGTTTTTGGCCTCTCTCTCATTACGAATTGCGAATCATCAGCATTATTTCCACTCTCACTTTCACTAGTCTTCTCATCATTATGCAAAATTCCATCGTTTAAGTACTTGTTAAATTTTTTGAGAATCTTTTTTTGCGATTTCGAAACTTTAAAGTTCAAAGCATCACATCTAAATACAATACAAATGGAATAATTAAAATATTATGCCAAATATACCTATACCTACCTAATAGTATACTGCGGGCAACAGATCTCATTCATTATCGGTTTATAACAATACCTGCCAGATCTTCTCCATCCTCTATCGATAAGATTTTGATAATCTTGGACAGTTAAAGATTCTGCCCACATCCCTTGAAGTGCATAATTAATTACCCTTCCGTATTAATAAATTAAACTTACCATATGAAATACTGCCATTGTCCGATTTGCAATATCCACATCTGTGGTTTTCAGGTCGCGGAAACCAATGGGCTATGCTTATGCTATTCAAGTCTAAGGCCATTTCCACTTAGTTTTAGATGACCTTAGGGTTCAGTAGATACAACTATTTGCTCTCCAATAACTTAGCAGATTTCTGAAGCAATTCGATAGAATATAAATTTTGGTAAACCTCAATATGTGATATTTTTGGCAATATATGTCACATTCTAAATAAATATATTACATAGCAATTGCATTAATTTAATCCTATAAGCTGTGATAATCTGAAATTTGGGTTTTTAATTTAAGTACGTAACAAAAAAAGTAATGTTATTAAACTATAACCATACTATAACTTGGGACACTAGATGGCGATGGCGATACCACAGCCAGTTTCCATAACACATGAATTATGTACTGTCTGTTCATTCATTATTTGTGCGATGGTGAGTTTGTGAGTTTTTTTTCCTTCACCATTCAACGGTGAAACTATGAGCCATGGGCCACTTTTGCCACATTCGCTTAAACAAATTCGCAAAGCAGAATAAACATAAGGCACTGTAAACAGTGTGTGTTACTGCATATTATGTTTTTTTTTATGTATTGGCATTGTTGTATTTATTATTATACACATTGTTATATCTTTATGTAACTTTATGTAATGGTTATATTACAAAATAAATGCCCTACCACTATTCAAGTATATTATTGAAATTACAGGCTTATTTATATCAATTGACTTGATTCACAACCAACTATTTTTTTAGATAAAAAGCACAAGAATTCTTTCCTTATTAAGCCTAGTTTACATTGGTCGAGTAAATGGTTAAATCGGCAACCGAATAGAGAAAAGACTGCAGTGGCGGCTCGTGGTCGGAAGCATAGGAGCGTAGGGTGGTCACAAAGTCAAGAACATGCACATTTTTAACTAAAATCCAATCATTTTTTCGTACATGTCCTTCTTAAATTTTCTTGTAAAGTATCTAAATTTGCCCTTTGCAGTTTGCGTTAAATTAAATTCTGGTTTAGATCTACCCACACTTTTAACTTAAACTTCTTGTTCATAACTAAACGAATTAAAATTGTCTTTCAAATATTGCACAGTAAAACTGTTCGCATCTATAGTTATTATGTATATATCGTTTAGTGTTTACTTACAATATTACTTTGTTTGTTTTGTGTGCATTTCATTATCTTTTTTACGTACTGTATATTTCATTTCATTACTTTTTTACGTACTATATATTTTTTGTTTGTCGGCTGCATCAAAGCGCATTAGTGGCGGCTTTGCTTTGTCGGTTTTTTACAGAGGGATTTAACGACGCGGCGTAGTTTTGAACTGCAGCTGCGCTGTTACCAATTTATTTTCGTTTTTCTAAAAAAATCAATTCATTATACAAATACGTAAAGACCCTTAAATTCTTGTCTTTACGCTTTATTAAGTATAAGTACTGGATTACACGGAATTAGGATTAGTGACTAGTTAAGCATGACGGCAGTCAGCCATGACCGTGATCATTGTACCATGACCTTTTTTTAGGTGTACATTAGGGTAGTTTTAGTATAGTTATTTAGTTCAGTGTTCCTGCTGATGATGATAGCTTTGCTATCGAAACGTTCGTCCAGTTTAGTGCAGTTTGTGGTGAGGGGTCTAGGAGAAGTTTACAATAATAACACTAATAATGCCCGCGTTCAGAGTACGTAACCGCTACGTAGCTGTTCCCAAACGGTTTGGGAACTGTTGACAATCCGTCTCTAAAACGCAACATTACATTTGTGCTACATCAATAACATACACTGGAGCAGTCGCCATTTTGTGTAGCGGAAATCGCTACTGATATGTATCATGATCGTACTCGCGGCCATTGTCTTTATTACTGATCAAATTGCGAAAAAGATGTATTTACCCACGTTTAACGCATAAATGACAACAGATGACAAATAGCGTCCATTTTAAGTTCAGATTGTACTTTTTTCTCTGAAACACTCACTTTATGATTGGTGTAAAAGCACCTGATTCTAAAATAATGAAGTAGCGCTAGAAGACATATATATTTCTGGTGATAAAACATCAAAGGTGCCGACGACAAGTCACGCTTGTCTTATCTGTTTCCATGGTTTTCACAATCATAGGGAAATTATTTAGTTAGAGTAGGAACATTTCAATTGTTATGGAACCCATATAGTACTTAGAATACGTAGCCTCGTATCTTTTAGCTGGGGCACGGGGTTGGGATGATTTGTAATAATTTAGTTTCATAAATAAAACGCCTTATCTGTTCGCTGTATGAATGATCATTTGATTATAATGAGACATAGATGAATTATTAATTCATGAAGATGTGAAATAGGGACAAATGCAATTGCTTTGTTCCCGTGGCAAGACGCGCATTCATCATTAACCTTAACTTCACTTTTAAACAGTTTAGATATTGATAATTATATTTCTGTAGTACTAATGATATGACAGTACTATTAATGTGAATAAGTAATCTGTGCGCGATACTTTAAAACATACGGACTGTAAAGTGATTATAATTGTGGAGTATAAAGGCCGATTCACACTATCGTTCAGGTCTGGTCAGGTCACGGTCAGACCAAATAATGTAACATTCATTTTGTATTGTTAAATTCACATTTTTGTGCACGGTCAAGTTACAGGCAAATAATACAAAATACATGTAACAATATTTAATCTGATCGTGACCTGACCGATACTGTGATTCGGCCTTAAATCGCAGCAAGTACCTACCAAGAATAGGAAACAACTGGAATATTTCTATGACGTTAAATATAGGGAGGAGGAGTTATATTTGTCCAGAAATTGATTTGGAACAAGCAAATGAATAGAATTATTTATAAAGAAACAACTGCATATTAGTTCTGTCAGTTTTTTTTTTTTTTGAAAAACTTGAGAACTGCCGCCGGAAATGATAACTATATTGGTTATATCAAGCTGTCATAGAACCTACGCACCCTAAGTGTGCTGGCCAAAACTGAAAGAAAAGACGACACAGGCTAAACAGTAGAAACTGCGGACGACTTGCTTGAAAATTACAAGTGGAGTGTGTACTTACCCGAAGCAATATTAAACATTACTCCCTTCTAACTACAAGTAAGGAGAACCGCTGCTTTCCGTGCCTATAGATTAGGGTTTTCGAGCAATTTTAAGCCGAAAACTTAGCAAGAGCTGAGGGTGCCATTTCAATTTGACTGTAAAGACGAGATAATCCTACTAGGAAACCGTCCCGCCGCTTCTTACCAAAATTTCAAATTCGAATGTACCAATAGTCGAAACACAACGGCTCCGACAAAACCCTCCAATTTTGAATTGTTTGTGATGAGTTAAATATCAGAAGAATAAAGGCCTGGTTACACGATACGAGTTGTTGACCTGACAGTGGACAGCTAGTGCACGTGTGTAGTCCCATCCTTTCAGTAGCTAGTAAGTCTCATCGGCTTGTCAGCTACTGCCATTTCACAATACCGTGCAATTTGACGTCTGAGTCGCGTGCGAACTGCTGCTTGTGGCGTGGTGGGAAAAGGCGAAAGGTGATTAACAAACTTGTAATTTCGGCCCCGTTCGATCATCTGCCGTACAAAATTTTATTACTCGGACACAGAATATCTAACAACCAGAATATCATCTTAGTTTGCCGGGAAGGGTTCGCGTAATCTCAACGCGCAGCTTGATCCGCCATTAAATCGGGTGAGAACTTGTGGTTCGCTCTTTGCATTAGGTACACGTAGCTGACTTCAAGTTTATCTCCATCTGTTAATTTCAGCGATCGAAAACAAACAGTACGTTTACGTACCGTACCTAGGAAGAGCGCAAACTATTCCGCTGTTTATAAAGTTTGTGTACGCGAGCGCAAACGTTATATAGTACATTAAAATGTACTGAGAACGAAACAAAACGATATCGTACTGTACTAAGTACATATGCTTTAGGTGGCCTTGAATCGTTTATGTATGCGAACGTTTACCGAATACAGAACACAAAAAGAAAGTACGCAAACCGTACGCTACGTTTAACGTACTTGCGATTTTACTATTTAGTTTAGTGTGAAGTTGTACTACTGCACTAATATTGGATGAAAAATAAACAAGTGTGTTTTATACTGGTTTCTTGCACTTCTGTTGTATGTAATGAAATAAGTACAAGGTAGAAATAAACATTCTTGAGAAAAATAAACATTTTAAATTGAATAGTAATAATAGTAATAAAAAATAAACAAAAATATAAATCGTAGTATCTAAATTGCCATCGTGTTCTTTCAAAACTTTATCACCACGAATGAATTCCATTTTCCCATATCGTTTCATTTACGTTATTCGTCCCGGAAAAAATACGCAAAACGACAATCTTTAGTCGCGGCATCTTTTTTTGACTGGCACTTGTTATGAATAGAGCACTTACTAAACCTACCTATGTTTTGTTTCTTATATTTAAATGTATATAATATTATTAAATCTATGTCTAAATATGCAATTATGCCATAATCAAGATCTTTTGCTTTCATTCTTAATAATATTTGTTTGGAAATATCGGTTCGGTTATTAAAATTGTCACTATAACTTGCGTCCAAATTTGGATTCAGGGATAATTAAGATTTACATAAAGGATTATACGCATCATTAACCAGTCTTCATTATTTATCCAGTATATTTTTCAGGCAATATCTACTTCCCTATTTATTTAAGATTGAGTGAACGATTTGCATTCCAACAATTCAATAAACATTAAGTAAATTATAGGAATTAGATAATTAATTAATTACTTTATGAGCGCATTAGTACTACAAAAAAATGTTTGCTGGCATTTAAAAACATCTGTGCTAAGTACATAAGCAGGTGTATTAATTTACCAAAGTATAATGGTACGAAAATTTCAACATTTCATAGGTACATTAAACGTAATGTACTTATTACGTTTATTTACACAAACGATTTAAACGGAGATAACGTACTTTTATAAAGTACGGTACGAAACCATTGTGTTTCGTTCTCAACCCCTGCGTTTTAAACGTACGAATATCGTTTGCGTGCAGGTACACAAACTTTATACAGAAAAAGAAATTGATATGTTTTCTCTGTTTCGTTTGCGTTTGCGTACGGTTCTCGCAATCCTACCGTACGAAACACTAAGGAACTGTTTCATAACGTTTATTTCCGATCGCTGGTTAATTTAAATGGTGTTTCAAGTGCAAGTCGATAGAGTGTCAAAATAATGCAAAAGAAAGTAAAACATTGTAAAACTAAGCGATATACATTCATTTTAACGTAGATATGTATCACATTCTCGAAATTCACTTCAGTTAGGTTCTGTCAGGCACCGAATTCTATTAAAGCCCATCTTGACTTCTCGCCCGAACAGTGACAAATTCAAGGTCACGAAATTTTGCGCACTGAGATCAAACGAGCCGACGAAGAGCTAATATTCTGGTTGTTAGATATTCTGTGACTCGGAGTGTCCTCCACAGTCTCTCGCGTCCCCACCAATTTATCGATGCGACTAGGTGATTCGGCGGTTTTTATATTCATTATATTTTTTGAACGTACTTTAGCATTGCTTTTACTGTCATTTTTTACTTGAGATTTCCTTTTTTATTTTATATTTTTGGTTTTCTTTTAGAGAAGTTTCTAGCAATACACAGCATTACTGCGCGATAATCGGCGAAAATTTTTGTTTGAAAATTTAAGAATGTACCTAATAGTTGCTTCAAATTATAATATAGTTTAATGATTTGTAGATATATAATGCACTGAGTTTCATACGGTTTGCCTCTAGAGAACAAAGAAAATGTAATATAACTTGCTTGTTTATATTATATGTATTGCCTGTTTAAAATATATGTATGGTAAATAGCAAAATGTTAAAACCCAAATTATTCACAACTACCAATGAATGTAATTCAAATGCAGCTTTGCTCTAGAATTAGAAAGCCTGTTTAAGTTGAAATTGACTTTATCTATCTTGTCGCCATCTATTAGCGCTCGTGTTTATTTCTACAATTTTACCGAATTTCGTACGTGTTTACAAAATTTTTGTGATTTTTCTAGAAAATTGAATCGTGAAAACACCTTAACGCTTTTAAAATATGTTCCGTAACCCCCGTCAGGATTTTCTAATCTTACTTACCTTTCGTCTTAACAAAACCCTCACGGCCGAAATCGATTTTAATATAATAATACTTATATAGGTGGCGCAATTTTTGCTCCCTTGTGACGTACTCCCATATGCGCGTAAGCATACCGTATTATTTGTACCGTGTGTGTAGTGTGAGACTAACTAGGCTAGCTCCGATGCTAGCTCGCACTGTGTAACCAGACCTTCAGGAATTTTTGATTGAAACTGTACTGTATATTATAGCTGTCTAAATATATTGATCTCCCAAACTAAACATGCCATTGCTTCTGTAATCTGAGTTTATTTGTTTATTATTATATAAATTACAAACAGATAAATTGCTTTCTCTATGAAAGGATGCTTCATGAGGATGCTTCCGTTTATTTTCCGAAAAAAAAAACAGACAGCCAAGAAATCTTGATACAAGGAGCACTAGATTGGTATCAGTAAATAGATAGATTCTAGATACACACTAGTATCAGTAGTTCTATATACGAGACTTCGAAATAATACCATAAATAACAATTTCAAGACATTAATTTATTTCCATATCACGTAGACTGTTAAAATATAAAATTCAATGTTGTAACTACATTTACAGATTAAAAACAAAAAAATGCTTACGTGCTGTAGGAAAATAACCAGGTTCGTAGTTGTTCACAATACAGTAGATTGGTATATAATAATAAACAAGAATGTGACTAGCTTGAACAAGGCTGTATTTACAAAAAAGTGAACTACAATGATTATTTATAAATACATATATGTATATATCATGTTGACAAAGTACAGTTTCGAAATTTATTTATCCAATCTAGACAAAGAAACCAATATGTATTATAGATACGTATACGAACTGTTTATTATATCTCATGTATCGAGTGTTCCACCAAAATGGCTTATCTTATCTCACAATATTTATAGTAGAATTTAATTTTAAAAGGGATAAGCAACCCTATTGCAAACTGATCACAAATGATGAGATAAATTTACTTACTATATCGACAAAAACTTCATTATTGTATGTAGGTAGGAGGGACTGGGGCTGGTTGTGACACAGGTACGTAGTTAGAGCACCATCTGCGGTTAAATAGAGAACGCTATATTAACGTTAGGAAATAGTAAATAATCGGCCGATGGTGGAAGGATCATATGCCACTTCCTGACATTAATATAGCGTTCTCTGTTTAGCCACACACGCTGTAACTACCTGTTCCTGCCATAACCAGCCCCAGTGTCCCATAGCTAAAATGAGAAAGTTGTATATCGCTAGACATGTAATATCTAATCACCCCTTCTACATCAGATTTGATTAATTGTTTTGAGTGGGTTGCCATTCTTAACGGAAAACCGAATGAATTTTGTAACAATAAGAAAGACCTATTACCTAAACGTGCACTGTTATATTGTTCTAAAAAGCAAACATATTTACAAGTGCTTTTTCTGCACCTACGTGACCCTTCGAAATACCAAGAATTAGCGACGAATGTGAGTCCTTTCTTTTCTAGCATCATACATAAATCAAGCTTATGTGCCGTGGAGGCGTCTGTTCCCTATAATAAGTTATTTGAATGTTTTTTTTTGTTCATATATATGGTTTTGTATGCGTCTAACTTTTTGGGTGATTGTACATTTTTCACTAATTCAACGTTTTCTATGTCAATTTTATGTCCGGTATCCTTTATATGTTGCGCCACGCTGGATGATTCAAGTCTACCATACCGATAACATGCAATGTGCTCTTTGAATCTGGTTTTGATCGAACGCTTTGTTTGTCTAATATAAATTTTATCACACCTGCTACAACCGATTTTGTAAATGCCCGATCTTTGATTGGTATGAAGTTTATCTTTTGCGCTATCTAAACAATTTCTGAGTGTGTTATGCGAGAAGAAGCAAATGCTTTTTAGTTCTTTAAGAATATCGCCTAAAACTTTTGAAATACGGTGAAAATTTAACAATTTTGTTGTATAGATTGTCTTGAGAAGTTAAAATCGTGGCACATCTAACATAGCGTTTAAATTAGACTTTTTCCACGTTCGGACTACACCTATAGAAGAGTAACCATTATAGATCGCTACCATTTTAAGGCACTACTAACCTATTTAGTATGAATTTTATAAGGCTATTGATTAGGAAATTATTGCTTCCATTTTATGTTATCCACAATGATTTGAGTGGGCCATTATGAATATATTGGTATTAATTTCTTTTTTGTGGATGTCTATTTCTAATTGATTATTGTTTCTTATCACTAAGTTATCTAGAAAAGGAAGTTGGTTGTTCATCTCTTCTACAGTAAATTTAATACTCTCGAATTTTGAGTTAAGTTTTGAAACAAAATCCGCGATAGTTGCTTTGGTGGTGTCTAAAATCGCAAAAATATCATCTACGTACCTCAATCAAATTTTAGGGAAATATTCAGTGTCTTTTTTTCAAGTCCGTTTCGAATCTACTCTTGAATAAGTTAGCAATGAACGGAAACAATGGGTTGCCCATTGCGGTTGCTTGTGATTGTTCAAAAAACTTGCGATCTACTTGAAAACGATTCTCATACACAAGAACGTTAGTCTCTTGTATTCCGCATTTTTACATCGTCTAAATCATTTAATTTTAGAAATTCTATCAAGTATTCCATAGTTTCAGGTATCGGTACACTTACACTGTTGAAAATTTTAACACTTTTTTGACTAATTTAATAGTCAGGAGAGGTCCACACTCTTTTCGTGTTATTTTGTCGAGAATTATAGAAGTTTAAATTTGACGAGCAAAGATAGTCAAGTATTGTCTATTGCTAAGGGGTTATTTTGTCCAACTGACAGGTGGAATTATAAAATACTTCTAGTCACATTTTATTTGATCTAGACTAGACAAATTTACTAGCTGTTTAACTAAATGAATGCGATCTATTGGGTGTTTTAACACCATTTTCTAAACACAACGTCTTCTTAATATGCAACTCCTATTTCTTAGTGCTATAATATTCTCTCTTTAAGACGTTTTCTCAATTATAAATATGCAAAACCACTCATTCACAAGTCTTGGTTTCAACTAAACGTACCAATTTTAAAATGATTTTTTGAGAACCATTATAAAATTAAGTGAATGTTTATGCTATTTGATTCAAGTCTAAACTAATTGCGTAAATAGATGTTCCCAATACATCCTTAAGATGTTGAAATTTTTTATGCCCACTGGAATTAACGTTTAATAACACGAGGTTACACTTTGCAAGTCAGTCACATTTGGTGGTTTGTTTGGATATGTTAATACGGAGAATCAAACACGAAAACAGATACACGTGCAATGCAGGTGGTGCATATAATGCAATACTGTATTAGAATAGG
The DNA here is from genome assembly GCA_004143645.1 of Protaetia brevitarsis. Lineage (NCBI taxonomy): Eukaryota > Metazoa > Arthropoda > Insecta > Coleoptera > Scarabaeidae > Protaetia > Protaetia brevitarsis. Next base: position 1,697,510 of record RXPK01000043.1, read on the forward strand.
TGGGGTTTCTATATTTCTATCCGAGGGAAAAATTCTGATTGGTTGACGCTTCTGAATGTCTGGAAAAATAGTCAATCCTCATATCTGAACAAAGAATTCACACGAAATTCTAGTAATTTCTGTTTTATTAAACACACGTAGTCAACTCGTCTGGCAAAGTTTGGAAAAATCAATACTAAAATATTTGACTAGCGCAAAATTAACGCCAACACCGTAATATTTTCAACAGTGTAAGAAGTGTGAACAAACATCGAACTTTCCTCTTTTAATTCAATATTACCTTATTAATAAAATCTAAAGAATTCTCTACTTCAAAATTGTTTATTTTAATGGATAAATGTTTATATTCGTTCACTAGCCATTTGACTAGGCATACAATTGATCTCATCGATTTTCCTGGTTTATGAATTCTAGACATTCCGTCGGATTTGGAAGCGATAGTTTGTACTTTAAACGTTGATTAAATTCGGGCAACTCTTAATGATCTCCTTAGTTTCTCTAATCATTGCTGGTAAGAGATTCTTCTTTAAGGGTTTGTAGGATCCGGTCAACAGTACTACACTCTTCTATATGTAGATGTAGTCCGAAGCATGAAGAAGGTCCAAAATAAACACTATGTTAGATATACTTTTAGGTAACGCGAAAGATAAAATTCATCCCAACGAAAGCTCGGACATTTACAAAAATGGTTGTAACGGGTCTGATAAAATTTATATTGGAGAAACAAAGCTTTCGATCAAAACCAGATTCAAGGAGCACATTGCAAGTTATCGATATGGTAGACTTGAATCATCCAGGGTGGCGCAACATATAAACGATACCGGACATAAAATCGACATAGAAAACCTTGAAGTAGTGAAAAATGTACCTCACCTAAAGAGTTAGACGCATGCGAAATCATATACCGCAGGAGCCATCCAAACTCCAAACAGCTAGATACGTTGTTATATGCATGAAGCGCACGCTTTTGTTCGTAGTTGATGTTGCTCGTAAAGTATATGAAAAAAGCATTCAAATAACTATATTATAGGGAAGAGGCGCCTCCGCAGCACTTCAGTTTAATTATTTATGAGGGTAGAAAAGAAAAATTCATATTCGTCGCTAATTCTTGGTATTTAGAAGGGTCAAGTAGGTGTACAAAAAGCACTTGTAAATATGTTTGCTTTTTAGAAGAAGATAACAGTGCATGTTTAGGAAATAGGTCTTACTAAATGCCATCAGCATTACTATTACTATACCCGGCAGTTTGTAAAGTTTTAAAAATCAAAACTCTACTGGAAGTTGACGTTTGAGAAATAGTAATGAGCCAGTTTGGTGAGGCAACCTACATAAATCTTAAAGTGGAAAGAAGAAAAATCGACCACCATTTGTGAGTGTTGTCAGACGTTAAGGGACCTTGAATGTCTTCGATTAATAAACATCAAAATGTTTTCGTTTTATGAGGTATAAACAGTTTTAATTAAACATTATTCTTTATAAAAAGTGGATTACTGAGAAATTTATTTTCCTCATTTAAAATGGCAAACCGCTTTCTTCTAAGAGGATAGCCGAAATCTTGAAGGGTAGGTACCTACATAAAAATAAAACAAGAAATATTTCGCCAAATAAATTTTATTCTTGCCGGTACATCATGACATAACGTAGTATAATAAATAAGAAAATGGAAATAAATAGTACAGAACCTTTTGGGGATTATTCGTTTAATATATTGAAAAAGCCAACTTTTAGACAAATTAACAAGCACAGAGACGGCTCACTTACTGTTGAACTTAAACAATGGATCGTACTTTACTAAGAAGTTTATATAGATAGCACTTTGATATACGATTAAGTAAATTAATTAAGTTAGAGGATATCGAAAGTTAGTTGTAACAGGGGAGAGCTAGCTGGATAGTAACAGCGCCATAAGAAAAGGTTAAAAAGCGATAAAAAACAAAATAAGAAGAACTACCCTTTTCTTCTTATGGGTAACTGTCTACCGTCTACATGTACAGAGCTGGGCAAAATTCAGGTATATGTATAGGTCAGGTATATTGTACTTGGAAACATGTATCCATGGGTACATCTCTCTCTCTGTGTACACGAATACCTGTACTCGACAGAATTTTGAATGTATTCGTATTAATTTTCTTAGGCCCATTTGCACCGACACTTTAAGCCTGGTTTAATTGTAAGCGGTACTTTGAAGCTAATAGTTTATGTTTCGTGCATACAGTGAATGTCATATCGTAAGCGTCATTTACAATTAAACCAAGTTTAACGTGTTGGTGCAAAAGGCCATTAAAACACAAGTATAAACTAGTTTGTGGTCCACAGCGCACACCTGTACGCAGGCCCGGCGCTATATTTTGCGAGACCCTTTGCGAAATGCCCTGGAAATAATGAAGTATGCCCCTCTCAAGCGGCGCCGTGGGGCCTCCTAGTGTCACAGCCTTGTTTGGACACCTATGACACCGGTTCTGTCTGTACGTATATAGTAATAAGAAGCACATTAATTGTGTTCACTAACTTTACAATTATTTATCATATCAAAGATTTACAGGCTGTAAGAGTTAAAATTGAAATTATCTTTTATTCAAAAATTTTCAACAAAAATACAGACAAATAACCACATTTTAGTCAAGAAAAAATGATTTATATTTATTATTACAAAATAAAATAGAATTTAGTGTCCTTGCAATGGACGTAGCACACATTTGTCTTTGTGTCTTCCATTTACCGGCTGGCGCACCTTACTTCAGTTTTAAGTGTTAAGCTAGCTAGTGAGGTATTGGGGCTTAAAGGTAGCACGTAAACGGGTTGTTTACATATTACTCCTGCCCCTGGCCAACGTTTCATTCTCATTTGTTACAAACAAATTTCGACTGTAAGGAGTGTAAGTGGCCTAAAAATATAATCTTGACAGTGCTGACGGATAACGCCTAACACTTGAAAAAGTCCTTTTAGAGATCTAACCGCAATTGTTGCGCCTCACTGAAGCATATAAGCATTGCTCAGTTCTTCAATGCTAGTTCTCCCTTTTAGATCCACATCAGCAACAGAAGTGATAACCCTGAAAATATCCTACGTTTCATTCTCATTTGTTGAAACGTCGTCTAAAAGGGATTCCAGGAGATGGTTTCAATCCAGAAACATAGCACTGTATAGACGGACAACAACTACGGAACTTTACGTGTTAGTGTACTATGTGTGTAGTATATGTGTTACTTTTAACCCTTTGTAGTTAAAACTGACATCTACTAAATTTAACAAAGTTTTAATTTTAACTCAAAAGCAAATTAGCACATTTTATGAAGATAAGGTTCTTGAATTGAAACAGAGGTTTAACCTTCGATCTATTCACAATAAATATATGTATTCATAATTTGTACAATTTGAGAGACAATTTAAAAAAGGATGTTACAACTAACCCCGGCCTTTCCCAACATAATTTAATTGCATTTTTTATTTATTTCCAACTGAAATTTTAGGCGTCACAGAAGTAAAGTAAGAACACGAATCTGGATTTACAATCCTAGTACATTCTTGACTGTTACACAGGAAGTAAGAACTAATCATAAATATACACATATACATACATTAGCACATAGATTAATTTGTCTCTTATTTTAAAGCATTACATGCTTTCACACAATAATAATATTCGTAGAAATAAATTCTAGATAACATCTGCCCTGTATTATTTTATTTTCATTATATTCACAAGCATTGGTATGGTAAACTCTTTTATACCCGCTATTAATTGTTCTTGATCATTCGATTATTCCTGCAATATTTATTAAATCACCTATAAGTTCTATGTTAATTATTTTTTATAACTTTATATATGTTTCTTGAATCCCAAATACACAAAGCCAAAAGTTTTGTATTACTTCATTTTTAGCTAATTACACTTATTTCTGGAAGGAATTCATATTTCTTTATGAGAAAACGAAAACACTCTGGAAATGGTGCGTCCGAAAATTTTCACACACCCATATTTTTATTTATTTGTATTATTTTAAAAGTTTTGTTATATAGGTTTTCATTCGCTGCCAATAGTGCTGTAAAAATAAATATCTTAGGAGGTTGCGCACAAAAGAAAGGATAATTTTTTTGCTTAAAAATTCTGCAAATATTTCTGCACAATTTACAAAAAAAAAATCATTCTAGTGGTTAGTTTTCTAGATATTTGAAGTTGCCAAGACATTCGATGAGTTATCGATAGAATAAAAATTTTCAAACAAAAATTATAGTTAAACATTTGAGAAAAAAGATAGATACGAATCCCGCCATATGAATCTTCGGTTAAGGAAGGAGTCGCATCGTACGAATCTTTGAAAAGAGTCGGACTGCCCACCTTTACATTACATCAGTACACGTTCAGTACCGTTTTCAGTATCTTTTCAATTTAGGTTACCATTTCGCAAGTGTTACCTCCTATAGGTTATGTTATGGTTATTTCGCTGTTGGGTTTTTTAAATAATGTAAAATATCATATCAAATTAAAAAAAAAAGGGATAAACCGTGAATTTTAATTTGAATTAAAAATTGATTTAAAGTTGATATAATAAACCCGCTTCCTAATATTAAGTATATTGAAGAGCAATTTTATAAGCCCAAGTTCAAGTTTTCAAGGATGAATCTAGTTGAAGGTCTTGCTTCTTCAAGGTAGGTATTTTTTAATTTGCACATTAATCCTCCTTTTTAAACTTAAAACTTAACACTAGCGGATTTATAACTTATAACTCATACACACACTCCTTGGAGTGTGTTTATAACTTTATTGTAACATCAAATTCGAAAAATATTTTTAATTAGATCGTCTACATACTTCTACCCTATTATATATTTTATCACTACCGTTTACTGGTCATTTATTGGTGCTTTTTTACGTTGAAGTTGTTTCAGAATTTATTTCTACTTGCAAATAAGTTCGAAAATATTCGAGTCTTGATACATAAAATAATTTCCGCTCTTATGTTTTCAGAAAAATAATATTTATACAGCGGATTTATACGTTGTGCAAGCAGATATACAATACAGACATACATATTATGTGGATTAAGTTATGCTCCGATATAATTACAAATATATGTGTGTTTGTAATCGATACACAACGCTCTAAATTTTCAATACAACCGCAGTAATGGTTTAAATTATTATTATACTTTCATTTAAATACAGTTTTCTGTCAAATAACAAGTAAAAACACTGAATTTTGTACATATACGTAATTTTGCAATTTATTTTCTTAGCACCTAATTGCTGAGCTAGAAGATTTTTTTTTTTAAATAATTACAATGCAGTGGAAAAATATATTCTTACTGAAGAAGAGAAACGGCTACACTTTATATATTTATTGTATACTTTCCTTTATGAGCAAGAGATATATGACAAATATAAAATAGATATTCAATTGAAAACATCATCTACGTACGAAATATTCATCCTCTGGAGTAAACTTTCCGCAGACAATTTTATCTTCTCGTCTTGAGAGCTGATCAGCATGACTGCACCGTCTTTTAAAACCAACGCCAAAGGGGCTAATCTATCTGAAGATAAGCTTCCCAACAACTCCAAACACGCCTCCATCGTTTCAATTCGTGTTATCTTATACGCCTCGGCATCGCGAAAGATGCTAACAGATCTTTGCTGCTGTATCTCCGGCGGTATGGGTTGTGGTGGTGGCAAGGCGTTCGCATTGAAATGATTACTTCTACTAGAACTAGCGCCTAACGGAATAGATTTACGCTGACGGTATTGGTCCAACATTGTTTCAATTTTTTCTACGGTTTCCCGATTATCACTAATATCCCCCTTGATACCATCCATTTTAGATATGATGGAATCACTGGATAAAGTAGACTTCATTTGTAGAAGTGTATTTGTATCGTATTTGATACTGCCAGAGATTGCATTATATTTCGGTTGGTTCTTATTGAACTTCGCTGCCATTTCATTCGTTTCATCGTCTGTTGAGTTTAGATCGCTTTTGGTTTTGGATGTTTTCTGTTTATCTGTTTTTGTCTTTGTGCGTTTTTCATCCGTCGTGTTTTCTTCATCATTTGGCATATTGGGCAAAACGTCTTTCTCTAAGTAACTATCAGAATCAGTACTGGAACTAAAACTATCCGTGCGTTTAAAATCGGCTAATTTAAAAGGTTTTGTGTTCCATTTTTCCTGACTATTTTTAACTGGTGGTTCTCTACTCGCATAATCTTCGGCGTCGTTTTCGTCCTTCGACTCTGGCAAACTGAGTTGATCGTCATCAGGAATATTTATGGTCAAATTAATGTAAGATTCACATAAATACTCCCACTTATACCTCAATCGACGTAAAAATTGCTCGATATAATCTAAATCCTTATGGCATTTGTCTCTATCTTCCCTGCCTAAGAGTTCCTTCAAATTCTGCGGTGTTATCGCGTATTTTTCGATGCCATCTAAGCACAATTCGATCAGCACTATTATCTGTACGACTTCCGACGTATTTGCTTGGGTAGTACAGATTAGCCGCTTTGTTTAGATTCCCGACTTTCTGCGTCAAGAATTTCAAACCTGGTCGTAAGTCGAACTCTTTCGCGCGCAAATTCGAAATTTCTAAGCACTTCAAGAGGATATTGACGTGTTTAGCGTTGACATGCTTTAATAAGCCCCTTAAACTGCACGAATTAATTTGTAAGATATTCAGAATGGGCGTTACGTGGTTCAGATTCTGTAGAAGGGCGCTGGAAATAGTTTGAATGAGCATTTGATGTGCCAATATCCCAACAACGAGATTCCTAAAAGGCACTCTGACAGTATATAAGATCTGGATTTAGCACAGATGTCATATCGAGAGGATACAATAGGAAAACGTAACTCCTGTCGTCGATTACGATGCTTTGCTCGCATTCACACATCTTTCCGGTGCATTTATTGCAATTCCTTTGTGACTGCATCAGAAACACTTGCTGTGCCAATTCGTAAAGTCGTTCGTTTTCACTTACGGTACTATCCTTACGGGCCGCCACTTTAACTGTAGCCATATCTCCATAGAAGCTGTCAGAATTTTGTTTAAAGGCCAGTGTGAGCTGGTGCAACGGATTCAAGCTTAGAGTGCAGGCTCTGTGCATCGCGGTCACCAAAATTTCCCATTGATGCGCTGTTAGTATCTGACCCTGCGCTCAGAATTATGTGGCGAACGCAGGAAGTGCCCAGTCGCGCTATATTCTCATTGGGCTGGGCAATGCATTCGATCATGATGATAAGTAACTGCTTCAATGCGAGTGTAATATACGGATTTTCCGGCTTTTGCTCGTCTTCTTTCGTGTCATATTCTTTCGATCCTTGTAGATGATGCAGGTAGTCTACTACTAATTCACTGGCTAATCCGCAACAATGCTTAAAATTGTGCCAAACGTCCCAGGACTTTTGCAATTTCGTGTTTTGACGCAACCAATTCTGTACTGTCGGCAAGAGCAGATGATTAATGCAGTACAATCCAAAATGAACCCCTGGGTTAACTATGAGATCCCTCAACAGTTTAAACAGTGTCTCAACAATGAAAGGTTGATTCTTATTGGCCGATATGACCGTAGCTGATGCTAAACCTTCCAATAAAACGTACCAAACTTTAAGGCAACTATTTTGCCTGTCCACTTTGCTCAACGTTACAGTTTCGTTATCGCAATTGTCATGTCGAGCTTCATACTTAATATTTTATAGGATATGGGGTCCCAATTTTCCTGATTGAAATTATTGATTTCGTTATTTTGAATTATCGGGTCGACCAATTGCGGATCAGTCTCGATATTCATCCTATGCGACACGTTAAAAACCGGACATTTAGGCATGTTGTACATCATCGATAAAATAGCGGCGCAATTTTGAAGTAATTGCAAGGACTCGATGCATAAATCCAATGGTCCATTCGCGAGTTTTTGATCGAAATCTGATTCTTTTTCTGCGAGACCGAATTTCTTGTCTTGTATTGCAACGTTTCTCTCGTCCTTTTGCGATTTATCTTGATACTTGCTGCTGATATTATTTGCCGTACATTGAATGTCGCTGCTTTCATCCGTGTTCGCATTCCTTATGTGTGATAATAAGCACAGAATGTAATCCAAGGCTGCGTTAGCGAATACCAATGTGTTATCCGTTTGAAGGAATATCTTAAAGACGTCTAATATTGCTGCGGCATTGTGTTTGCTATTGGCAACTCTTAGTGTGCCGAAGAGAGGACGCCAACCCGAACATATTTCTATTCGGTTTGCTTCGACAAATTCGCATAAACAAGAAACGATTTGATCCTGAGACAAACAAAAAAGTGATTATAATACATACCCAGTTTTTTAAAGGAGCATGTTGTCTTACCTGTACATCGGGATCGCATAATTCCAAGCACAATAGGTTTTCAAATGGCTTAAATAGAGCTTCATTGAAGTGGAAATGTGGAAGTTCAGTTTGTTCATTCAAAAGCGCAGTAACTGTATCGTGTATACATTGAACAGCCTTCTTAGACACAGTTCTGTCCTTATGACAGGCCGCTTGCATAAAATGCGGCCCCACGATCGACCACATCTTCATCGTGTGAATCAAGGGTCTGCCGGATCTTATACATTTCAACGTAACTTCTCCGATTCTATGCAACAGTAATGTGGTAGGAGGCTTCTGCTGTTCTTCAAGTTCTTTCCTCCACCATTTCTTTTGTTTACTCGGAGATTCCTCGTATCTTGTAAATAGCTGAAATATAATAAAATATATTATTCAACAAATATAAGGTAACTGCACCAGTTGTTGAAATGTACCCAATCTTGACATATACCTAACAGATAACTGCTATTAACAGAAGGCAAAGATGCATTAATCATTATCAAATAAAGGGATATTTAATTGGAAGTACATAATAGTTTTATAGTATGTATAAAGTTGGAGCTGCTATTATTGTTAGGGATTTCCCAAATAAAACTTTCTATTGGACATGTTAGGCGAGGGCAGAAATATAGGACAAGCATTGTTATTATCTGTCCTATGTACGTAAGTTCATTCGAACATTATTTTCAACAGACAATTGATTTTAACTACATCTATCTGTACATAAGCACGTACAAACGTGGTACGTGCAGAATAAAGCAAGTTTTTTATATATTAAAGTATTAACGAAAGTATTATCTAACAATATGAACCGTTTTAAAGCATATTAGCCAATGGTTGAGATGCGTTTCCAATAATTGGAATTATTAAACATGAAATGTGTATGAAACTTTTCTTTTTTGTAACTTATAAATGATATAAATCGCAAAGCAATGACCATGCAATGGCCGCGTTCAGAATACGAATATAATAGGTTCATACCAGTAACTTTTTCCGCTACACAAAATAGCGACTGCTTCATTGTATGTTATGGGATTATTGCCGCAGCTCGTGTTTTTGAGACGAATTGTCAGGTATAAAAAAACAAACAATTTGAGATTGTCGTTGTGCCATGTTACAGAAACATTGGCCGCGTTCAGAGTACGAACATGATACATATCAGTAGCGGTTTCCGCTACACAAAATGGCGACCGGTCCATTGTATGTTATTGATGTAGCGCAAATGCAGCGGTACGTTTTTGAGACGAGTTGTCAACAGTTCCCAAACCGTTTGGGAGCAGCTACGTAGCAGTTACATACTCTGAACGCGGCCATTTTTAAGCATATAAAGTTAAACGCACACGCGCACCGTCGCATTTGTCAGAAAAAGAAGAGGTTATCACCAGGTGGTGAGATTTTCTCTGTAAAGTGTTTGTAGTTAGTGTGATTACAAAAGTTGCAAGTTTGTTTGTCTGAATACGAATGAAAGCTGTAAACCTGTAGTTTCAATGCTTTATAACCCATTTTGTTTTGATAAAAATTGTTTAGCAATAGAAATTTACGAAAACTGACTTGTAAAGTGTCTACCGAGTTCTAATCCTGTTTGCAATGTACTTTGCAACTTCGGCAGAAGAGGGGGCTACTGTTACCATTGAAGTCTGTTTTAGTGCAGTAGAAGCTTATTTACCCTCCAATGCGTATATTTCCAGGAGCTAGAATGAATCTATAGCTTATGAATAATTGTTCTCCGAGAGCAGGGGCTGAAGTTCATTGAGGCGGTTGGATGCAAACATCTATTCCTGATTTGAGAAATTCGTAGATCTAGTAGGAGCCTCTGGAAAATAGCCGGTTTTACTGCTGCTGGACGGACATTATACGCATACTAGAAATATAAAACTAATCTATTTTGCTAAAGGACATGGGGTTTTGTTTCCAGGCTCTTGATGCTTCAGTTCAGTTAGTGATGGAGTCTCCATTATGCTTTCTCGAACACATAATGCCTATTTGTGGTAACGAATGACGTAGATGAGTTCATTTTTTATTGTCTCAATTGTGAAGATTAAGTTTAATATTCTTATCATTATTGTATTTTTTTTTTATTTTAAGTAGTTCCGCTTTAAAGAGTTTCAACTTTGTTCCTGCATGTTTTTAAGAATAAAATCTATTGTTTTTTGCTTATTACCTACATTTATGTTACAAGCCATTCTTAACTCAACTGGACACCATCTTGTCCCCATGGTGGGGCAAGATGGTGTATTTACACATTTCTTTTCAAAATTTTCTCAACATCAGGAGTACCCATCGAAAAATTGTAAATTCATCGATCAGCAGATAAATGTTTAAAGATTACAACAAGCCTATTTAGAACCTTGCATATCAGTTTACAATCCTGATGCAGTGTTCTAAAGCTTAGTGTTCCCATCTTGCCCCGCCTTCCTCTAGATAGATAGACCTCCTTTAGACTTTGTTAATATAAAAAATATCTGATAAATTATTTTTTAAGAAATTCTTATAAAAGTAAACCTTAAACAGTCTTTGTAATCGAAGTAATGACTTCAATAAATTTATTTCTTCAAATAATTATACAGGAACACATTTAGTATTAGCAGATTGATTTATATGGTATATCTGAACACCCGTAAATAATCGATTTAAGATAAACAACAAAAGAAAGGTATACATGTATGCCTACAATCGTTTCGAAAGCTAATTCCCTTGATGTCATGCCACAAAGGTACCGCAACCTTTTCGGCTAGAGATTTGCACTGACAGAATTTTACTTTATAGTTTCTGTCGAAGAATTCAACAAAAAAATATTTTTTAGAATCTGCACACGCGCAATCGTTGTAGATTAAAGGAGATGTATCTTTCCTGACGTTTTCTTATGGCTTATTTTCCCTATGTCATATTTTTTTTGAGTCAATCGTATATATATAGTAGTACATACGTACACTATTATTGAGTTGATCTATAATGTATACCTTTCCCGGATCCGAATCCAAGAACCGGATAGTGGATCCGGATCCGAAAACCGGATAGTGGGTCCGGATTCGAGAACCGCATAGTAGGTCCAGATAGTGGATTCGAATCCTAAGATCTGGATATCCGGATCTCAATTTGATGGGATACCAACAACACTAATGAGCTTAAAGATGGCAGTTTTACGTTACCTAGAAACTTGGTAAGTATACTAAAATAGATAATACTTTAGCGAAATAATCTTTAAGATCTGGGCTGATAGTGTCAGCAATTGGTGCAGTTACCTTAGTAATCAAAAAGTGAAGTGTTACCTGCGAATGAGAAGATTTGCATAATTCCGTTAGAAAACTATATAAACCTGGTAACGCTAAACGAAGAGCTGCCGAATGGAATAATTCATCGGCTTTGGAAGAAAGGACACAGCATACTTTAGCCGCGTGGACACCGCTCAATATACCTTTCCCTTGGCTATTCAAAACTCCGCTTTTATCTACGATTTCAGCTACCGTGGTGTCGTTTTGTGACTGTCCTGAACCATTATACGAACTGGAATTTTGCAAGAAGCTATATACGTCCACGCTGAAAACAGAACTGAAGTTAGAATACACAATATAGGTTGCTTCACAAAAGCCAATTTACCAAGTTTCTTCATCGTTGGAATTAAAACTTAGATTCAGTCTATCCATAGTGTTTGTGCATGTAGTAGACGTTACTATATTGTTCTGCGTATTTTGTGCCACCATCAACAGTTGAGCAGATCCTGTTTTACTGAATAGTGCGTGTTCAAGATATGCAACTGTTATGCACGCGCTAAAAACATGGGGCCAACACGCCGAGCTATGGGATCCCAAAGCTAAACCTAAAATTATTTTGTTGATAAAATTTAACAGTCTGTAAATGTGGATTGGTACCACTGCGTTTCTAAAACTCAACTCAGCCTTAAGTGTAGGTATGTCAAAAATAATTAAAATGCCGGTAAATGTATTTTTTTAACTAAATTAAAGGATATTGCGCATATTTTGCATTGGAAGTGAGTGTGAGATTAGGAAAACCACACTAGAGCCGTAATATGAACCTATCCCCTATTGACAGCTGACAATGCCAAACAAATATTTCACGTGAAGAAATGTTATTTGGATTAAAAATAGTAATTGCTATTGATGTTACTGCTTTTTTTAAAGGTATCAAAAAAAATCTTTTAACCAAATAAATTACCATAACAACAAAAGAAAATATTTGTTTTTTGCTCTTTGATAATTTGTCACCTAAAATTTCATTTCCGATTTCATTACAATCTTTCTGAAAGTTTATTGGAAAAAAGAAAACTTTCTATCCAGCAAAATTTTTGAAATTTCGTAAAACCTTCATCATGGCGTATCATGCATTTGATTGATTGTGAAAGAAATTGTTAGCTGTTGGTAGTTCGAAGAGTACCTACACTTGGAACATACCTTTGGATAATAAAACATCCAGAGATAGAGCATGTGACGCCGGTAACTTTGCTCCTTGATTCTTACACGCCGAAGCAGACAGTAACGACAGTATACTACTGCTTCTAGATTGTAATTTTAAGATATTACTTAAGCTGGCCGCCTAAAACATTTAAGTTTCTAATTTGCAAAATTTAACAGAATGGAGATACAGTACCTTATGTAATCCTTCAAGACTGGCAGTGATCACATCATCCCTCAATCTCTGCCTATACCGTTGTCGTGATCTTCGTGCTACCAACCTACTAATTGCAGATGTACCTGAGCTCAGATAAGGTTTCTCGCCCAATGCTCCACCTAATACAGATATAACTGATGCCCAACAACATGTAAGTACTCTTCGCGAGAGTTTTATCCCAGCTTCTATCTCTGGACTGTTATCGGGTGTGCCGTGAACTTTCTGCAACTTTTGCCAATCGGTAAGTAATTGAGATGGTCCAAAACCTCCTATATCTGAAATTATTATTACAATGTTTTCAAATTACAATGCATATTTGTTGCATGTGGAGAAAAAAACAAATGTTTTTATATTTACCTGTTAGTAAATTAATCAACGCAGGTTGTGGGTGAGTTTTAGGATTATACCCTGCAATTTCTAACAAAGATTTTGCCAACACGTTTTGATACAATTCGCACAACCAAGTTGCCGAAACATACACCAGGACACCGCTGCCATGCACTTCATCTACAAATTGCGATTCTGTCAAGGGTATAATAGAGTCTCTAGCGGTATCTTCGTAGTGGCCGCATTGAATTAGCTTTAAATTCAAAAGCAATGCTGAATACGTGGCCAAATATATCCCATCCGCGTTCATTATTGTCGTAATCTCATAACTTTGAGCGGAATTGTGTTGGCAACATTTCGAAGCAAATTCTTGCAGTACGTCGTCAATCTGATCAAACAAAATAGAATGTCAAAATGTATAAATATTTGATGATATTTATACGAAACCTGTATAGAAGATCGCAACGAAAGCAAATTTGGTAGAAGTATATTTTGTAGTGTTTTAACAAAATGTCTTGCGTTATGTCTTTCCATGTCTGTGTTACATTCTTCAATTCCAGCACGACCCTGTAAGATACCGAATAATTACTTTTTACCCATATTTTTTTTTTATGAGCCCCCAACCAAATTCAGTGATTTAGGTAAATTGTGCAACTTCTGCAATTGCTGGTTCGTCAAGAAGCTTTCATCGTCCATTATACTGTCTTCAGATTGACTACCAAATTCTTCTGGACCTTCAGTAGCACCTGAACAATCCGTATCAGATCCTCCCTCATCTACTTGGCCCCCACCATCTATTCCACTACTATCGGAATCACTTTGATATTTCAAGTTAGCCACTACATCTCTGCATGATTACATGATTATAATACAAAATAAAGGAAACAATATTTGATTTTTACCGATATGGTTTTGGTAATCTAGCCAACGATTGATATGTCAATGGTCCTGTGTAATCGGTTTGTTCCAAAGTGGGGTATCTGGCATTAGCCGTTTCCGCGTCTTCCAGTGTCAAACCTTCCCCTCTACATAACGCTTCTAAACTGCCTAGTAAAGCACCGACGCACTCAACGCTTGCCAGAATTATATTTGGTTCGTTACACTGGGCTGATTCTTCAATCGAGTCCATCATACTAAAAGTGAGGGTTTTGCTAGGGACAGTAGAGGACAATAGAAAATACATACAGTCTTATTATTGCCATATCGTCACCAGCATGTCTTTGAATTGGTCCCGACAGTAACAGTAGATCTGCAAGACGTGCTGGGGATCTCAATAGTTCCTTAGCCGCTCTAAGGGGTTCCAAACGTTTTATCGGACTAGGTAAGAGGAGCATTCTATGAAATAGTGCCTCTAACACAGGTCTAAGTGGTCTTTCACGCCCTACCAGTCGAACAACTTGTATACCGATACTAGAAATGCTTTAGTCAGTACATGATCATTTCTATAGTAATGCATCGTACCTATAGACGATTTTAGTTTGACTGTTTGTCAAACCATGACTACCTGGATCACCTGGCGCTCCTAAAAGAGCCAGTAATGCTGGGCAAAATCGTTGCCAAAGAAATGTTGTGAAATGTGTATTTGTGTGAACAGTTTGAGGTAAAGTATTTACTAATGTTAGTAAACACTCTAAAAGAAATACCGTAGTATCATTGGATTTTGGAAATCTAGAGTGAATTAAAGAGTTTTTTTTTTTAATGGAAATAAAAATATTCTTTCATCTTACGTTTTAGTCTCCTCCAATCTACTGCATATATATTGCATAACTGGTATAGCTTCGTTAAAACATGCTACTGCGGATGTTTTGTTGTAGACCATTTCGGCACTACTTCCACTGTTTTTGTGCTTCTGCTGCTGCTGTAAAATTTCTTGGCATTCTTCATCTAGTAAAAAAAAAACAGCATGTTTTCAAATTTCTATATTAAAATTAAAGGCAACATAAATACATAGCAGTGGTACTTTGAAATAGTTATTGCTCTTTTGGAGTGTGTACAGATTGGCAAACTCTCCACGAAATGAAAAAGGTTTATATCTATTTTTATTATGTAGACGTAGTTAGCAGATTTAACTTATTTTATTATATAGATCCCATTTTACAAATTCTGAACATACATAGGAATTTGCCTCATTGCCAGTTATTGTTATATAAGGTATTTTGGCAAATATAGTTCGTATTTTAATAATTGTGAATCATACGTTCAAATAAATAACTGATAAAAATACTTTTTCCTCAGTATAAGTATAGTATAGCTTGTTCATCAATACTATCGACAATTTGAATAACCGAGAACTGGATTATATTTTTAATACCCCACGTATTCAGTAGTTTATTTCCATTAAATGATGGTTAATTGTCCAAAACCCTAAAGCAAACTTAGTAATTAGTAACTTGAAAGAAAAACTGTCAAATAGATTTGTACAGTAACTTGCAAAACCATTAAGAAGAGACAAAGTGCTCTAGGAAAAGAATAATCATCCTTTATTTGTAAATAAATAAATAAATGAATTGTATATTCCTTTCTAGTTTATTAATAATATCTTTAAAGATCTCAGACTTTTTACAAGTCAAAATGTAAGTGTAAATATATTTTATAAAGGTACAATTTAATTTATTAAACTTAAATACTATTATTACTATAAAAGTTATTAATATCGTGGTAAAACAAAAAGAAAACACAAGATGAACTTCCTAAAAGGTCGATATAGAAACAGTAAAAAGTATTGACTCGGTTTTAAAATGAAATAAAGGAAAAATATGAAAATTAGTACAGTAATAACTTGTGTCAGACATTCTCATGTGATGTTTAAATGTAAATTTATTTAAACACGTTAAAAGGTATAGACTGTAGAAAACATATAAGTAGGAGAACATAAATTACTACTATATTAATTCTTATGTTATCTTTCCCCTTATTTCATTTTAAAACTCAGACAATACTTTTTATTAGATATATATAGAAAATTTTGGTTAAATAAAGTCAAACCAGAATGCTTGTTAAAGTCACAGATTGTAAATGTTAAAATATTTATGCAGATTTGACAATATTCCTAGCTTTGTTTTAACAATCAAGGTAATTTATTTTAAACCTTCGATAATGTTAGATCAATAAGCGTCCCCGGTAAAATAAACAGTTATTTATGCTAAATCTATTGATTAAAATAAAAAGCAGAAGTTGTCAGATTGTTTTTGTGTTGAAAAACAAAATTATGTTGAGCCAAACCAGAATTGTTTTCAGTTAATAATATTGCTACAACAAGCTAGACGGGCATTTTGCAATTCGTCTTGCAAGAGGAATGTTCGGGTGTCATGGTATTGTACACTTATCTTATTTCTAACACGGAATGTTCATATACCCTAAAAAAAATTGACATCACTGATGTCATTGCATGTCAACATCAGTCGCTGCTTTAATATTGACAGCTGCCATTGAATGCGTAACTGGTAAATATACTAACTTAATATTTTATAGCCCTGGCTGCTGTGCTCTTTATGCCTAATATGCGTCATTATTAGTGTGAAATAAAACAAGCATGTATTTAACATATGTACCTATTTGTTACAGTATAGGGGAAAACTGTTGTTTACATGAAACCATTGTGTTTGTTAGGTTAATAAAACAATGTGATTGCCTTCACTATACGTTTTTCTTGTTAGATTAACTGAAAATTTTGGTTAAATCATATGTTGTTAATAAAACCGATTTTGTTAATTTAACATTTGTGGTTCCCTCGATGTGTGAATTATTTATCTACGTGTTATTTTAATACTATTTCATTTATATCTTTAGTCTAAAGTTACTGCTATCTAGAGATCTTCATTTTTTTTATTTTTTCTTTTTCGTTGTTTCTTCCTTACAATATTTATATTCTCGTGGTTTTGGCTTTTTTTTTGTTAAATGTTAAACAAAAATGAATCCTTTAATAGTATTATATTTGAATGTTTCACCTTCGTACGGTATGCTCGCTTTGAATCTCAAATTCGTCAAGGCCGGTTAGATGACGTCATTAAGGAGCGAATCGAAAACAATAAAATACATGTATGGTAAATAGTAAAATGTTAAAATCCAAATTATTCACAACTACCAATTAATGTAATTCAAATGCAGCTTTGCTTTAAAAAAGCCCGTTTTAAGTTGAAATTTACTTTATCTATCTTGTCGCCATCTAGTAGCGCTCGTGTTTATTTCTACAATTGAGGCGAATTTCGTGTGTGTTTACAAAGTGTTTTCGTGGTTTTTTTAGAAAATTGAATCGTGAAAACATCTTAACGCTTTTAAAATATGTTCCGTAACCCCGTCCGAATTTTCTAAACTTACCTTTCGCATTAACAAAACCCTCACGGTCGAAATCGATTTTAATATAATAATAATTATATATGTGGCGCCATTTATGCTCTTATGTGACGTAACTTCCATATGTGCGTAAGCATACCGTATTATTTGTACCGTGTTACGGATAATGTTATACACGTTACACATATGCATAGGATTGCGTCATTAATATCAAAGGATTTTTAAACCTTAAAAAAATATTGGTCATTTTCAATTTAGACATACCTAAAAATGTACAGAACGCAGTCAAGGTTTGGCTAGCAGCAGCTTGGGCTGCCGCTCTTACTGGCTGGGTACCGTTCTCGTACGTCTCTCCACATCTGCTTATTAAGAGCATCACCAGCCTTCCATTTAGAGCCCAACTGGCACTGCAAGCTAAAGAAAGTACCACTCTTAAAATTTGTACCTAAAAAAGAAAAATTCTTGTTACTTATGAGAAGATCTCAACAAATTCGATAATACCTGTGTATCTTCACATTGCGATAGAATTGATGCTGTAGCATGCAGTAACTGCGCGGGTAGCCATAAAGAATCATCTTCGGGTTCAGTTCCTGATTGGAACCTTTCATCTCTGACAATTTTCTGTGGAATAGATATACATGTATTTTGTGCTGAATGTCTCGAACCCAAGGGGTAGATTACTTACATTTAGTCCAGTAACAGCTAAGGATATTAATTTGCTTTTCTTACTTTCCAAAGACAATTTTAATGGAAGAAAACATGCAGAACGTAGTTCGTGGGAAGGACTTCTAAGTAAACTAGTTTGGGCACATAACAAATCTGCAAAATGAAAGATTTTTTCCCCAATCCTGTACTTCAATATTTTATTATTGAAGTATTGTACCACAATTTTACAAGTAAAAACGCCATTTGTCATAAAATAGATTTAAATTAATTCACAATAATAGCAGTGAAGGTAATTTAATACATCAAGGAACAAAGCAATACACTTGATATTGATGTTTAAACCCTAGAGGATCCGATAATTGTGTAAGTGGTTTGTAGCCATTCATTTTGTGAATTGCGTTAATACAAACATACCGTGAGCTTCCTGAGCACTGGACTTAATATGCGTCAATTTTGAACCGTTACATTCTTTTACTACGTTTAAAAGAAGATCTTCCATGCTGCTGTTACAGAACTAATTTTATTGGATGTTAATATCGAATTACATAAACGCGCAACACATGATATAACGACATATTGTAACTGATATTAAGTACCATTTGGCGATGCGACTGCTGAGCAGTGAGCATGATCGTACGAAAAATCAATAAATACAGTTTATATACGCAAACAATGTTAGGATGCACTGTTATGTGTATTAACGACAAATGTTTTTAAATCAATTAAACAAGGATATATGATGCATTATCTCACTTCCTTTTTGATTAGAATGAAATATAAGCAATGAACTATAGACGTTTAGTTACTTATATAGAGTGATTCACGGAACTCGTCCATTGAAAGCTCTTGAATTTGCAATGATATCTTGATTTTGAACTTTGGGATTACATAGCTATAATCTATTTAAAAAAAATATTTCACCTATGTCGCATTTCCGGTTACATTGAAGGTCATGGCTAGTGATTAGTGATTTTCAGAAAATGTAGTTTTGAATCAGTATTTAATTAATAGTTAGGCAATGAAAAACAATTTTAATGTTAAAAGCATCTAAAAAACAAAATATAGTATGAAAAAATAAAATTTATTGTATCTATACAAGATAACCAAAAACGAACTGTTGTATGTATTATGTAAGTATAATAAAATTATAACTGTTGCATATGACCTCTGTTCGCTTGTAAACACTTTAAGAATCCTGATAAAAACTTCTATTGTTGCAGCCTGTTTTATTGTTATTTATGCGAGTATTGTATGTTTTGGCAGAATGCGCAGTATTGATGAATATGATATGCTTATTTGCTCAGCAGCAGCATGTATGAATACCATTATTTCATAGTTCTCATGCTCTGTTGTAGGTGTTGGCATCTGTTTATTATGCTCCAATTGTCCAATGAGTAAAAGATTTTAAAGAATGTGTTTTGTTTATAGGTGGCAAGTGAAGACATCACTCATTAACACTCTACAAGTTCTGCTTATAAAAAATAAATCTCAGATAAGATAAATTTAATTATCAAAATGGTTTTCCATTTTTGCTAATGCAATAAGCCCGGCAACACAGATCAAGATAAGTTGACAGATCACTTGAGTGTGGTTTGATATTAGACAATTGAATAAAAGCTCTAATCAGTTGTGCTAATCAATAATTTTTATTATGTGTACGACATGTTTCGGAATAGACTATCATCAGGCGTAACTGTCAGGTCTGAATAAAACAAATAAATGAATTATTTAGACCTGAGAGTTGATGATGATGGCCTAGGCCAGGAATGGTGAACCTTTTTCAAATGCGTGTCAAAAAATATCTTGAAACGGTAGAAATTAACGCTGCGTGTCATATATTTTTTTGGTTTTGGAACACCAGATATTCAAAAAAAATACAATATATAAAACAATAACAAATTATTATTTTTATTATAGGTTATGTAAAGCTATCATCAGGAAGAAAATAAGTATAGAACGACCGAATTTAACACATTTGCGCCCACAAGTATTTTGTTTAGCAAAAAATAGCGAAAAATTATCATACATTTGTCATACTTAGTGGTGGGCACTATCGATAGTGACTATCGATAACTATCAATAGTTTTGACTATCGATAACTATCGATAGTTAGCGATAATGCCCACCAGTATTATTATATATATATATATAATATATATATATATATATATTATATATATTTATATATATAGTTTATAGCGCAGAGAGATGCTCAAATTCAATGTAAACACGACAAGTTTAGTGCTATTTATTTTCCTCGAGTAGCTTAAAGGTTTATTTATGTGTTGTCTTGTTAGTTAAAAACGTTTGTATTATCAATCATCAATTATTCATTGAGTGGAACTAATTCTTTCTTTTGTAATATCTATAGTAGCAGGTATTGATGAAACCATGAAATACTAATGTTAGAGTTCGTATTAGTCTGGACAAAAAAAAAACACAAATTATAAATAACAAGAAACAAACCAAAATGTGTTTCTGAGGACATATTAGTTGAGTAGAGTGCATGGTGGGCATTATCGATGACGACTATCGACAGTTGTAAGTATTGATAGTTGACTGTTGAAACTATCGATAGTCGACTATCGATAATTATCGATAGTTGAAAATACCGATAGTGCCCACCACTAGCTATACTCAAATGAGAACAGTGGGTATAAATGGGTAATGTGGCACTTATTGTCTTTTAGACAATAACTTATTTATATGTGGTTCGACATTTGAAAATTCAATCGTTTGTACGCAGTGTGCAAGTGGATGCCGAGATAATTTTTATTCTTACTTTTAATAAAATGCATTTTCGTCAACAACTGTTCGTAAACGTAGGTTGATCCAAACAATGTCAAAAGAGCTCTTACTATTGTTTTTTTATCGATATTAGCGAATTAGGTAACGCGTTTCATTCAGTTGTTTTTCAAAAATTAAATAGGGAGTTTCCGGGCCAACATGGGAAGCGGAAGAAGGAGAGAACATTTAAAAAGTTCACGTTAAAATAAGTGTTGTTGTTTTAAATTGAGTTGTATTAGTATTATCTGTTCAAATTGGTATTAAACCTTTTAAATAAGTGAATCTTTTATCATTTTTACACAGTAGAAGTTATGTTTTTAGTGTTTGTTGAAATATATTCGCATATATTTTTTCTGTTTACTGTTACTGTTTTGTTTTCGACATTGCTCGCAAAATAGAATGATGCTAGAAAATGTTATTTTAATGATGGAAAATACTTCAATTTTCCAAGAACCAGGTCATTTGAATAATATGTTTAACTTTGTTACAACTGCTCTGGTAATTTTGCACTCTGGTAAGGTGATTTGACCACGGCGTTGAAGTTTCTGTGACATATCACAAAAGAACATGGAACCATTCAACCAATTAAAATTTCTGAATTCTGGAAAAAGTTAGATTTTTCATATGAAAATAACCTAATTTCGTGCAACACTAACGAACGTTCCAAAACTTGAGTCAGCCAGCGAACGTTATTGAATATAACCAAACCAGAATACTGAGGATCCACTTCCTCCAATAAATTTGATTATTGCCGTTTAACTTTAACAAGAGCATGTGCTGCAATTGAAATTACGACTTTCGCTACAATGAAACGCACATTTCGAAACAATTCAAAGTGTCTTTTGCCCAAAATGCTCGTTGGTGCAGCATGCAGTGAAATATTCGACCAAAGAGTGTCCTATTTCTGTTGGTAGAAACGTAACGAAACTAACTTGCTATCCTATTATGTTTGGAACTCCATCAGACATTACGAATGCAATCTTCTTGGAGTCAACATTCAACTCTCAATCAGTGAATGCTTTCTGAACTTCATTCATAATGTCAATACCAATAGTTCTTCCTCTTAGTGTCATCAATTCCTTCATCATATGTCCAGAAATGTATCTGACAATAACTCTTTACCGTATTCCTACTTAACAACAATTCTTTGATATGTTTAATTATCGAGTCTAGCGTCAATCTCATGCATTTATAACTACTTACACAAGGAACTGAAATTTGGCAAAAGAAGGAAAAATAAATTTCAAACGATAATTATCTCTAGTATAAATTAATTAGGTTATAGACCTCTGATAGAGTCCGATGAATGAGAATCAAAATTTGAAAAAAATGAATTAGATTGATGTTAAAACAATCTGGCCGCCTCGCGTGTCATCTAAGATTGCATCACGTGTCACTATGTGACTCGCTGGTCACAGGTTTGCCATCCCTGGCCTAGGCCGAAACATGTCGTATACATACTAAAAATGATTATACCGGGTGTCCATCCTAAGATGCAACGGTCCATAGCCGATTTATTATTATTATTGTTTTTTTGGAAAAATGTTTCAAACAAATGTTGCCTCGAATCATCTTCTACACATTTTAACATTAGTTTCAGTAATGGTGGACTTCCGGTTGTACCGGAAATAGATACTAACTTTATTATTTTGAATGGAACGTATTGTTATTTAAATTTAACAAGGAATCCAAAAGTACAATAATATAAAGGGTGTTCCATTTAAAATAATAAAGTTAGTATCTACTTCCGGTACAACCGGAAGTCCGCCATTACTGAAACTAATTCTAAAATATGTAGAATATGATTAGAGGCAACCGTTCTAGTTGATTATTTTTTTTTTTACTTAATTTCCAATCCAAAACATCAATTAAGGACACAGTGAGTAGATTGATATTGTTTAGTAATGCTCCATAGCCCCACAGCCTACCGCGTGCCAATTTTTCAAGAAAGTATTAATTCAAAACTATATATACATATTCTAAATATCAATAATCCAAAAAAAAAGCAATAGAGATATATAGGTATAAGAACACTTTTTCGATATAAAATACAATTCTACATCACATGATGCAAAAATATAGAGGGCGTTTCATTTGAAAAAAAAATACTTTTAGTACTAAGTTACCCCAAATCAACCCTAGATTATGGGAAACCTGTATAATTTTATTTACTTTTTATTGCTTGGTTAAATAGTAGAGGATCCACATCCTCTACAGTCAATGTAGTTATACGCTTTATTCGCATTTAACAGATCATATTTTTTTCTGCTCTTTTTACAAAAACCAAAATAACTCTAAAACCGTAACCGATAGGTAAGTAGATGTTTTATAAAAATTGGCTTTATAATGCGTAGTAGAACCGAAAAATATATATAATATAGGTTTATCATTTTATTTATTTATTATATCAAAGACTTTCGATTTAACCGGAAGTTCTACATAGAAGAAATTATCTTTTATGAATAAATCACAGCTCACTATGCTTAACCTCTCGAAGTTTGAAAACCGTGATATTATTGCAAATTTAAGAACTTTTAATGGACGGGTTCCGTGAATCATTCTGCATAGTGTTACTAAAGCAAAGCACAATATTCATAACTTCTGTTTTGGGCTATCGACGTAACGGTCCAGAATTTGTTCATTGGTAACTTGTCTTCTTCCCTTATTTAAAAATCGGCTTTGCGAAGATTAATTGGACTAATATAACCACATGAAATTTATGTGATGAGAATAATAAAATTCACCGATCTGTTTGATATCATTTATTATTATAACCAATTTCTTTATTTCAATATTCTTACACTGTAATAAGTAAAATCGAAAAAAAGCAAACTCGGAATTTCGTACCTATACTCAAAATATCTTTTTGTAAAATTACAGAGATAATTGAGGTAATTGAGTTTTAATGTGAAAACGTAATTTTAAACTGTCATGTTATAATAGCAACCCGTCCAGTTTGAGTGCGAGGGAAGATATTTTTAATTATTTATGAAAAACTCCCCCTAAAGGTACTTACACGAGGCAATCTATTCTAATACTATATGGATTCTATAACAATTGAAATGTTCCTACTCTAAATAATTTCCCTATGGTTGGTAATAACTAAAATATAATGTAGTAGCCTCGCAATTATGTGAATACTGCTTTATGTGAAATGTTGAAGTATGTGAACAACCAAAATATGATTAGTTCACATAATCGCGAATCTACTGTAAATCGGTCAGCTATCAGTTGTTATCTTATTTGCGACCATGGAACGACTTTAGTTATCTCCCAGCATTCGCCAAGAAGTAAAGGAAAACCATGGCAAAAACCTTACTCTGGGGGTAAGATCTGAGAAGAAGTCCCGGGTTTTGTTACTGATAGAAGGATGGACAAAATTATGATCTAAAAACAAATAAAACAACAGCAGTATCTATTCTAATATTTAACGATACCTTAATCCTAATTAACCAATAATATTTAAGCTGAAGATTTATATTTTAAATTATTTATTTATATATTCCAACCAAGCTAAAACTATAATTTAACACTATTGCAGACCACTAAAGAGTACAAAATATTTAGTTAGAAATATGTAGGTACCACCCTATCAGCTGTCTGAATATCATGCCGTAACCTATTTAGTTTTTTAGCAGCATTACTAAAAATTTCCAACATTCGACGAACTCATCTCTAATATCCGTTTCACGTCGCGACCAATTTACCTCATTAGCTAATGCCCTAACTTCCGTACGCGACCGCCCTAGTGGATATTAAAAAAAAACATACCCTGCTGTATCCATTCCACCACATTCACAATGGGAATCATTAACTCTCCCAATTTTACATAAATATGATTTAAAATTACCGTGACCCGTTATTAATTCTATCGCCTTATACGATAAATTAACCCTCATTTCCCTAAAACGTGTAACGCTACCGATAAGTCGTGGCCTACCTCTCATGTAAAGTGATATCCCATCTACCCTGCCAATCATTATCAAGTTTATCCCTAAACGGTTTTCTAACTACGCTAGCCAAAATTAACCCATACCTGGGCACTAACCCCAGACACCGCCTCTTTCGCTAATTGATCCGCCCTCTGAATCATCCTCAAAAGCTCCTCAAACGCAAATTTACTCGTAATATACCTGAAATAACACACGCCGCGTCCGTCAAAATAGATGAGTACGCTTTCGTGACCCTAAACGTTAACATCTTTGCGCCCCGATTAATTTTTTTATTTCTTTAATTTTACACGCGTCAGTCCATATCGCCGCCCCATACAACATGGACGGTTCTATAGCGCCCCTGTAAATAGTACCTGCCCCGTGCGGTGAGGGCGGGGGGCCGCGGAGTACAGCGCACTGTTTTCTCTTAGGGCCGTTTTAGACTTCGCATTTTTTTTTACTGCGTGCAAAAGCAAATATATTTTTGCATATTTGCTTTTGTTTTTCGAGTTCATCGCGAAAAATAAGGCTTAAAATTATTAGCCTTTGTTGATATCTATTATTATTATTATTAAATGATAAAATTCCGTATAATGCCCAATAATTCAAATTTGAGCCGTTTGTTCAATAAGAAAAAAAATATATTGACCGCATTGAATTTTTTATTTAGTATAATTGTTATTTATTTAAAAAAAACTGTAGGATGTACTTCATATAACTTTCCTCTATATGTTTGCCTTAATATTTTTCTTCAAAATTTAAGCCTTGCTCTGACCTGCAAACAGGTTGCTGCAATTATTTGTTGCCAAACAAGTTTTGCAAATGTGAACGACTGAAAATGAAGCATTCACACTTGCAAAAATTGTTTGCTACAATTAATTTACAGCAATTTATTTGTAGGTCAGAACAAGGTTTAAAAAAACTTTCAAGAAAATTTCTAATAGGATAGTAGTGGGTTCTACAATATTAGGCACCTCACCTCAATCTGAACTAGCACCAACTAACGAGGGAAGTTCGCAAATATCACTAAATAACGATTTTGCATCTAATGAAAGAAAATGTTTTTATGTTTTTCTTTTTTAAAGAGGGCCTTTTAAATTTAAATAAGTAAAATGTTATTAAAGAAGTTGAATACAATATGATAGAGAATTAATATAGTTAACAGTATCATCAGGATTTATAACTCACTTTTTGAGATGAATAATTTTATTCCATTTGGGAAAATGCAAAAGCTGCATTTTCGCACATTGTATTTACAAATTTATAATTCGCAATTACATATGTGAGTTGTTGCAAGATGTGATTTTTTTTTAATACAAACCTATACAGCAAATAGCACGGTAAATACACAATAGAATCACAAATTTTGAAAAATTTGGTTCTTCCAAATAAATACATAGAACACATCTCGTTTTTCTCACTTAAAATTATAAAAAAATACATCAGTTTTTACCTTCGGTAATCATAGAGCGTTTTGTAAAAAAAAACAAAAAAACAAGTTGCAGGTAATTTTTGTAAAATTGTTGTTTTTAATACGAAAAAGTATAGCTATGTGTATATCAAGAAAAGCGTTTTATTTAATTTCAAAGAAAAAATGAGTACTATATACACACTTCTATGTAAGTCAACTTTGTATTATTTTTTTATTAGTTTCATTTACCTACTGATTTTGTCATGGAAAAATAGAAATAAATCAAATGTAATATATAAATAAAATAAATTTAAATTAAATATAATCGTCTTAGGAATTTAGCTCAACAATAGATTTTTTTATCGTGTTACAATTTCTATTTTCGTAGGTATTATATCTTTATATTTCAAGAGATCACAAGTTAAATGACGTCTTTTCTCAACACACTTATACATAAATCATTTTATACATTAAATATTACATGATGCATGATGATTGAAAATAAAAACAGACGACGCTTGGAATTTCCAAAAAATAGTACTGATTTAGTTTTTTATGGATTTCTTAATTTTCGCTCATATTGTATGCATAGCGTTATAAATATCCACGGACAGAAATAAAATACAACTATTACAGATATACCATTTTTACTTAAATGTATAAACTCCCATGTATGTGTTGTATTAATTTTCAAGAACTTCGTTTTTTTTTATTTATTATAATTAACGAGGCGCCATCTTTGATCCGTCTTTAAATCGTCTTATCCGAGAAATCTGTAATATAGAATGACACATCTCTAGGTGACGCTGTAATCGACTTTCTAAAATGAAATTATTCTATTTGTATTTTATTATTAGTCTGATACAGTTCCACAAAATAAGTGGTTGGTGTACATTCAGTTAATTGTGGTGTTTCGTTGTCTAGCTGTTAGTGTTAAAATTATATTGGTTCGATCGAAATTATCTCGTCCGTTTTCTTGTTTTTAAACAGTGCCTTATATTGTAAAGTGTCGACTCATGTTATGGTGTCAAAATCAAAGGAGAAACAAGGATTGTTATGTGATTCGGGTATGTTAGTTGAATCTAGTATTTTTATTTGCTCTTGTCTACTTTTTATTGAGATCTACGTCTGTGAACACATGACTGTCGCTTACTTCTATTCCGTTGTCCTCCTCTCAAGCACCCTGCTCAGGGTATCTTTCCTTGTTGACGATTTTGTTTACCTGGCGAAACAAAAACCACTGTAAAGACCAATTTACACATGGAAATTCTCGCCTACTGTACCAAGGCAGTGGTATGTCTAGCGTCAATATGACGTCAAATAACGCCCCCACATACAAAAATCACACCGTCGATACACATTCTCTGATAATCAGGACATAAGTTGGAATTGTGACATTAATTTTCCTCGGTTCTACATTATAAATTGTAAACATCGTAAACCGACGAACTTCATATTAGCGATGTGGAATTTATATCAACACTGGGTCAAACCATAAAAAGTGAGGAAATTTTTGGTATTTAAATGTAACCTAATCTTTAATAAAATATTTATAAAAACGATAATTTTGTAATAGGAATATATTTGTGTTTGAGTTAATAATCGAAAGGTACATATTAAGAAAATAGTAATTTATTATAAAGTTCCCTAATTTCAATCGTTAATTGTAGCTCTTACATTACATACGGTTTAAGTAATTAAATTTTATTGAATCGACCCGTCTATTTACGTAGGTGCAAGTAAAACTTCTTTTAGCAGATGCAAAAGTTGCCGTTTGTTTTCTGCTTCTACTGAGGGATGAAACTTCCATGCACGTCTATTAGTCTATTCCAGTTACCTATCTCATAAAAGTTAATTGAAGTAATTACAGTTTTTATAGGCAACAATTATCGTGAATATTTTTATGCATTGAACTTAAAAATTACATGAATGTGGGAAATTCCCAAAGCATACGCCGTGCATATTAAACATGTAAATGTAGATTGTACGAGTTCAAGGACTCTAGAAGTTGTGTGTACAAAAGTAGGGTATCGTGGTCGCTGTAGAATATGTTGATTCATGGAGTTAACATTTTGAAAATATTGTTATTATATTAAATAACTAGCATTGCGATGACATAAAATATTTTGTCTGTTTTCGAATTTATCCAGCTTAGGAATTGTTTTAGAATGCTGATAGCCAATATCTATATTGGAAGCTTTATCTAGATTTCTACTTTCTACAAACACAATTTGTTATGGAATGATGTGCACATTATTCGAATCGAACACATTTATTATAAACAAAACAAAAACGTTTATGCTAATCCAACATTTTAAATGTTAGGTATGTACTTATACCTACTCCTCTTTCTTATGTCAAAAATTTGTTTGTTAAATAAAAACACTACTTCTCCGACGATGACTTTTCGGTAGCTCCTCTTTCCATCTCCAGAACGTGGAGAGTGTTGATCCACTCCCATTAAAATTTATGTTAGTTTGTTCAAAAAGAACTTTCTGAATAATTGGGCATATACTTATCCTTTTGTACTTTTCTTCTATATACTTGTATGATTCTTCTTTAAAGTAAAATTTCCGAAAATTGGGCTCTAAAGCTCATTCATGCTTGATTCCATATCATTGCTCCAAAACTGAAAGTGAGCATTGTTTTAGTAAATCTTCTAACGCACTATGCGTGGGTACCTAACTGAATCATGATAATAGTTAGAGAGACAGTTTATTCGTCAAAATGAAAATCACAAAGCTGTGATATGGGTTTGGAATACTTATATCATACTCTGTAAAAATGTAGTGTCGTTTCTTTTGGGGCGCGGAGTATGCTTATTTTAGTAATCGATATTTTACTACTCTTTCTTTCTTATGTCAAAAAATTGTTTGTTAAATAAAATCACTACTTCTCCGACGATGACTTTTCGGTAGCTCCTCTTTCCACCTCCAGAACGTGGAGAGTGTTGATCCACTCCCATTAACATTTATGTTAGTTTGTTCAAAAAGAGCTTTCTGAATAATTGGGCATATACTTATCTTTTTGTACTTCAAAAAGTTTGGAAGCGTAGGCGCAGAAATTGGTTACTGCTTTTGAATAAGGCCAGGTTATCGTCATGAGTCCTTCGCAGGAATCAATTTGAACGATTACTATATTTATTTTAAATAGTTAATATGATTTTAAAGGTTTTTTTTTAAAATTTGCCTTGAACATTTTTTTAGACAAACTGAAATCGTTCACTACCTATACTTTAACAGATCTTACCACAAACTTCGTTGGATTGAATGCCTGTTTTGGTAAAACTATCATCATCAGTAATAACACTGAACTAAATAACTATTCTAAAACTATCCTTATTCATACCTGAAAATGAGGTCCTAGATCTTCATTAAAAAATTGAGTTCCGGATATCCGAATCCTAGGATTCGAATCCATTGTACGGATCCAATATCCGGATCTGGGTTTCGGAGAGTAAGTACCTACATCCAGATAACATCAGGATCCAGATGTTCGGATAGTAAATTGTTCAAATCCGAAAGCAGATCTAATTTCTTTTTCTATTTTTGTAAAGTTCCATACTTTCATAACAAGCTAATTGTGGTGATCTGTGCTCTAATTATACCATTGATAAATGTATATAAGTACCCATATATTTGATTTCGAACTAATATTTTCGGAATTTATTCGAATGCTACCACCCCTTAATGAAATTTGGCGATTACTAACAGGTGCGGATTTTAATTACACAGACATGAAAGGGTTTAAAATTGCGCAAA
The DNA here is from genome assembly GCA_004143645.1 of Protaetia brevitarsis. NCBI lineage: Eukaryota > Metazoa > Arthropoda > Insecta > Coleoptera > Scarabaeidae > Protaetia > Protaetia brevitarsis. The sequence goes on from RXPK01000043.1 coordinate 1,727,650, forward strand.
TAACTCCAGCCTTTTCTTCTGTGAGTTTACATCCCACATAGCCAAATTTAAATTGCCCGCAATTATTCTTAGTAACTTCAACGTTGAAACATAAAATTACCTACCATTTTGTACTACATTAATAGTTATTTTAATGTGTTTACGGTTGAAGTCACGGGAAATTTAAATTTGGCTATTAGGGATGTAGGGTAGCCTCTGATTTCTTTTCTGTATTTCAAATTTCTCTTTGGTATTTGCTGGTGTAAGGTACTCTGTTTCTTGATTGTAGCTTGCTATTTTCTGTTTTCGAATCATGATATTTATTTCCCTACATTAATTGCTTTTAATATGATAAAACATGTTTAGAAAATAACATTTGGTGTTTAAAAAGTGTCCAGAAAGGCGAAATATTAAAGAAAAGATACTCCCTAGTGTATTAAAAAATGTAGTATATATTTCTTTCTATCTTTCAAATTAAATAGGGAGTGGCAAAATATCCGCCGACAAAATGTTGGTATGCAGGTATAACCAAAGAATGTCGCCGAACAACTGAACACTCATAAAATGAAGGTGAATTCCGCCGGTAATGACATGCGCAATTCGTTCATAACCTACATTTCGGAGACGTGTTTGCAACACATTAAAAAAAATTAGAAGCCGTGGGCAAATGCCTTCCGAAAGAGCCTTTATTTGATACCCAGAATCCTAAATAAAACTGAACATGTTCAGAGTATTGTCAGGGCACATCCCAACAAATGACCTTCAGTCCGCCAATTTATTTCCATTGGCTAAATACTAAAAAGTACTCAAAAAACACATGCAAAATTTGCTACTGTCAGGTTGACATGTTCCTCATCAGCTGTTAACTCGCTTGTATGTGCGTGATAACCTCACAGATAACCTCAAACAAAACCGTCAAGTGACTGCCCTGTCAAGAACTGTTTTGACAAGAGCTGAGCTTGGGAGAGCTTAACTGGCTAAGGAAGTACTCAAAAGAAGACGGCGGTTCCACGCTAAAAAAAATTGCTAAGTATCCGTTCTTGGTTACATAATCCTTGGTATTGTGTAGGATTTTCATCAAACGAATCGTTGGAGCTGATTGATGATGTTGACGTTATGTTCTTCAATTTTCAATTTAACAGATAAAGTTTTGATTATGCTAATGAGACTTTATATGCAATAATAACCTCAATGGCAACTAATGTCGTGGACATGCATCGTGGCAACGTTTCCTTAGTTATAACTAAGTTACTTTAAGACGAGCAACCTATTAGAAATACCACTGTAACATTAGTATTGGGCGTTAATGAACGATTTGAACGATTCATTAAACGATAATCCTATCATATCTAGAGCTCGCTCCAATCATAAGGAAAACATTGCGTCACTAAAACGTGCGTGAAGTGTGACGTTCAGACAGCCAATCACCAATTAGTGTTCGGTGAGATAGGAGAAGCGATAGAATTTCTACAGCGACTAGAATCCTCGTGTTTATTCGTGTCAGGAGTGGGGAGTATTGTTGGCCAGCGGTTTTCCAAGAGTCGACAAAACATGAGTATGTCCAACCACTGTAGAAATTTAATCACTTCCCCTAACTTGTCCAACACTGTCACCAATCAACTGCCAATAGTTGCTTAGCAACGAAGGTCGTTTATCAATATCCGTCCATTTCGCACCTCACAACATGCACTTTTTACGCTCGACTTCAAATGCGTTTGCTATGCTCTCTTTAACTAAATTAGTTGTTTGAGTTGATATGAACTTTTTATGTTTTCTTCAGAAAGTGATCTTAAAAGCAGCTAAACTTCATTAAATTTTTCATATTGGTTTAGTAGTGTATGTGATTTAAGTATAAAGCAACTACTTGTTGAAGGCTGCTGTCACTAATTATTTTGTTTTTTCAATTATGCCAGTTTCATTTAAAAGAGGTGATGTTTGTATGATTCTTCTTCAAGTAAAATTGCCGAAAATTGGGCTCTAAAGCTCATTCATCCTTGATTCCATATCATTGCTCCAAAACTGAAAGTGAGCATTGTTTTAGTAAATCTTCTAGCGCGCTATGCGTAGGTACCTAACTGAATCATGATAATAGTTAGAGAGACAGTTTAGTCGTCAAAATGAAAATCACAAAGCTGTGATATGGGTTTGGAATACTTATATCATACTCTGTAAAAATGTAGTGTCGTTTCTTTTGGGGCGCGGATTATGCTTATTTTAGTAATCGGTATTTTACGATTGATAGTTCCCATTGCATGAACATAACGTTTGGAAATTATTCTTTTAATAACTCTTCCCTATTTAAACCTTTGCAATTTTATAGCAGTCCATTTTGGATTATTTTCTTTAAATGTGGAGAAAAAAAAGCATTCATGGTTGCTTTTATAGATTTTCCTTACTTTAAAGGCTCCAAAAGTTTTGTGATACGTCCTAGTTTTTCAAAATTTTTATGTGACTAATTTCTCATATGATAGTTACAGAATTTTTCGAAGGAGGCAATGAGTTTTCTAAAGTAGGTATTGCTACGCGTATGCTGCACACCAGTGTTGGGCAAGCCAGGGGAAGTGAATAAATTTCTACAGCGATTATACATACTCGTGTTTTGTCGGTTCTCAATAAAGCACTAGTTAACACTGCTACCCACTCAAGGCGCGTATAAACACGAGCGTATCTAGTCGCTGTAGAAAATTATTCACTTCTCCTATCTTGCCCAACACTGCTGCACACTATCTTTATCTTTGGAGACGTGGTATATATAGGAATAACGAAACATGTGACTGTATATGAAGTTTTCTTTTGTAAAAAAAGAAAAGCAAGCAAACATGATTTTTTGTTTTATTTTCAATTAAATAATATTTCAAAAAGCCATAGAAGTAAATCATTTCAATTCTCTCTTGTAATGTTATAGCCTCCATTACTGGGGGATGAGGTGGAGGATCGAATTCGGCACCATTCAATGAGCCTCCTACATTATAACAAATCTTATTAAGATCTGGTTCTGATTTGATGCAGTGTTTTAGAGATATTCCGTTGTCTCAAGATAAAAAACTCACCCAGTATTTCACGTATTTGGTACTATGTAGTAGAAAACTTTCCTGTAATTATGTCAAAATCAGACCAGCGGTTTCGAAAAATGACGGCTAGGCTTGGGACCAGGGTATATTCAATATTAGTTAATTATTAATTAATTTTGGTTAACTCAAGAACATTTTGTTAATCAAATATATTTTGATAATTTAATGTCTGTTATTCCTGTATTTCCCATATGTATTACGTCATTACAGATTAAAGATAACAGAATTTAAAAATTGCAACTACGTGGTATTCATGCATCATGCAACCGTCACTTAAAAAAGATAGCAAAAACAATTAGTGGAATAGATACGTACTCTTGCAATTATTTATAGTTTGTTGGTTGAGAAACAAACTGCTGACAAAGTATGGTGAGCGAATAGTATACAAAAAAATGTTCAAAACTCCAAGCCTCTTGCGTCACAGGTCATTTGAGGTAGGCTTTACTTGCCACAGAAATAGAAATATTTATTTTTGAATAACAGCATATCTAGTCAAAGTTAATGTGTATATTGAAAACTACATGTGGAATATTATTAATATATTAATGTTATTAATATATTAATGTTTTTGTGGTTTTGGCGAAAATTGTTTTATTGAATATTAAACAAACCTGAATGCTTTAATGGTATTATATTTGGACGTTTCGCCTTTGTAGGTATAAAACAAAAACTTAAAAACATATTTTTTTATATCGAAATTTAAAATTATATCCATCACCCATAATCCCAAAATTAAATTTAAATGAAGACTTACTTAGTTTTAATTATATTACGCTAAGTAAATTGCTGAAGATTTAAAATATTAATACTTTTATTTTTTTTTTAAATTTATGGCATATTTTGCTTGCGAGTTCATTACCGAATTTAAATAATGATATAAAATAAACACATACATTATTTTACAATCATAACAAATTTCCATTCATTTTGATTAAGTATGAAAGAATTTAGAAGAAAGAAAGTTACATGAATTCCGACGAATTCGATTCAATTTATCGCAGCTAGCACCTAAATTATTAACTACTTTTATTATTGACCTTGGTGTCTAGCATCTAAATATCCAGTACTCAGAATCGATGAAAAATCCGCACTTGATACTTTAAAATTAAATTGTTGTCAACATCTTCTACTGCAAATAACCGGCTATCACTTCCTGGTTCCATAATTTTCAAACGCATATATAATATTTAGCATGGACGCATATGTGGAATGCATAATGTTTTTCACGAAGCTAAATTATCTTGTTGCTGTTAATTTTTCGTGCAAAAACTACTAATTAATGTTCGATATTAAGTATACGAAATATTTTTTTTTAACTACTGAAACTTATGCAGCCAAAAATACGTACCTTGAGCGTAAATAAAAAACAGATGACAAATATAAGACAAATTAAATTAAACTCAGACTGCCGAAATGTAATGCATATTGCATGATGGATATAAATATGTACAGCCGCCGGCATTAATATTTAGCACCATCAAAGCGTCGAGTCAATCGTTCGAGTGCTAAATATTAATGTCGGCGATTGTACATTGATATAGAAATTAATATTGATAAAATTGGAAGCAATATAGCATCACAGAATATAGAATAACCAAATCTACCGATTTTTATATCCTATTTCAATCAATTTTTGGCGATGTTTTGGACTGATTATGCATTCCTGGCGTCGTATAAACAAAAATAAAAAATAAAATGGGGAACAATAACCTGGGAGTGCAATTTCTGGTTATTCTCTATTCTGTGATCGAATCAAAAATTGCTACTCTCGATGTAATTATCTTTTCTCTACGCGACAAGAGGTCACATGTCAAGCATTTGTACATTATCAAATGAGTATCAGAAGAAGAGAATGCTTTTATGTAAGATTCTCAGAAAATTTGGACTTACTTTCGTATTCGTTGTTTCGAGCATACTATTTTACGTTTTCTTTTACATTATATAAAAATATCGATAAGTTAAGGAAAGCAACAATGTTCTGATATTAATACTTAAATATATTTTAATTTTCTAATCTTGTTTTCCAGGAAATATTTATACATACTACATAATATTACCTACGTGTTTCCAACAAACTCGATAATCTTGCACTTAGTGTAATATCACGTATCACGTGTTTATTGAAGCTTAGTCTAAAAAGATTAATTTTGAGATCCTGTTGATATTCGCAAATCGGTCGTTGCTGTATAGAGGTAATCTAAAAATACATATGCATGTGTGGGTTAGAGGGGAACAATAGCTTAATAACTAACTCATCTAAAGTCTTTGAAGTTAACAAACGAGCTTTGTATAATACTTATATCATATCTTACGTCAAATTTATACTAGGTAACTATAAAACGGTTCCCAATGTAATGTATCAGTTTTAGTAATATCACACGGTAAAAACTCACACTCTCTCGCGAGATTGTCTTTTGTTATCTGCATAATATATAACTGTGTGCGACAAAATGTGAAACTCTTACCATTCTGTCAGTTTATATAGTTGTCTGTAACTATAAGTGGTCTGGTGAAAATCAGCTGATTATAACTTTTGAATTAGGCAACACTTAAAAATACATCATTAATTAACGAAAACGAAGACTACTACTAACTTGGAAGGCCTGTATATTAATACACGGTTATAGAAATATTGTGGTAAGCATTTACTTAGATTTAAGGTTGGTTTACATGAAGCCAGCGGAGAGGCAAGTCAAGTCAGCAAGCAATTTGTTGCAAGTTACTTGCTCTGTGCGAACATCTACATACTTCCTACTTCGGGCAGGGCAAATACAATACAAGTTGTCAGGCAAAGCTAATAAGTCACGTGAATAGAAACAGATTCTATTTACTTCCCGACTTGCTTTCCCCTTCTACTAAATTTGCGTGCAAGTAAGTACCTTACGTGTTGACTTGACGCGTAGGAACGCGTTTTTGAGAAGTCCTGCAAGTGCACAAATACTTCGAATATCAATACCGTAATAATTGTGTAGTTTTTCCGCTTTTTTTGTAATGTTACCACTTAAACCTAACTGAAATTACCTCAAACACTTGCCCAGTTTTACTAGCACTTATTGTTTTGGCAGACTGAGAAAAAAGATTTTTTCCCGGAAGAAATACATTTCTTAAAAAAAAAATTTCACAGAAAGTTTATTTGAATTAAATACAATAACGCAAAGTTACTTGTTACTGCTTTCCTTGAAACAACTAAATTATTTCTTTAAAAGAGTATCTTATCAAAATAAATTACTTTGATGTCAAGAAATAATTGTTTGGATATATTATATCAAATATAAATTCAGATAAATTGCTCAAAGAAACTAAGGTAAAGTCAGGTAAGTGTGTAGTAAAAATTGCATAGTGCGAAGTAAATGTAACACTGTTTACATAATAAGACATTTTGATAAATTTTACACATAGAAGTACGTGATATATGCCCAGTTGTAAGCCTTCAATAGATACGCCTTTTATATAATTATCAACGGTTTACTAGAAGAAAAAAAAGAAATTTTAAACACTGTCAATACTACACACTTACCCAGCAAAATGGGACAAGTGTGTAATCGTTCCGCATTTTATATATTAATAGCATTATCCTTTAGTTCGGCCAAGTGTGTAATACTATACTGATGCCTTTTTAATAAGGTATGATAAATTTACAAGATATTTAAGTTATTAAACGTTAGGAGATGCGAACTTTTATTTGTAAAACTAGTATGAAGTTTCGTACATTAGTATTATAACAAGAGGACGCCCGAATTTCAATTTTAAAAATAAATATAGCCAAACTACACACTTGCCCCGGTTACACACTTACCTGACTTTACCTTATTTCTTTTATATAAAGCCAGTATAGCTAGAGGCAGAGAGATTTCAGTTTTATACAGAAATTGTATTATTTAAATTATCGGCTGTTATTGCTTTTGATTCGGCCCGTAAGGTAATTTGCCACCACATATATACTACATACAATTCTTGGCCTTGAAGTAACCAATCAGAAAATGGAACTTATTTCTGTTATTTTTTGTCTTCGACATCGTTTGGAATAACATGCACACTAAGAAAAAAGATTCTTTTTTACAAAGAAATCCATATCTTTGAAAAAAAAATATTTTACATAAAGAAACTTTATTTGAATTAAATATAGTACTCTAAAATTGATGTTAGTGCTTTATTTGAAGTGATCAAATTATTTCTTTAAAATAATATCTTTTATACAAATAAATTAGCTTAACAGAAAAAAAAAAATTGTTTGATACCTATATTATATCAAGTATAATTTTCTTAAAACTACTTAATTCATACAAACTTAGTACACTTACAGACAAAGTAGTAGTAAATTTGCGTCAAAATTGTATTAAATCATCACGTCATGAGGCTCTAAATATATAATAGCAAAGTTTTGTGACCTATAGTAGCAAATACGTTAAATATATTCTACAGGTACAGAAATTTCCGTAAAGATGGCAGTTCTCCTATTTCACTTCACACTCTCTATACTCTATATTCGATATAAGTTTTCTACAGGGCAGACATAGCTATCAAATATTTATCTATTACCGGCCAGATATATATTTCTTGGTAACTGTTATCGAAACGTAATTTACTTTGGTCAAATAAACAAATTATCAAACTAAAAATATTCTTTATTAATTTCAAATAATTTCGTTTCTTATAATCAAATAAATACTCATTTGAATATCAATTGCAAAGTTATTCAACCAAATATGCTGTACTTTTCCAAACAAAGAAATATTTTACTTTGTAGCTAATCATCATAAGGAAGAAATATCCTAGCTAAATCACTATTTGTTTCAAATAATTCTTTTCTTAGGACCTAATAAATATTTTTTTTGTTACTATTTAAAAGAATAATTTGTTTGGATTAATGCATATTTATGAACGAAAAACAATTTTTTTCTCAGTGCACTTGCTGTAGAAAATTCAAGTCAAGTTACCTGCTGAAATGACTTGCTTCTTTATTGGCTTCATATAAACTAGCCTTTATAGTGGATAATTGGTTAATGAATATAATCTGCTGCGTTACTATATGTTCGTTAAACGATGACCAACGATTTACGGTGATTAACATTTTACCATATGCAATGAGATATTTGATATGTTGGTATTGAATTTTTATATATACGAAAAAAAAAATTAGATCACCTCATATTTATTTGCTTACTTATTGTGTATAACTTTCAAAATAAGCTCACATAATTTGTAAGCAGATTAGATTAGTATTTACACATTGTAGGTACATAATACATGTATATTATAAATATATGTATTATTATAATACACTCAGTGACGTTAGAAGTGTTATACCCAGAAGGAATAAGTTGTTCAACTTGATTTTTTCTGGCATCAGAATGACTATATTTGAAGCAAGCTGTGGTAAGAATGTGAACTTTTTATTTTTGATAACTTTTTGCGAAAAAACATTATCTCTTAGTTTTTTTGTGAAGAAACCCGTTTATGAAAACTTACTAGTACAGAAATGTTTAGTTATTGCCGTCCGTCTGCCGGTGTTAAGCGCAACAAAATGCCTAGAATTCGAAGACATCAAAATTATTGGAAATTTGGAACGAGGTGCCACAGGTTGATTTCGACCATCTCATTTTGTCGATGCCTAGACGTGTACAGGAGTGTATTCAGCTACAGATCGTCAATTATAATTTTTTTTCGTATTACATGTTAATAAAATTTCTTGCAAATCGTTATCGTTTCATTTTTGATGTAAAACTATTGCCAAAAAATCAAGTTGAACAAATTATTCCTTCTAGGTGTAACACTTTGAATGTCACTGAGTATACAGGGTGTCTCCCCATTGAGTTGCATAACTTCATAGGATTATTCCTTGTATCAAAATTAGCAAAACACTTCCAGTCAGCATAGGTCCAATTCTCAACCGTTTTAGAGATATGGGTGGTCAAAAGCACTGAAAGTCACTGGTTACCGTAACTAATTTAGATGAATCATGGACGCATTTGACTCGACTTGTAACTTGTTTAGATCCAATACACTACGTAGGCTTTTTGACAGTTGTCATGTAAGTAGTTTTGTTGTATTTTTGACAGTTTTGGATTTCGCTCGTAGAACCTTTAAAAATGCCTCTTTTTACGAAGGAAGAGTTTGTCGACATGATATTTTTGTAGAAGAAGAGCTTCCCATTTTTCTTGAAGATTTCCCCTTGAACGTCCGTAATACGATGTGGTTTGTCCATGACGGATGTCCGGCACACTATGGAAGGGCGGTAACCGACTTTTTGAACACTGCGTTTGCAAACCGCTGGATAGGGCCTACTAGTAAACCCTTGATAATTATAAAAGGTGTATCTATTGAAGGCTTTCAACTGAGCATACATTATGTACTTCTACGTGTAAAATTTATCAAAATGTCTTATTATGTGAACAGTGTTACATTTTCTTCGCACTATGCAATTTTTACTACACACTTACCTGACCTTACCTTACTGCTATTATTTTCCACACAAGATATTTATTGTTTATCATTTTCTTTGAATAAAATTGTTATAGGCTTCTATTGTTATTGAACAAGTATACCTTTATGAGCATTAAAAAGTTGATTATAACAGTTTTAACTTCTTAATTGGTATCAGATAATTTTTTTTGATTTTTCTTAACGACTGCTATTATTTTACACACGACTGTATATAATTTTCCGGGTGTAAATAAAACTGTTTAGTCAAAATACCCGGCTTTTCAATAATTAGACTACGCTTACTCACGTTACTTACCTACTCGTAAAACAATTTATTTAATCGATTTTGCATCTTGTCAAATTATTAGTAGCAAGCATAACCTTTTTCACCGACTGTCAAACAAGTGCAATAAACGTGCACGCTAGGATAGAAAACTGCACACGTTAATATTTAATTTTCATTCAGGAAATTCTGCAAAATAGAAACACCGTTACAAATCGGAATATAGTCATACCTTATAACTTATAAAGGTTATCGCACATTAGCCCGTCACAGCACAGCACGCTGCGTCCCGTCAAAAAACGAATAGCATTAAAACAATGCGTCGCGCTGTTCATTCATTTGCTTTGCTTTAATTCAATCCGTTTTTTTTAACAGGACGTAGCATGCTGTGCTGTGACGGTCTAATGTGGGATAACCTTAACAAGCCATTTCTTCGTTTTGCGAACGTATACCGATCCTTATAATCAGTTTATGGCTTTCCTAGTCCCACCACAGACTTCTGTATTATGTCTAAATTTAAATCTATGAAGCAAATGATGATTATTATTTTTCAAACCATTTCAAATGCATTTCTTTTACCACTGTGCATGTGAATTTTGTGATTAGCTAAGTTTTTGAAATGTTTGAGATTTTCCACGCTTCAGAACTAACATATTACCATTTTTTTTTTTAGTTGTGTGTACTAAACTTAGATTGCCATAAAAAATACTACAGTATCTCAAAAAAGAAATCAAATGTCAGCTACATCCAACAATAGTTGGCTTTTCTAATAAATAGACTAGTGTGTGGCCTAAGTATAAATTTTCATGTTTTTATTCCGACAACTTTATTTTCGAACCTATTTATATTAGTGATCCTTATCTAAGTTCCCATGATTTATGTACGCTGTGTGGTGGCTCAGAAACTCTTCGAGTTTTAGTTAAATTAAGCTCCCCGTATTTAATGAATGGCGTGCCCACTTTGTGTGGGATTGTGCAAATGTATACGTGTATATACAGTTATGCACCGATTTGCGGGCTTTCGTATGTGATTCGGCTACGTGTGTGCGTGTGAACGTGTGACGAACAAGGTCACGCTCCTCGCATATTCTAACATAGAAGAAAAGAAGGCGTACTCGCGAACTCGTCGATATTTTTGTCTTTACGGTTTGGCATCGCCTAGTGAACGCTTTTCTAAATTTATAATGTACACACACACACACACACACACGTATATGTATATCTACATTATGTATGTATAATCCACAAATGTGCGTCTGTAATGGTGGTCGCAGGTAAAATTTTCATTTCGTTTGGCGATTAAACCGTTTCGCGTGGCAACGAAACCGGGAAAAAAAATTAATCGCCGTTATCACGAGACTATTCCTGTAAGTAAACATGGCGCGAACGGAAGTCAAAACACAAACATATTGTTTCGGTAATTTTGGAACATGTTAGCGGTATCAATTCGCCACCCACTTGAGCGATATGACGTAAATAAGCGTTAAAGATGTTTTTCGATAGAATAAGACGTCATTGATACTTTTATTTCCTTGGACGAAACTGTTACGATAGCTTAACAATAACATTGCAAAGTACAATATTTTGACATTATTGTATTTTATTGTTCGAATGAAAATATACTGACCAACACTATATCACAATGGTTTTTATGTTGCCAGAGATACCTTGATTTATCTATTTTTTTTCTTTTGGAAAGACACATAATGTAATGTGCTTCGAGTAATAATCATTATGGGTGCTAGCTGATAGCTATTGAAACTATAAATTTGAATTAATTTTAAATTGCATTGCCTAAGTATTATAAGTACCTATCACTTGCTTATTACGGGCTTCTTTGACTATATCAAGAGCTCACTTTCGACCTGTCGATTGCCGTAATATGAATAAAAGAAAGATGAAAATATGTTTTCTATCAGTTAACAAAGTCGAGAAATATGCATGTTATTCTGCTGAGCGGTTGTGTGTCAGATATACGCTGCGATTTACCATATTCAGTCCGCATGCTATGGCTGTCTAACGGCAAACACTCACCGCTATTGTCTGCCTTCGTCTAACTACTACAAAATGCTATCACCACATCGATCTTTTCAATTTAAATGAATTCAACATAGTAGTGTTGCGATTAACGTGGTTTCATTCTCCTGCATAGCTATGAGTAAATATTACAGTGCGAAGCTACATACCGAATGAAGCGAAGGCTCGAAATTTCTTTCACGATATGAACGGATATATTTCGTGAAAGGCAGGAGCAAGCAGCTCCGTTCACGGCACGGCTTTTATAATAGGTTACAATTTAGTTTTCGGGCAAATACCTTATTGATAAAAGAAATAATAAATTGTTTACATACAAACCGGTGCACACGTTTATTCTCGTGAAAGCAATGTGAAAGATTTACTTCATGCACAAGCCCTTCATTCACGCAATGAATGAAGTAGACTGCTTGAAGTCATATTATGAAGCGGACGATCTATCGTGAATGATGAAAGTTTCTTTCCCAACACTACAACATAGCCCTCATTCCGTGTGTTGCGAGGCGGGGGAAACGATTCGCTAGGCATGCGTAAATTCATCTTCAGTTTAGCCGGCGTTGGATTCATTTCACCCATTTCTCAACAAGGCGTTGGTTTATAACGGTTAGTAACTTGTAATCCCGGTCAGTAATTTTGTATAAAAAAAATTGAGTATTATAGGCCCGAGGATTGTGAAACAATGCTATGGTGGCAATTCAGCAGAAGTTACACACGATTTATTTGCAGTAAATTATTCCGAAAGATGAATTTCTAGCGCGACTATTATTTGTAATACAGTCCGATGTTTTGAAACAACGTTTACATTAATAAATAACAACAATAAAAATGTCCTAGCGAAAAATGTCAGTGATATCGAAATAAGTTTGTCTAAATGTAGTGTCCATCTAAACAAATTGCTTGCGATTCAATAATAGTGCAAAAGTTTTAAACTTTTTACATAAGAGTAAGTATCGACCATAGAAAATTAGCACATCCAAAAACTTTTACTCGACGATTATGACTGTCGCCTGGAATTTTATGAATGAATGATTAACAAATATCCCAAACATGAATATTTTTTTAATAATACTATTTACTGACGAATAGGTACTTCATTTACTATTGTTAGGTTTTCTAAAAACTATGTTAAGTATTTTATTTGATTATTGACTTTAAAACTGCATTGCATTCTTTTTTTTTTCTTTTGATATTGTGTTTGAGCTCTGTCACTGAAATTTATAGTATACATTATCTGGTGCTTTGATATAAAAGTAAATATGAATAGATGTTAGTTATCGAATAAGTATTGTCTTATTATTTCCCTTTTCACTAATACAAATGTAATATTAGATTTAATATTATTTTTACAAACTTCATAAATAAAGCGAGAAAAAGAATATCAGGCTCAATTTAATTCGGCTGAACTATAAAAATTCGCCGAACGTTAATAAATCTGCGGCTTGGTGCGTAGTTACGTCTACAGTTGAACTTCTTCCTATTTCCAACTACCCAGAATGCAATCGACAGCTCGCAACTTTTTACCGGGTATACACTCTCGACTGAACAACATTAAACACGTGGTCTGCCTATTCGTATTCCAAGGCTTTCGATACCTTAGACCAGCGCTTCTCAAACCGTGTTCTGCGGAAGCCTGGGGCTCCGTAGGGACCACTGAAACGTTCCGCGAAAATTACGTGTTTTTTGGAACATTCAAGAAAGCAACTTTAAAAAACATAAAAATTAAAAATTAACACTTCTACAAAATTAGAAAAGAGCGCAGAATAGTAACTATTCCTTTCATCTATTCATTTTATAGATAATTCAGAAATAAAAATTTACTTACTATCAATAAAATCTCTATATGTTTCGCACGCAATCTAATAATCTTTTCACGAAACTCTTCAATTGAATGAGCTCTTTCGTTTTGAAAACCATAAATTGAGGACTTAAGATAGCCCCATAACAAAAAATCATTTGGGCTAGCTCGGGTGATCTAGAAGGCCAGCCAATCGCACCCCACCTGGTGATTGGCCGATTATCCAAGATTCTTGTAGGTACCTTCGTATACAATAACTGCATTAGAGCCGGTTAGCCGCCTTGCTAATACCGAACAGCGTGCATTACGACGTTTTGAGGGTTTCCTATGAACGATAATACAGTGTTTTGTAAAAAATGTGAATACTTTTCTGCATTTAAATTTCCTTCAATAAAAAAGGCCCGTTCTGCAGTCTACTAAAAGATCTGCCTACAGATTCACCTTGTGGGGATATTTAGTGCGAGCGTTGTATGTTATGTTTTGATTTTTTTAGACCAATAGCGTGTAACAGAGGGATTGTGACGTCCATGCAACACGAAAGCGGATTCGTTAGTGAATAAAATGTTTTTTACAAAGTTTTCGTCCTTGATGCAACGTTCGATAATTGCTTCACAAAAGGCGAATCTGTCATATTTGTCGTTAGGAAATATTTCATTTGCTTTATTCAACTTATAGGATCGACATTTATTTTTCTTTAAAACTCTGTGGACCGTATTGTGTGAAACATTTGGCTGCTCTAAATTTTTTCTGCTAGACGCATGCGACGTTTCTTCTACTGCAGCGCAAATGAAAATATCCCTTTCCTCATTTTTATGCCGATGTGGTTACAATCACGCATTTCAAAATTTTGGCGTACAGTTTTATAACCGCTAGTTTTTTTCAAATTGTGCTTAGAAAAAGCGAGTAATTTTACTACTAATGTCTTTGCTTCAAGCAAGACCATATCCATTATTATAAACAAAAATAATAGTACCAGAACGACAACAAACAGCAATGCACATAAAATAGTTGAAATATTTACTTATTCTTCATAGAAACGATTAAGTAACGAAAGGAAACAAGGAACAATAAATACAAAAAAAAAATCAATCAATGCATCGAGATCCTGAACTAAACAAATATCGACTACACTCTAAAGCAGAGTGCCAGCGGATGGATACGACACGCAACACGACAAGTGACACAACCAGAAGCCAGTATTGGGCAAATTTGGAAAGCGAATAAATTTCTACAGCAATTAGATATACTCATTTAACTATATACAACTATATACACTTCAATGGATATACTTGAGTTTTGTCGGCTCTCGTGCTGTCGGTATGAACTCTGGATCACCGGAGTGAAACGACGCGAATACAACAAGCGACAGAACCAGTAACCCGCACGTGCCGTGTAAATTTAATTTAATTGTTGTGTTACTGGTTGTGTGGCTTGTTATATTCCTCCGGTGTGCATACTGCCTAAATTTTACACGTGCTTGTCGTATTGCGGTCGTATCACTCAGGTGTGGTCAGTGTTGCCAATTACCGGAAGACATATTTCACTAGATCGGAATTATAATTCCACCAGAAAATCACTAGAATTAGGAAATAAAGTATTTTTAGAAAAGCAAGAAAAAATATTTTATATATTTATGTAATTAATAGTTTTCCTACTATATTTATATTTTTTATTACTATTTATTTAATTTTTATTTATTATAATTCGCATAATGTTACTTTTAAAAACTTATTACACAAAGTACATTTTATTTTGTCTATTATATATGAATTTAATACAACACTTATTAGTTAGTCGTCAAATATTAATAATTTACAATATACAGTGGAACCTCGTTAAGTCGGACCCCGGATCTCCAGATAACCCGGATCGATTTTGACGAATATTTTTTTTTTAGAAATGGACGAAATACTCATGTCCTTATTATTTAAAATGACTTTAAAAATATAATGGTTCGGTTTGTTTTGTGCGTGTATTTGTTTATCTACGAAATGAAGTCATTTTTCGGTAGATACCGTCTTATTTTTTTTTTTACCCTAGTGTCCGTGTCACCTGAATTTTCGTTAACCTGGATCAGCTCTGTTTCAGTCTCAATTGATCCGGATTAACGAGGTTCCACTGTACAGCTATGCAACTGTAACCACATTTATAACATCTTATTCATATCCGTATGTATTTTATTATTTTATTTTGTATATTTATTTATTTATTTACATTTATATGTATATGTAATTTAGTCTTCGTGTTCAATGAACTCATTAGATTTATTACTAAAATTAAATAAAATCCACTAAACTTTTCACTAGCCACTAGAATATGATTTGTGTACATCAGACGTGCTTTCAATACACCAGATTTAGTGGAAAATTCACCAAGTTGGCGACTGTGGGTGTGAACCTCTGCCTAATAGGGTTTTCATACAATGACGAAGTGATGATCCGATAGCGCGTTCCGACTGTAGCCGACCACTAACATGGACGTGCAACGAACAATCTGTATATAAGCGACAAGACTGTTTGGGTGGAAATGAGTATTTTCCGTATGTTGATTATGCAGCTGTAAGGCCTCTTTCACACGATACGGATTTTATCCGGACCGGTTTTATTGCTTTTTCCGTGTAGTCTGGTAAAACATTACTTTAAATGCATAATTACACACAAAACGCCACGGAAAAAATCGTAAATGGTTGTCGTATATCAGCCGGATGGTTCGACTGGGAGTTTTACGGTAATGTTTTACTAAACTACACGGAAAAAGCAATAAAACCGGACCGGTAAAATTATCGTATCGTATGAAAGAGGCCTTATGGTCTCCTCTGATAGGTACTGTAGGTGAAGCTTTCAGGCACTTGCAGAAGGTCTTAGAACACTTACATGTTTCGTCACATAACAGGAACTTAATAATAAATTATAGTAAGGTTAAAATTATACGTAGTTCACCTCACATCTATATGACGACAAATTTTATTACCCTGATGTGTGGGTCATTAAATTAAATAACTGCAATTTTGGTTAGCCTAATCATTTCTTAAAGAACGCTTAAATTTTCAGTTTAATATCTATCATTCTCTGACGTTAGTATGACATTGTTTAAAATTATTTCGATTCGTTGCATTTTCATTATTTGTAACTGTCATATGTATGTCAACAAAGAACATTACCCTCATAAAGTTATTATTGAAAATTATACTAGAGATAGTATAAATCATAATTATGTAGTATTAGTATTATAAAATTAAAGGTAGTACATTGTAATAGTACTTAAATAACATTATAATTAATATTACTTTCAGCAGTTGAAAAAGAAACCAAACGATAGGGAAGCATTTTGCGATTTAATTAAGTGTTCGATTGTAATTAAGCAATTTCGAAATAAAAAAACATTACTGTTACCCAAACTTGTTTGTCCGTTCTATATTATTAAACTAGAAAATTTAATGATAATAATTTAATATCTAATCCATACATTTAAATTACTTATGCATATTTGTAAAACTGTCTGTTCCCAGAACACACAACTGTTTGTTATTTATCTTTATCTTATCAATTAAGTGTCAAGTCTTACTACAGAACAATTTTTGTTTTCATACATGGTATGTTGCGTTAATAGCTAATAGCACAAAATAAGCATTAGTTATTATTTTTTAATATTTACAACAAAGCAGTGGCGGCTCGTGACTTTTTGTGCAAGGCGGGCTACTGTAACGTAGCTAATTTCTCGGTCAATAAATTATACTGTTATAGTTATTATTGTAGCATTGTAAGTGTGAGTTTAAAAGAAGGTAATATTAAGACGTGTAGGTGAAAGTGAAATCTTGCTTGGATTGGAAAATGGATGAGCTGATGGGTAAAAAGGTAATAAACTCTTAATAAACATAAGAGCAAACCAAAAATAAACTCTAAAAATTATAACAAACTCTTAGCAAACCAATATAGTTTTAAAAAGTAAAAGAAATAATCTAATACTTTTTTGAAATGTGGAAAACTGTATTGCTTACTGTTTTCAATAAATTAGGGGAATTAGCTTATTCTTGGTATTAACCAACTAATCAGTTACCCTCTCGGCAATTACTTCATTTTGCGTTCATGAATTAAGAAGACCTTTTTCACTTGATATTAAGGATATATTGCTTAATCGATTTTGATTCATATTGTTGCGGCTGTCCTTTTTATTTTATTTTTTTAGTTGGGAAGCTTCTCTCTACTCGAGCAGAAGTTACCTGTATAGTAGGGAAAAGTGGTCGAATTTGCGCAGGCGAGGTAATTCTGCGCATTTGTGTTTCAATGTTCAAATTCACCTTTAGGCAATTTGTTTAAATTATTGCCATTTCTCAGTCCACTATCTGCCAAATATTGAAGCGTATGAAATATATCCCATTTAGAGTTGTCCATGCATCAGAGCTTCATAGCGATGATTTTTCAAAATCTGGTGCAATTTGTCATGGCGCTTCAACGGATACAATATAAGTCCCAATTTTTTTGTCGAGTATTTTTTCTGACGAGGGTGACATTCACACAATCACGGTACGGTAAATCGGACAACAGCATTACTGGAGTGTCGAACAATCCCGTTGGTTGCGCGAGTTGGACAACGACATCCTTGGAACGTAAATGTTTGTGTGGAATAATTGGCAATAGCTTATTGGTCCTATTTTATCGATGAAACTTAAATGGTGAAAAATATCGAAACATCTTGCAGAACGAACTTCCAGTGTTACTTGAAAGACCTTCCTTCTACCTTCCCCACGACAAACAATGTGGTTCCAACATAACCGGTGTCCAGCACATTACTCAAGAATAGCAAGAGAAGTATTAGATCGAGCCTACAATCGTCGATGGATCGGAAGAAGGTGGGCAGTTCTTGTTCGGTACCATTTCATAGGCCGCTTCTTAATAAACAAATCTTATTAAGATCTTTTTTTGATTTGATGCAATGTTTTAGAGGTATTCCCTTGACTCAAGCTAAAAAACTCAGCCTGTTATATATCATATTTGCAATATTGATGCTGGGATTTTTCTAAAAACATCATACAATGGATTCAGTTTTTGTAGTAACAGGCAAACTAGCGCACTGTAAGACGGGAGGTTAGTTTTCCAAAAATGATTTAATGCTTCCGGATATTTTCTCTGAGAAGCTTTTTAAAAAAATAAATGGTCTGCAAATGAAATAATTGACAATTCTTATTCTCTCCTCTTAATAAACTTATGGAAATATCTACTAATTATATCATTATTTGTTTTATAGTTTTTTAATGAATTGTGGCAGGTAAAATTAGTTAATGTTATAGGGCAGAAATAATACACCTAATTTAGTAGGTAGTAATCCTATAGAAGAAAATGCGGAAATAATAAGGCACTTTAAATATTGGCGAATTTCCAGCTTTATATTATATATAAATCATTTTGAACAGTAATAAACTCATTGTAAGAGTTCATCTGTAGACACTTTTTTTTTCTAGATAGTGTTAACTCAAATTATGATATAATAACCACCTTTTGAATAAAAGATAATAGGTATTTTGTCGAAAACTAATAGTAATATATCGTCTCTTGTATCATAACATTTGATTATTAATTTCAAAATTTGTTCCAGTAAATGTTTTGTTAGCTTGAATGTTTACGCATGTAGTTTCTGGCAGAAGTAATCCCAAGATAAGTTACTGTACCAACAGCGTTGACAAATCTTTAGTTATTACTATACAGACCTATTTTAAACAGGCTTATGTTTGCATAGCGTTTTCACTTATAGGCATGTTAATATTTATAATATTAAATATTATACAAATTTTATTTTGTATAATATTTAATATCATACAAATTTTATTTTGTGAGTTTAGATGATGGAAAGAAGTATCTTACTTCCGGGAAGAACAACTTACTTAGATGTTATCATAGACTTGGAATAATATGCAAATGCAAATATTTTGCTGTTATTAATTTTTTGAGTACGCGGTTAACGAAACAATCCTAGATATTTTTACAGATTTAGGAAATTTATTTTATTTTAAATAGAATGATTGCGAATACAAGACAATTGAATATACGCCAATTAAAATTGCTTGAGTTCTGGATGATTGTCGTTAAAATCAAAGTATAAGTAGGCTATGCACATGCACTGTATGAAAGATTAATAATGTCAATGAACATTTATAATAGCAGATAAATACATAATTTATTGGCTTTTTATGTTTTGTATTGCTTTTTGATGATATAAAGTTGTTATTGAGATGTATCCTTTTTTTATTGACTTATGTATCTATACTCTAAAGGAATGAGGATTTGTTTTATCATTCTCCATACAATTTTTTTTTTATCCAAATATAAAGTTAATTGCGCTCTCTTATTTTTAGGATATTTATTTAGATTTTTTATTCAATTTTTTCTTTTCAAATTATGCAATTAAAAATATGATATAATTAATAATAAGGAAATTAACAAAAAAGTGAAAATATATTGAAAGAAGGATATAAGAAATAAAAAAGGTTCAATTTCAAGCACAAATTTCTATCATTAATAAAAAAAAACGAGCAATCCGTGACCGGTTTCGTGATTTTAATCACATCTTCAGGCTATAGATGGAATTATTAGATCTTTAAGTTCAAAGCATCTAAGTTATGTTAAGAATAATACAATATTGAGAAGTATAATATTTGTCAAAATGAAATAGTTTGAATATATCCAAAAAATGGTCGTTTTAACGGAAATAACGGAATTTTTAACTTCGAAATTGTTGGCAATATTTTGTTGTTATTGAACCTCTCATATATGAAATACCTTTAAACCAATTGGAATTCGGTAACAATTGGATTGGCCATCAGTGACCGATACTTTGGACGGCAAGGCCGCTAGATCTAACCCCATAGGATGTTTTTCTTTGGGGAAGAATTAAAAACCTTGGGTTTAAAATAGGCATATAGAATTAGGTGAGTGTATTTAGCTGTTTAAACCCTTTGTTAACGAAGAATTTTGCTAAATTTGTCAATTTCCATCTACTATTATACATACTCTATTGTTCTATATACCTATGTTGCACATATATACCGTCGCGTAGAGAATGTCATTAAGGACCGCCGAGCTGCACTGATGAGCCCTAGAGAGTGTGAAACGCCTCTGTAGATTGCGGGTTTTAATTGCAACTTATTAACGAACTTGGGTTTAAACATTCTTCCAATTCAAGACAGAAATTAGAAGCTGCAGTTTTGCAGGCCTTCGACTCTATATCTCCGTTTGAGTTGATGAACTTAGCTCAGAATGTAAGAAAACGGTGTTTACAACAGAACGGCGGACAATTCGAACACTTAGGACTATAATTTATAATGTTTACGCATTTTTTACTATATTCTGTAAATATTTCATTCAAATATGTCTATAAGAGTTTTAGAAGTCAGCTGATTTTAGTTTTAGCCATGATAGATAAAAAAATCAATACAGTAAGAATTTTTACAGAATAAACCACCTTAATTCCTTACTATAGTATCAGTAATGCTATGCACATGAACTGTATGAAAGATTAATAATGTCCAATGAGCATCTATTATAATAGATAAATACATAATTTATTGCTTTTTATGTTTTATATTGCATTTTGATATGATATAAAGTTGTTATTGAGATGTATTCTATTTTTATTGACTTGTGTATCTACTTTAAACGAATGAGGATTTTCATAATCTTTACAAAGACTAAATTAAAATTTAAAGAGAATACGTATATCATTTTAAGCAGTGAAGGATAATATTATCCTTACTTGAGATTGGGCCTTATATTAAGCGAACTCACACAGAGTTTACATGTGAAAATAGTAAATATTAGATATATATTCGTATTAATAATAATTTTATGAAAATGTGTTAGCTTGTTTTCTTGTGACAAACAGCGTCATATATAATACTACAAATATGTATAACTTGAGATGTTACTTAAAATGTTTCTACGAAATTGAAATTTTTATTGATTTAACAAATTGGCTAGGTTACTCCGGTGTATCAAAAAATCTGTTCTTGTTACTAAGTGTCGAAAAAATACTGAATTATCTGTCATGACCCCTCAGTTAGCGTGTTATAGATAACATTGGCAAAAACCTTCAAACTAACCTGTTTCATATTCTCATAAAATATTGTTATTTATATCAGATAATGTTAATTTAACGTAAGAGAAGTGCTCAATTATTATTTTTTTCCAGTTTCATACCGGAGGAAAAGATTTCTTTTTGGTTAATAAATATGCATTAATCCAAATAAATTATTCTTTTAAATAGTAGCAAAGTGATGTTTATTACGTCCTAAGAAAAAAAAATTACACAAATAGTGATAGGATATTTCTCCCGTATGAAAAAGTATAGCTTCGACTTGAAAATGATCGATATCAGTCGCAAAGTAAAATTTCTTTATGTGGAATAGTAGCATATTTGGCCGTCCAATAATTCTACAATTAATACTTAAATAGATAGCTATTTGATTGTAAGAAACGAATGATTTGGAATTAATAAAAGATATCTTTATACTTTAACAATTTGTTTATTTGACCAAAATAAACTGTTTTATTAAGCATAATCTATAAAGATTCCAGGTGTTGTCCACAGTACCGTTTCGTCCTCATAGATTTTCCGTAAATATGAAATTACAGGTGTTAACAAATTGACTTAAAAAACGCTCAAAACCATTGCACGTCAGTTACCCGTTGCTCCTTCACATTGGGAGTTGATTGGCAAAAATCAATGGCCACTGTATACAATGGGCAAACTGTTTTGATAACGATTCCTAATAAATATTTATACTGGCAAGTAATAGATAAATGTTGATAGCTAGTAGCTATGTCTACCACGTAGAGAACTTATATCGAATATGAAAAGTTAATGTAGTAAAATAGAAGAACCGCCATCTCTACGGCAATTTCTGTACTCGTAGAATATATTTAACATATTTGCTACTACAGCCGATAAAACTTTGTATTATACGTTTAAACATCATCACGTGATGATCTAAGCAGTTAGATAATAAAATGTTGCCCTAATCTACTATTACTTTGTCTGTAACTGTTAATAGATCATTTCTTTAAGAAAATTATAGGTACTTGATATCATATATCCAAACAAATGTTTTTTTTGTCGTTAAGGAAATTATTTGATAAAACATGTTATTTTAAAAAAATAGTTTGATCGAAAACAGTGACATTAATCTCAAGTTACTATATCCAACCCAAATAAAGTTTCTTTATGTGAAATAAATTTTTGCAAAGACATGTAGTTCTTAGCGGAAAAGAATCTTTTTTTTCATGGTACATAAAACCGACAATTTATAAGTTAGTTTTATAGAATTGGATACTCCGTACTATGACATTTCTTATTAGAAACTCTTCAAAAGCTAAATTACATTAACTATTAAGTGAAGATTGTGCACATGTAAATATAGTTGTATTTACTAGGACTTGAAATCTGAAATATTTTCTATTTTAATACTTGTCTAACAAATTTATTTTGTAGAATATGCATGATACCTGGAGTTACAATCACTTACGCCAATACAAACCCAAGACGGGCTAACAATGAAGCGTCATTAACACCATTTGGTAAAAAATAGACATGCGACAGTTTAAGTCTGCCGAACAGATATAGGCACAATAATTGCGCTCGCCGTTTTATATAGATGTTCCAAAAGGAGCACATGATTTCACTTTGCAGCCCATTTTCACTGTAGTGTGTAGGCGCCGATGGTAACGTCATAGTTTGATACAAATAAATGCATCGCGACTGCTAGCCATGAACCTACGAATGCTTCATTGTTTTCCAAATTGAAAGGATCATGTTTTTGAATTTAACGCAATTTTGACGTATTTGGTAACTTCGTTTATTAAAGCTGCAACCGTTCAATATTTCCCAAATCTTAAGCTTTATGAAAAAAGTTTACGGTAAATTTATTCCAAAGTCATAAGATTTTACTGGAACCTATAGTAAAATATTAGCTCATTGCAACATGTAGTGTATTGTAAAAAATGTTTAACTGCTAACTTCCAATAGATGAAGTAACTCTTTTTTCCACATTGTAACATATGCTATTTTTAAATGAAGTAGAATTAAATAATAATAAATAAAAATAATAAAAAATAAAGTAGGTTTATACACTCGGGGGAGCGTGAATCAGTGTTGCCGTTTCGAATTTTTTCTTTGTACTAGCACACTACAAGAAATTGTATTAGATTTGTTAACTTTTATAAAGTTTTAGCTATGAATGCAAATGCGGGATTTTAATATAAAATTTTAATATTCAACAATACATGGTTTTTACATATGTTCAACTACATTGAGAAAATGACCTAATATACTTATAAATCTTAGAAAGAACTTAACATTTAATATTTGAATGTAAGAGGTGTCTAAAATAATGAGGTCTAAGTTTAATGCATATAATTATTGCACTTATATATCTTTCAGAAGGTAAAGTCATCATCGTTTGTTGTTATTTCTTCAGGATCATTCTTTATATTATGCTTCAATAAAGACACTTCAGGATTCCAGTCAAAACAATGTCCCTTACCTAGTAGCGCTTTAGCGTGTAAAAGGGCATTACATGTTTCCACTTGCTGATGATTCCGGAGTTTAGTTTTTATAAGGTTTACTTGAGAGAATATTTTCTCGGTCGCTGCACTAGTATGTGGCAATGACAAAATGCTTATACACAATCTAAATAAATCCTTAAAAGGGTAATCATCTCCAATTTGAATATTACTTACTTTCACCCAAAATTCCTCGATAGAATTTCTTTCTTCGCCTGTAAAATAATTTCTATATTCTCTTAATAACCGCCACTGCGAATTTACGATTTCGTAGTCAAAATACTGTATGATATTTGGAAACAACACTAACAGAGGTACGAGAGAAGGGACTTCTTCTTTAAAAGCATTTTCGGGCGTAATTAATGATATATTCTTTAATACAGGATCATTAAAATTTATACGCTTAGATATCTCTATACCTAAAGTGACATAAAAATCCAATTCTTGTCTAGTACGTATGTAGTTCAAGTTCAGTGAGAGTGTTAAACATTGTTCCTGTTTTTGCCCCCAAAATACATACTTTGCAATGGTAAATACTTATCTACTTGTTTTGGATTAATGACTTCAATTAGAGTATCATCTGCAATCTACATAGCTGCTTTTCAAAAAACATTTTAAAATTATTTTGTAATGCTTACTTAGAATATCGACCAAATTTGTTATTACCGGTTTAGTACTTTGGAAAAGCAAATTAATTTTGTTGATGATGTTCACAATAAATGATAAAAATGTGTAGTAAACTTTAAATATTGGCTGTTGCAAGGCACTCAATATACACTTTGCCGATTGTAAATTGTCTTCCACCGCAGCAGTTGTAAAATATAGCTGCAAAGCGGACCACTGTTCGAGGATTCTGTTAACCACAGATTCTAAAGACAGCCAACGTGTCTGTGGTAACTTTAATATCTTATGAGGTTTTGCATTAACAAAGCCTTGAGATTGTTTTAATTCATCGTGACTATATATATTCATACATAGAACAAAAACATTAAATTAATTAATTAAAATCACATTCTTTATAAAGAAAGATGTATATCTTAAAAAAAGAATCAATTCTCGTTTGTTTTAGTTTTGAACTCATTCGGTTTTTGGATGCAATGTTTCTCCACCTTGTTAAAAGTAAAATGCCAATTGCAGTGGCATTAGGCTGTTGCTCTACGTAAAATAATGCTGTATTTAACGCATCAAACGCTGTCGCATCTGAAATTTTTGCTTAATCTTCATTGCCGTTTGACTCCCCTTTTTTTTTTCATGTTCTCTTTCATTAACAAGTTCAATAAGATCAACGCCAGTTAGTTCTTTGTTGTCAGATGTTATCCAGTCCTCAACTTCTTCTTGGCTAATATCTTCACATCCATCTAAATTTCCATAATTTCTTGGAGCGGAACTTCATCTTCCTTATCGTTATTTTCTGGGGGGAGTTCTTCTTGGTGTATTATCTTTGCCCAAGACTTTTATAATGTTGAACTTTTGACTTTGTTCCATGCATCTGCTGCCCAATAAACCACGTCTTTCAAATTTATTGCTTTTAATCAATCCACGAGTTCTTCACCATCGTCTACTCTTTCTAAAATTGATTGCAGTAAGTTTCGTCGATAATGCCTTTTGAATGTTTCTAATACACCCTGAGCCATAGGCTGCATTAACGAAGTCACATTCGGTGGTAAAAATATAACTTTGATATTGAGATGGTGCATTAACAGAAGGGCTTTTCTAGGTTGACCACTTTTTCTTAAGAATCTCTGAACTCCAGGAACAAACTCTTCATAAAACCAGTTTTTGAATAATGTTGAATCCATCCAACCACTTCTTTTATTTTACCAGTTTGTAACAAACTGGTAAAACATTCGGCAGCACATTTTTAAAAGATCTTGTCTATATTATAATATAGACCAATATCGTCGCAATTATAAATTTGATCTCGCGTATATTCTTCATCTTCCATAATCTGTTTAAATTTTTGTTTAAAATTTTCAACTTCAGGTTGAATAGCAGATAATTTTTTGCCACAAATAATTTCGTTGACGTGGCGCTTTTTTCACCTCGATAACCAACCGTCACTTGCTGTAAATATATCGGAAGCCTCGATTACGGAAAGATTTTCACCAATTTCAATTGATTTTTGCTGTAATATAGGTCCCGAAATTGCAATACCACAGTCGCATTGATGTGTAAACCATAAAAGCAATGTCTCGCCAATGTTAGTGTATTCGCCCTTTTTCATAGATTTTCGCTGTGGTGCAGGCGATGTTAACACACTACACCATTGTTCAATTTTTTGTCGATTTTTTCTCCATTTCTCCACTGTTTAGTGCTTTTAGCTACGCCATAATCTTTAGCAACACTTTCAATGACTCTCCCTTATCAAGACGATTAGTTGCAGTAATTTTTTTCCTGAGCACTAATAACAATACGTTTACGCTTTTTGGCTTTTATTGTGTTGCTCATGGTGATGCCAATTTAAAACTGAACAAATAAACCCTAAAATGCGTTTTTGTTACAACTGAAATGCGATTTGGAAGTTAGTTCCGGTGAAAACTAGATTTTTATTAATTCTAAGAAATACACGTCCAAAGTTCGGATAATCAGAAGATTCATCTAAACTTGCTTCGGTTAAAACGGCGGATCCAAAAATTGATATGATATAGATGAAATATGCTTTGCTGTCGCCAGCTGATGTTAGGATTGGTATAGTTCATCAGTGCTCGGCGAGTACTGTGGAAAGGAGGTGTTCGCTGTTCGTTGCACGATCAAACTTAAACCCGGTTACGCTCCATTACGTGTACTTTACATTCGTGTTCGTCGTCTGATGCGTTTGTGTACGAGCCTTAAAATATCTTCTGCGAAATCGTTCATTTTTACAAAATGTTTTTTTACCTCTGCAAGACAAAAAATAAATTCGGAAATAAAATAATAAATAATACCCATGATGAATGAAATGAAATACAGAAATATAAATCTAAAGGCACAAAAGCTAATTCATAAAATTATGATACGCAATGCACAATATTTTTTTTACTGTGATTGTACCTACATGCATACTTAACAATGAAGATTGGCTTTATGGCTTTTAGGTAAATCGAAATACATATAAACGGTCTTTAGATAATTTGTGCGCTCGAAAATTTAACGTAGCCTTGCAAGAGATTTTCCTCTTTATTAATACCTCATTTCTAAAGTGTTTTACATATATTCGCATTTGTTTATCACAACAACCATTGTGGACGCAATCAATCGCAAGTGATAGCGGCGTGAAAAACTATGATATGATACAAATGGATGTGACGTATAGTAGCGGGTTGTCGTTGTGAGGGGAAGGATGTTGAACTTTTGTTAAATGTACAAACGAACAATACTATTGTACAAAATTATACAGTGCGGTCGGACACCACCAATAATAAAGGTACGCTCTCATCCTTTGCAAGGAAAAATTGCAAATATAATGATTTTCGCTACGGCTGGCGACAATTATCACGAAGCCAAAAGAAATTTTAGCCTGAATTTCTCGAAAATATTTGAGAAAACTTGTACATAAATTTACTAGTACTCGCAGTGTACAACAAGCAACAGGAGCAGGACGAAAAGTAGTAAGTGTAGATAAATAAATTGATATAATTTCTTCGACGATGAACAATCCCATTCAGTTAGAAATGTTGCTAATGAGAGTAAAACAGTTAAAAAAATATATTATATATTATAACATATTTCATCTGTATAAAACGATAATGACAATTTCATTAAATATTGTCAGAAAACAAATCAATTTCTCAACTGTTGCACAATTTGTTTTAGTGACGAATGCGCAGTTTTCCTCAATGATGAGGTTAATAAACAGAATGTGCGATACTGGAGTGAAATTAATTCCGGTATTAATCGAGACCTGTACAGCCAATATCAGCAAAAACTGAACGTCTGGTCTAAAATTTTTGGAAATAATATCTGTCAATGGTGGGTCCCTCTTTTATTGATGGCAGTTTAGCCGCTGAAATTTATTTAAATCTACTAGGTAACCAGATAACACCAGGAATTGATGAAATAGCACAGCAACAACCAGGAGTATTTGATATTGACATAGTATTGCAACAATATGGTGGCATCCCATATTATGGCGGAGTGGTACGCGACTATCTTAACCAAGCAATAGATGAATTGGTAGACCAGGTACAATTTAATGGGTCGCACGATCCCCGCATTTGAATTCATTAGATTCCTTTTTGTCGGGTAAAATACAAAGTATATGTTCCTCCAATTGTCTCAATCAATGATTTAAGGGATCAGATTTTACAAATGTGCACAGATGTAACGATGGAAATGTTAGAAAACGTGAAGAGAGAATTTTCCAGGCTTTTTTATTGTGAAGAAATTATATTACGATAAATGATGTTTAATCCGTAACAGCGGCGCCTCGTGACAATATTGAGTGGTGGGTCCAATTACGGACCAGTAGTTTAATTTAACACAAAAAACAATTTAAAGTTGATGTCTGAATGGTGTTGTAAAACACAAGAAATAATATTGTTCATTAATAATAAAGACAATGGGGACACGAGGGAAAATTAAACTATTGATTAGGAAAATAATAATTACAAATCGATTAGATTAAAAAAAAAAAAACATAAATGAGCAAAACTCTAAAGACGTGTACCGAAAATAAATTATTCATTTCGTATACAATATTATATTGCCGGTAATTCAAAAAATAAATGTGTTAGCCAAAGTAAGCCGGTAGAATATCAAAGGTGCCACATATGTATACATCTTCGATAATTTTTTTTATTTCTCCCTATTTTATGAATTGAATGTTGTGTTTTGTTACTTTAAGGAACCGCATTTGCGCATGCTGGCGAAATATAAACAACGCTCAATTTTTCGTAAATTGTTCCCTGGAATTTAATTTACATTTTAAAGTAAATATACTATTCCCCACACCGACATTTTAGGATTCGTGAATTTTGTATTTTACTGTACACAAAGGCATAAATGTTAAATAAAAAAACTTAGGAAATGTTACGAGGATCAAATAAAATTTTAAAACCATAAATCATGGCGTCCTCATACGGCTAATTCTAGTGTACCCCAAAATAAAATACAATTTATGATTATGTTTAATACATATCGATTTTCAACAACTCTTTTGTTGTTCTAATTTTACGTTTCCATAGGCTTCGTTTAATTTAGTTAAAATATTTAACTTACCAAGCACATAAAAACTAAAGCCTTGCTCATGTCTACCTTTGATTCCTCGTGCATTTTAATTCTTTCCCAGATGTGCACTAAATCCGTAATATCGTCTTTCGCCCATGTTAATTCTCCGAATAACGCAAGGAAATCAATCTACTAAATTTTCTTGTCCGTATTTTAGAAGCCGACACATACACATTTTGTGTTTCTCAAACGCCCAAATCCGGTAGCGGCCATCCTAGTTGTTTTATTTCGAAGTTTTTCCTAGGGAAATAGGGAATACGAAGAAAATGCTTTATTTAATAGGTTACGGATCTGTTTATTATAATATAAAACAACAAACACACACGCATACACGGCACAACACAGGAAAGAAACACAATAAACAACGGCTGCACACGAGGTTGTTGACCTGGCACTTACTAGCGTCTTTCCTATAATGATGACGCGCTAAGAATACATCATGGCATTTAGGACTAACTGCCGCGTGACTCGATTAATCAACGGACACCGGGCCAAGATGCGGCTGGCCCCACTTCAATGTAATTTTTGCCGGTCCGACCACCCCTTCTTCGGCTAGCTCTCTGCGAAAACCACCAAACGTCTGAAATCGGTGTCAATCTAAACGTGCCTCCTCGCTCCCTCGCTCTGCATAAATAAAATATAAAGCGTGTTTCGTCGCATCAAATCATGGGAATCGTGTTCGTTCTGTACTTAAATGTGTGCGTGTGTGTGCACGTGTATTTATCGGTATTTTTACAGAAACTGAAAACTTTTTAATGATTAATTTGTGATTTGCAATGGTGGCGCCATGGCCCCGTGGCTCTTGAGGAGCCGCCATTGATCCGTAATGGTTATTCATTATTTTTGTTGTTAAATACGTCCAATTTGAAGGTTTTCATGTATTTAGAGTTCTTAAGTTTTCCTAGTTTTCATTGGTACGTTTTTTATAAATAAATGTTTCCCTACATATTTGACTTAAATTTAATGTGTTCAAACTCATTTTGATATGACCAGTGGATAATATCCCGAGAAGTAACACTACCATACTTGACAGCGATAGTAGACCTCTGGCGCCTCTACATCACAGTGCAGAAGCTAAATTATTCATGCAGGAAATTCAACTTATCTTTGTGACAGACAACAATTAGGCAACAACTTCGTAATGTCACTTATTCAAGGTGTGGGCATTTTTTAACGACTAACTGTCTAATAAACTGTTAGGTACTTATCGTAATCCTTTCGTTTTCGTGTTTCATTACTCCAAAGAGGTGATAGGGGAACATCTGGACCGCTGGATGTTGTATTGTAAAAATGATAGCAAAGGCATGGCAAAAAAGGGCCTTTCCTTATTAGTACAGCTTAACAAAAATCTCGTGACAGTGGTGAGTCATCGTGTGCACATTGTACTGGAGGGCGCGAAGCGTATACAATGGCTGTGTATCAGTGATTAACCAATAGCACAACCACAACGAGCTTTCTACCTACTCCCCTCATTAGTGGGCAATGACACGTGAACGTAATTACTTAAATTATTAGTATTAGTATTAATTTATTAGTATACTAACGATGTTTTGGATAGACTCAATGCGTGGTTCTCGGCCAATAATCTAGCCTTAAGTACTCAAAAAACTAATTACATGACTTTTCATACTAGACAAAGGCTGGTGGGGAACTATGACTTAGTAGTGAACGGCCTTTCATTAACTTGCCAGTCACAGCGTCAGGTTTTTGGGAGTTCATATGCAGGATAATCTTTGTGATAGAGCATTGCACTAAAACTTGCAGCGAAGATCTCCTCTAAGTCGTACATTTTCAGATGCTTGCGAGATAATGTATCACTCGATACTCTCAAATCTATTTATTATGACGAAATACAATCACGACTCCAATACGGCATAACTTTGTGGGGATCATCAACTGCCTCTAGGCAAGTATTTCTTGCACAGAAAATGGTGGTACGATCAATTGTAGCTGCTAAACACACTGACTCATGTAGACCAATTTTCTCCGATCTAAGGATTCTTCCTTTGGCAAGCTTGTATATTCTAGAAATTTGTGCCTACATTCCACTTAAATAGACCATGTTTAAAACTAATGCCGAAATGCATGATTATAACACTAGAACAAAAGTAATATACATCGCCACAGTGTACTCTGCAGTTGACTGACTTGGACACACAGTATTGGTATAAAAATTTATAACAAAATATCGACGGTTGTCAGCACCAATACAGCGAATAAAAAGTTTAAGTTTAACTTATCTCAATACCTTAAGCAGTACAATTTTTATTCTATTGATGAATTATTTTCACACATCACCTAAACAGCCACATACATATGTATAAGCATATACAGATATTAATAATTTTTCAATTTTTCAATTCTACCACTTATATTTTGTTTATAAAACTTAGTTATGTAGTAGTAGTTATTTTTTGGTTCTTTAATTTAGTTATAAGTATTTATATTTATGTTTTCTTAGTTTCGATAACTCTTTCTTTTCGCTCATTCTAATTCTAGTTTAAATTATCTTTATTTTTTTTTTTTTTTAGTTTGACATGTTACAAACACAAAGCTGTCCATGTAATTAATAAACATTATTATTATTATTATTACTTCAGAGCTTACTTTATTAATATATCCAGAGCTCGTAGAAATTCTCCTTTCTTAGCCTAAATGATTGGAAAAACGTAATGTATTAATTACATCCATATTCACTTGGTTTTTTGGTGTCATTGCCCTATTTAATTTCTCTCGAAAGTTATTAGAAGGTGCACATAATTTACGACCGCACTGGATATACATATCGGCCCGTGAGCATTTATAAATAGGGAAACCTATGTATAAAAACTCACCGAAATTGCCAAACAATGAGGATCAAGAACCACACTCACCGCCTTTCATTCCCGCATGCAGTCTTTCTAAACAAACTACAAGCGGCAGTGTTAATCTGGCATTCATTGATGAATGCAAATCTCCACTACTATCAGTTATTTCTTCTCACCTCGGCCTTTTAGTTATTCTTTTTTTCATTAAAACTGTTATGATCTTTCTGATTCTACTTCATTTAATTTTTTTTTACTTCTTTATTACAAACTCTCTCCACTGCAATTACATTGCAGTTAATTTATGCATGTTGATTTATAAAATGTGAAGAAAAGGAGAAAATAATTAAATGACACCACTCGGGCAGCAGGGCTCAAGAAATATTTCGCCGTTTTATGTCTGCTGTTCAAAATAGTCTATCCTCAATTGTAGCAACAGTCTTAAATATTATACACAAGCGTGAATCCACGTGTTGTGTCACCAATTAAGTTAAAATTGTAACATTTTGTCTTTATGTTTCTAATAAATACATTTATAAAGTACTGGGATTCTGAAAACTGCTTGTAAGGAAGTACCACAATATACCGAAGCAATATAGGATTAATATATGTACATACATAAAATATATTTGCATAATTATTACGTTGGATACCAGGAAAATTTTGGGTATGATTTGGTGGTTACCGTTATTTTTCCTAACTTTATAGGTGTATAAAATACACCTGCTTTCCAATCTCTTATTTTACTTGCAGAAAAATCTGAGGTTTATTGTCTACATTGTATAGTTAACTTCAATGCTAATCTATTACGTAGAAGCTTATCTCCGAATACTTACGAATATAGATGAAAACTACGATGTAGTTTTCCTTAGCTGCTTCATATATCTAATCTCAGGTGTAATCTTATCACCTTTAATAGACTACGTCGTTTAGTTATCTATTCCGTTAAATGGCTGTAGAAAGTTCTATAAATAGAATCGTTTTTACAAAGTGTAAAGATAATAATAGATCAATTTTCATTTCGTTAATTGACAATTTAAATTTACTTAAAGGAATTTACGTTCAAAATTTAGAATACTGATAAATAGCAAACGTTAATTTGTGTAAAACCGTACTTTACACTCTCAGAGATATGTGAACGCTGTACTTGTGAGGTTTGTTTGTTTAAGTTATTTATTTTTTAATCTAAGGTCAAAATTATCAAAATTACAAAACTGCTTGCGATATTAATAAAATCACCTTTATTTTAGTAGTTTATTAATAAGATTGAAAACATTTCATACTGATTTTTTTATTTATGATCATGAAGCTTAAAAAATGGAATGTAACAAAAACTACACATACAGATGTATAGGTACACAAGTTCTAACACTGCTGGACATTAATCAACGGCATCAAACCACATCATTCACAATTGTTCTTTTTTTTAGAACTACAACCTCGGTCATACATTTTATAAAAAAATATAATTTTGAAAATTTAATCTTTTGTCAATGAAATTCTCTACGCAATCGAATAACATAAATGTATTGTAAATATTATATTGTAGTAATGTTTCTTCGAAACTTTTCGATGAACATCAGATAATTTTTGCGAAATGACTTAATTTACATTACTGTCAACTAATAATTTTTGTCTGAACATTTCCCACAAATGGTCATTGGGGTTAATGTCCTGGCTTCAACACTTTTGAACGATATCATGAAAACTATTGCATAGTAAAAAAATATTGCATATTGTTTATATAACAAACATAATAAAAAGGAATTAAACTATTTAAAAAGAATAACACCAAGAAATTACAATGTTACAATCTTTTGCTTTGTACGCCTACTAGAACGTAACAAAGTTACATTTTGACAGTTTTTTCATAAAAAGTGATTTGTTTATGAACTGAACCTGATGGGTGCTCCACATTAAC
This sequence comes from Protaetia brevitarsis, assembly GCA_004143645.1. Taxonomy (NCBI): domain Eukaryota; kingdom Metazoa; phylum Arthropoda; class Insecta; order Coleoptera; family Scarabaeidae; genus Protaetia; species Protaetia brevitarsis. The sequence continues at coordinate 1,761,714 of RXPK01000043.1, forward strand.
CTAACTATTCACTTTTGTGACGCTACTTTCATATGGTTTATTAGAAATATTTAAGGTCGTACACTAAACTATCAAAAATACTTATGTTGATTTAATTTTGTCATTAAATTACCTTATCAGTTGATTAATAGTTATTTCAACCAACAACGATCAACTTCCTTTCTACCAGAGTAGTAATCATAAAATACTTTAATTTTAAAACTAAGTGCTTGAGTATTATTGACAACGGCAAAAAATTCTCTTCTATATTAATTTAAAAAAAAAAAAAATATGCTTTTTATGAAAGAATTATCAAAGTGTACTTTGCTAGGTTTTATTAGTAGGTGTCTAAAACAAAAGATTGTAATATTTGTAATTTCTTGGTATTAAGTTAATGGTTAGGCATATTTTTAGCATAATCCCAGCACTCTGCATGGAAAAATAAAAGTTCGAATTTTTGTTAATCAATGTAACACAAACGAACAAGTCATATGAATTCGGAATGAAAAAAATTACGTAGAATCCGAATATGCCAAAATAGTCAAGGTGTTTCAATTTCGAATTTGAAATTTGACTATATTTCCGGTAAAACCGGAAGTGATATAAAATTATAACATAAGTAAAAATTCTAGTAAATAACACATTTCTTTCTTGTTAAACAGGTGTAGTGGAATATTGGCTGCAAGATAATAAAACAAATTTCGTAATTCTTGGAAAATGTTTCGACTATTTTAAAGTCTTTTTCAATTACTAGGTTGTTAATGGTTAATTTTTTTAATTAATTTTAATTTTTTATAAACTTTTATATATTATTGTCGTTGTCCCATATACAAATTTTATTTTATTTATACTAATACCTTAATATGTTGTGGTGTTTTCATAATTTCATTAGTAATTTGACATAAGAACGCAATGTTGTGAAAAACTTTAAAACTTTGAAACTATTAACAACCAAGTAATTGAAAAAGACGAATTAAAAATATTCGAAACGTTTTAAAAGATTTAAGAAATTTTATTATCATCCAACCAGCATTGCACCTATTTAAGAAGAAAGATAACTCTACGATGGCTACGAAAAAAATATTAATTAATAACACATTTCCAATTTTATTAAAAAAATATCTATTAGTAAATAAAAAAAGTTATGGGCATGAGCGTCATTCGTAACGGCAGTAGCATTTTTCTCTACGATTTTCAACGAAATTAAACATACTAATCTTTAATTGCGTTCAATTCAATTTATTGAAATAAGGTCTTAGGTCTTATCGTTTACTCCGATGCTTATTTTATCGAAGGTTGCTTTGGCTTGTATAATGTGCAATTAATTGGATAAAAACTCTGCTTGGAAACAATAAAATAGTAAGATTAGAGTATTGTGCAGTTCCTACCAATAAAAAGTTAACGACCTACGCGAAAATGGATGTGGCGAGCGCATTTAGGACGGATCATAGCTTTTACTACGGCTACGGCTTATCGACGTAAACAGATGTTTTGTATGATTCATTGTGTATTTATCCGACACAGAATTTCTCGTTTTTATAATTTATTTTTTATTATCAAGACACCAACATGCACACATTGAAATAATACTTTTATGTATTTCTTGGTAAAATAGATTTTCTGCTTCTGGATGTTCTTATTATCCTGCCAGAATGGAATGTAGTGGATAGACAAGTTTTGTTTCTTTCAATTTCGTTATTTTTTTAATTTAACATTTAACAATAAGTCAATTGGAATATAAATAAATATATAGTTTTCAATAGTAAATGCAACTTAAAGGGATACTTTGCTTGTTTTGTCTAATTATAACATTTGCATAAATACATTTTTTCGGTCTTGAAACATCGAACAATGTGTCCACCCTCCATCATTTTCGATTACTTCCTGTAATCTGGACGGCATAGAATCCAGAAGTTTCTTGCAAAATTCTATAGAAATCTCTTGCCAGACAGCGTCCACTTTTTTCCAATAGTTTATCAGCTTTTTCTGACTTTTGAGTGCGGTTAGCATTATGGAAAAATTTCAACCAACAAAACTTTGCTTCCAAAAAGTTGGATATACAATACTAATAGGCCGTAGATTTATGCAAGTCGAACACTTAGTGCTTCCATTTGAAGTATCCAATGTTCTAATTTTTTTACTATTAAAAATATAGAAGGGTCTAAATATAGTGTTGAGATATACTGTCGCAGAGAAGAGTTATTTGCAATTTATTTTTTAGTATTATGTAGTGAAACAAAGCAATGAAACCTAACTATTTGGAAGTTATTAAATAGTAATAGAAAAATAAAAATAAATAAGTTATGCAAAATTTTAATTCAAATGTTTTATTAATTTGATCATGAGAAATAAGCCTATAACATTTGTCCGTAACTGTCTGTATTTTTGTTGTTATTATTATTGTTTTATATTTATTTATTCATGTAAGACGCGAATATCAGGTAAACACAAATTCTTTCCTTTATGGTTTTTGCGGCAAACTTTTAGCACTTTAAACTGAATGAATACCCTTATTTGAAAACTAATAAATCAAGGTCGCCGTCACAACTTCATAAGCAATTCACCAACTTGAATAGTGGACATAAAATACGAATTTACCAACACACCAGTGAACATTACATATGTTGACTACTTTTTGACTGGCATGAATAAAACTACCTCCAGTAAACACAATCGTATGTATAGTTCAACCAAAGAATATATAATCAAAATCGCGATTCAGATTGTTAACCTTTTTGTGAGAGGAGCTGTACCATTGTTTCCTAGGGATCGGCGCCTTGGGCAAACAGATTGCTTATCCACCAAAAGCGCCTAATAAGATGCATGATGGGGGCATCAACTAGAGAATCATGTCGACCATTGTTTAAACAATTAAAAATCATGCCTCTGGGGTCACTGTACTTGTATGAGCTTTTACTCTTTTTTACAAACGTCACGAAAGCCAATGTGTTAAAAATAAGGATATTTATAATCTTATGACAAACAACACGTTCAAGAAATCAACTAAGTGTACCAGCTCATAAAACATCACTATATGAACGTAGCGCATACTATAGGTGTGTAACTTGTTTTAATGCACTACCTGATGGTATACGATCAGCCGGTTCTCTAAATGCATTTAAAAAAAATGTTAAAATCATTTATCTATGAGTATTGTTTTTATACTATTGAGGAATTTATAAACCGCAACAATTAGAACTATAGGTGGAGTTCAATTTCGATTTCGATTTCATAGAAGTTACTTGATGTCGTCCATTATTTCCTCCTTCACCCTAAAATGTAGGGTAGCGTATGTGAATTCTGTTATTTACTGACAATGTCTAAAATAAATAAAAAAAAAAATCTTAATATTGCATTATTTACAAGAACAGTTAAATTTCATGTAAAGCTCTTTTCATTAATATTAATCACACTCACAGATAATATTTGACGCTACTATGGCCATATTGAACGATCACGAGTCATTTGTTAAATTGAAAGGGCTATACATTTCACGTTTAGTTCAGGTATATGCGGTACCATCAGTATATTTTATCAATTAGCTATATTCCCTAGATCTTAATATTGTATTATTTACAAGAACAGTTAAATTTCATGTAAAGCTCTTTTCATTAATATTAACCACACTCAGAGATAATATTTGACGCTACTATGGCCATATTGAACGATCACGAGTCGTTTGTTAAATTGAAAAGGCTATACATTTCACGTTTAGTTCAGGTATATGCGGTACCATCAGTATATTTTATCAAATAGCTATATTCCCTAGATACTCTACACAATACCCACGTATATGTATGTAGTAGCGTATATGGAACATACAAAGAACTGTAATTGTTCGATATCTCCATTAGAGTTTGTATTAGGACTCCATTAGTGTGTAACACATTTAGTCTTTATTATATGCTCTTATTGTCACATTTTTGTGCGATACTATCATAGTAAATACTACTAAAACCATTTACTAACAGTGTGAAATAATTATAGAATGTGTGCTGCGTTTTTCTAAAATAGACTATTAACTCTTGTTGCTTCAAAATGCATTCAAATTTTGCAAAATTGTGTCACTACCTCAAACAATATTGATTCTACAAACAGCCGTTAAGTTTAGTTGTTCCTGTAGTTTAAATGATAAACGTGTATGTCATAGTCCACTTCCTATAAAATCGTTGATATTACGCCGTGTAGTATATTTGCTGCATGGGTTTTTCTCTATGGTAATTTCCTGGATAATGTGAATTATAATTATACATATACATATATAAATGTATAATAAATTATCGGCCTACGTCGTGTTCGAAGTTCGAATCATAGTAGTTGCCAATGAAGCTTTGGGACTAAACGAGTGAAAAAAAGTGGCACCCATGCATCACCTTTTGGCGCACTAAGGTGTTAATAGAACTCCGAGAACTTCACATTTGAAGCATTTCACTTGGCAAATATCGGAAAAAGGTTTTATTGTTGAAAAAATATATCCTATAGGAAAAGAAACCGTAAAATATTTGATTTATATGGACAATTTAAATACTAACAGCCTTATTCATAAAAATATACTAAAACAGGTTTTAAGTTTACATTTTAGTAAAAACACTCTTTAAACTTAAGAATATTGTAGGTTTGGGGTCATTCATAAACGATTTTTGTAGGTTGGGTAACTAAAATGTTGATAGTAAGCAGTTTATGAGGAATTTAGTACATTTGTATTGCATTCTGCGCCGAATCCGTGATTCCCAGATAATGTCGTTAATGCGGGGCACGTGTTTTTGTTTTGTAAATATGGAATTATTAAGTTTAAAAAGTAAACGTAGCGTGAATTACTTAGAAGAAGATAAGGTTATTAAAATTGATACTACTCTTTGTCTATTTAGTGTTTTAACCTACGTCACTGATGTATCATACAAGTATTGAAAAAAGAAGCAAAGTTTCCGTTTGTCTCACAGAAAAAAGGTACAAAGATTAATTTTATGAATGTGACAGATAGAGATACCCCTATTACTGCGTTGTTTAAGTACAATACTTAAATAGTGCACCGTTTCCAATATAAACAATATTGTTAACTTTTTTCGATCGCTAATAGCCAAATTCGATACACATATATATAGTACCGTAAAGTGGGGCAATTCCGATCAGTTTTATGTACTATTTCTGAGCTGCAATTATTATTGATCGAAAAAAATTGAAAAAAATTATATATAATCATACATCTTTTAGCTACACATACCATCATGTATATTAACCCAATGTATTAAAACACTATTTTTTTTAATACATCAAGCGTGATCGGTTTTGCCCCATAATAGGGGGCCATTCCAATCACCCATCTATTTTCTTATAAAAACCGATTTGAAAGCTACACGAGGTAAATCCAATAACAAAAATTTGAATTTAAAAAAAGGAAACTAACGGAAATAACAGAAAATATGTATTATAGAAATGGCAAACAGATAAATAATGACAAACTATAATAATTCAATAAACTAAAACTAAAACAAAATTTCATTCAACACGCTTCCCTCTCAGTTCAAAAACGTAGCTTCCCCTTCTATGACCAGCTGGATAATTTGGTTTTTGGAAATTTCCTAAATTTCATCAACTTGGAGAAATACAAAAGTCATCTGTTCTCTTCCTTGGAAACTACCAGTTCTTTAAAGTATTCTGATTTTTTTTTTTTAATAATAATAATAATTCATGCCTTCGCATCCCCCAACAGCTTTCGCCAATTACAGGGTAATGAATATGGCACCCCATTATTTTCTGATGCTTTCATAATGGATGAAGTGCTCTATTTTACTGTCCTGATAGCGCTTTGGAGGTATTTGGGGTTATATTGCTGTCTCCCGCCAGGCCATACTTTTTTTTTGTAGTTTCTCACCATAATTTTCAATAAAACCAACGTAGAAACATGAGTATGTCATATTTCTACGTTGGTCTATGAGCATGTTCTTTGTTCTTTTACTTTTCAAACTGATCGGTATTACCCCATGAGGTGTTAATTTTCCCCTTACTCTCTTGTTATTCCAACACTTTCATAAAGTCAAAAAAAGAAACGGTGAAGAATGAATGACAATTGATTCTTTTCACCTTATCCCTTTTCGAAAATTCGCTTAGTCCTAGTGGGATTCCCCAGTAGTAGTTTATTTCCGTCTGTATAAAATATTACTCGTCATTCCATCGGAAATTATTTTTTTAACACAGGAAACTTTAATGCAATATTTAAAAAGCCAGTTAGTTATCTATGTTATAAACAAAGTTTATTAAATGACTGTGTTGCAAAACTTTCTTATCCCTTCCACAGATGCCAGACTAAATAATTGCCGTAAAATCAGGATTGATCGATTTTACCCCATGCGTATGTAACCTGAAACCTCTTTTCACAAACAAATCAAAGCAAGTCGTATCGTCTAAAATCGGCCGTTCGGGAGCACTCGGAATGTTAATATTGGTTTAAACTAGGATCTAGGCTCTTGTAACTTATTGTTAGAGCCTTATAACAGTTTTCTAGCGCTATTAAACGTTATGAATGAGGTTTTTTCCGCACAATGTTATAATAGCCTTATAAGGCCTTCGTAACATTTTATGAATAAGACCGTAAGTAGTTAACTAAAATGCTTTCTTAGAACCAAATTATTAATTCTAATTACTACAGCCTTATACTTATATACGTAATACAAACATTACACATATCAAATTCCTAACATTTATTATCGGTCGGATTATCTTCACACTGCAGGCAGGTAATGTATTCATATGCCTCGTAAGCACAATATTCATATGAATCTTAGTGTATACATACATCATAAAAGATCAACGATCAACAAACAACAAACTAGCATTCCTTTTATAAATTAAATTTTTATAACTTATTTATGAATTTGAACAGATATTTTGGGTTTTCCTGGTATGTTATTTATTTCACAACCCAAGTTACACTTAATTGTTCCATGTTTTGTTTACACACATTGTCCGTTTTATCACATCGCGTGAAAAGACACGTGATCCAGAAAACACCAACCGCATATCGGCGTATTTAGATGCGAAGTTTAGTGTTATGTACTCGTAACCGCAATAAATATTGACGGTCTCGCCAATTGTTTTGTTTTACTAATTGTTTCTTGTATGGAGTTTGTCAAATTTGACGCCTGTGCTAAAAAATTGTTTTATTTATGTAAGTATATACACACTATGTATTACTTCATGTATTATTATAACTGTATGTAGATTATTGTTGGTTGCCCTCTCGTTTTTAAGTGACCGATTTCGTAAATACTATATGTAGTTTCCTTTATGTTAAAATTTGAAAAATTGCTGTTTATAATAAGTGCCAACTTTTGGAACACCTTGCTTATGACATTAGAACACCTGTTTAAATCTTGACGTAGTTGCCAAGTTATATATGATTCTAAAATGACTATATTTATATTTTCTTCTTTTTTTTCTTATTTCGATATGAGCGCGGTAACAAGATGTTATGAAACGTGAATGATTTCTAGGATATTTTTAATAAACCTGCTAGTGAGTACATGTTCGTCAAGATTAAATTATTTCTGTTGAATTGTAATAAAGTTATAAAGTAAAAAGTTCATTTTAGCCTACTTAACAACTTCCTTGATCGTTATCCTTGACTGTAGAATGTTAAAGCCAATTTTTTTACTTTCCTCTTGATTTATATTTGTCCTAACTAATTATGACTCTCTTCTCGAAAACCGTGATCTCTTCTGAGTTGATATTTTGTGAAAATATAATGTATATTCACCATTAGATTTATACAAGTTATATGATAAGGAATAAATATACCTGATGACATTTTTAGTTTATCTACTAATAGGTCCTTGTTGTAAACGTCATTATGTCGTCGTTGTAGAGTGAGAAAAAGGTTTTTAATTAAATATTTATTAAGTAGGTACTAAGAGAACTTTTATTTGAACCCCACAATCCTTTATCAAGCGAATTTCTTCTTTGTGAAAGAATACATATACACAGTGATGTAAAAAACTTTTTTTGTTTTATTATAAGATGAAATTGTGACTTTTAAATAATAAAACAATTTTTTTTCTTCTAATGTCTACCTACTCTTCTACTCATCCATTTCACTGTCACTGTCGTTAAATGCATCAATTCAACACCGACTAGATACCAGGCCCGACGCCCGAGATATTGAGTGGGGGGGTTACCGCGAGAACACCGTCCGCAACGGCGAATAGGCATAACATCTGTACCTCTACGCATCAGTATCCCGTGCGCACTCTGTGCATTACCCCGACACACTACCTTCTCATACTCCTTGTAGATTGCATTTTCGTTTTCAGTTTTTTGCTCCCCTCAGTTCCGACAAATCATACCTGTTTATCTCACGTTATTTCCTCATTATAACAATAAGAAACGTTTTTTACAGCAAGAAATTAACAAATTACTGAATTTCTGCTTTTAACTGTAATAATTAGGAGGAATTTTTCTCAAGAATTTTTTTCTGCTCACGCAGGATTCGAACTTACAGCTCATCCTCTACTAGCTTAATTGGTAAAGCGCTCGTCCGGCAAACGAGGGGATATAGGTTCGAATCCTGCGTGAGGAGAAAAAATTCCTCCTAATTATTACAGTTAAAAGCAGAAATTTATTAATTTGTTAATAAGAAACGTGTTTTTTTTTTTAGCTAAGAAAAAAGGCTTTTTGTTACATCATCTTTTTAGTATATCTTATTTTTACTCGTTTCTACAAATATTATAATTAGAGTGGTGAGACGTGTCTGCTTAAATGTGTGTTAGTCTGTGTATGTTTATAGTATGTGAGTCTTGATGCGAGATAGTACAATTCTCCGGTAACGTTTTACGCATTGTAAATATAATACAATGTGTACAACAAATCGTTACTATTTCGCAATATTGCTTCACCATTTTCCTGTACAATTGCTGCATAGATGAACCATCACGAAACTTTTGCTGGACGTTATTCAACGCAATACTTATCTACTTAGATATAAATACTAACGTATTTCCTTCGGAATTGCAAGAAATGTACTAAAATTTTCATAACCGAGTAAGTAATGGTTGATATCTTGAAAACAACTAGGAATAGGTATATGCATCCTTTGTACCTATCGACGGAGAATTTATTTCTGCATTGAATGGTATAATTAGGAATATAATGTTACATTTGAAAAAAATCAATTTTCTAAGGTTAAATGTATCCGAATTGACAATTGATTTATGAACACTCTGTATACAATTCAGTGGTTCTTTTGATAGAATTTGGTATGGACAACTATTTTTCTTGGGTACTAGTAAAATGACATCATTATATTTAATGGTTTGCAAAATATGGTACGTTTTCGAAGGAGATGAAAACGTCAAAATTATGACAAATTTGTAAATATCTCAAAAACGGTTGAAGTTAGGGATAGAGAACTTTAGTGAAAATTGTATTCAAATAATCTGTAGAATTCATTAAGATAAGAAAAAACATATAATTCCATTTAAAATAAGAAAATTGTTATCCACTTCCGGTGTAATGGAACGTTTCCGGAAGTTAAAAATATTTTGACGTAATTCTTTAGGTGGGGTTTTGTTATGAAATGTTGTGTCGCATTAGTCTAGCTGCAATAGGTCGCGAGAAAAAGATAGTAGACGAGTGGTCTGAAACACCCTGTAGGTATTTACTTTTTAACTGCACGTACACGGCCCACTTGTTTACATTCCCCCACCTAACTAACGCAAAACTATTCATGTTTTTTTTTTGTAATTTTATATCGACGAAAGTATAACACGACACAAAGCATATGCGTGCTAGAGACTATTTGATATTTTGCTTGATTAGGACAAATCCATATTAGTATACCTACACTCAAATTTTGAGATTTTTCTCGTGATTAGTTTTTTCATGTACTGCAATTGTCACAGTTTAACTAGGGTATAGCAAAGCAGAGGATAGAAAAGAGAGCGCCGCTTTAACATAGAAAAAGACATAGCCATGTCTCCCACACATGCCTAATGTTTAATCTCGTTTCAAAATTGGCATTGGTGGTTTAATGATCATTTGATGCGTAGTATAAGATTCCTATACTAAAGTTAAATGTTGTGTAGTACGGTATAGATCGCTGATATTTTATATAGGTAAACTATCTCCCAATCTTAAAATGTATAGGTGGGTAAACACTTACCTATAGCCGGCAGTATACTAATCACTGAAAATATTGTTTACCTACTTAGCAATGCTGTTGTAGCAAGAGCATCTAAATATATTTTATATTCTTTATAATACTAATAGCATTTTCGACTTATTCCATTTTATGTGGAGTATATCTATCTCCTTGATTAATATTATGTATTAAAATTAGATAGAAGTACAATCAGTGCATAAAAGTACAGTAATTCAAAAAGGTGTAGTACTACTCCATTAGAATCATTCTGTTGCTTCGAAATGTAACACCATTAAAATTTACTTGAGTCAAGTTACATGTAACACAAACTTTTAAGATTGGGGCTTGTGAAATTTTCCTTAATTAAACGGCTTCATAATTCACGTGTATAAAGAAAGCATTTCAAGCATTTATACATAAAAAAAATTAAACTTGTTATTGATAATTCGTATCTCAAATCAAAATAAATATTTAATTCAGATAACACAACTTGTGCGAGTACGATATAAATTCGCGGAATGTAAGTATGTACTTGGTACTTGCGCCTATAATAACTGGTTTATCGAGTTCTATTTTTGTATGATGCTAACTAAAGGGAATAACAACTAAACTTGCTAATTTTTAATTCAACAGTTCATATTAGCTCTGTTTACATAATATAAATATAAATACACCCACGGATATCTTCCAGATGGATAATTTTATCTTTCCTGTTAGTTTTTTAATTCAAGTACATGGATACATACGAATGCGGCCATGACAAAACACTAACCTTGATCATGATAAAATGTGTATGTAAGTCAAGAAGACTGTATTATACACATTTACTGCATTGATATTGTTTTAACCTATTTTAGTTAATTATTAAGTGAGAATTTTCATTTTAAGATTTATTCTTTTTGTCGTTCGTTGTTGTATATAACCTGTAAAATCTTGGTGCAACTCATGTTTTATCTGCACTTTTCGCATTCCTTCGAATACGTTTTTGTTTTACTACATATAACAATTTTCATTCTTGTTTAAACATCATAAAGATTGCGGGAGCTATTTTTATTACTTCTCCTTTTTTTTCTAAGCAAAAGGAATTTTATAAACCCATGTAAATTACCTCAACAATGAAATTAAAACACTATTTAGAAAGAAAAATAACAAATACCTGCTCATATTACTTAGCAGCTAAAATAAGCACCAAATACAATGTAGGCCAAAAGTTCGAAACATCAGACATTTACTTTACAGGTTATAATAATATAATAATAATAACAATAACACGCCAGGTTTTTAAACTTATGTTATACTCACTAAAAACTTTTCTTTGTAAAAATCACTTTTTTTGATAATTTCTGCATTTAATGGGGGTAAATGTACAGAAATTTAAGGAAAATTCCAAAACGTTAAATTTTCTCATAATACATGTATTTCACGTGAATATTAACGGGAAATTTCTTTTTCTTAGAACAAAAAAATAAACTGACTTTGTAATGTGGCCACTAAAGGCCGCTTTACAGTTCGCAATTTTTTTATTACGTGCAATAAAAAATTGCATGCAATATAAATTTCTGTGTGATTTCGATCAGCTGGGTGCAATTTTACTTGTATTGCACATGCAATACACGGAATAGAGGAGCATGCTCTATTTTTATTGCACGCAATCAAAACTGTAAAGCGGTCTTAAGAAAACTATTAATATCTCTCAAAAAGAACTTGAAATTTCTTACAATTTGGAAAGTTAGAGTTGAAAATTTCAGGTGGTAAGGAAAAAAGCGAATTTGAAAAAAAATATTTTACGTAAAGAAACCTTAGAATTGAACCTTGAATTAGATATAGTAATTTAAGATTAATATTACTGTTTTCTTTGAACCCATCAAACTATTTCTTTAAATCTCTTTTAGTCTATTTTATTCAAGTAATAACAGTAAAAAATGGATATGTGATATCAAGTACGATTTTCTTAAATAAGCTATTTATCTTATACAAGGTTAATACAGTTACAGACAAAGTAGTAGTAGATTTACGTCAAAATTGTATTACTTAAATCAAGTCATAACGTTCTAAATATCAGGGGCGTCTCCTCTTAACCGGCCACAGGGCCATGGTTAACCCACCATTGCAAATCACAAATTATTCATTAAAGAGCTTTTATTTTCTGTAAAAATATCGATAAGAAATACTGATTTTTTTTCTTTATAAGTTTGCTTTTAAGCAAGCTACAAAACTTCTATGGAAAGTATCACTACCTTGGAGATTTTACTTGTGAGTATTCCAAACTACATGAAAAAATCGTAGAAAAGTTACCCACATTTGGAAATTTCACTATGAATATTCCAGGCTACATGAAAAAACCTTGGAAAAATTATCTACAGTTGGAAGTATCATTTCTAAAAGTAAAATACGGTAATCCCTCCATTTACGCGAATTCACTGTAACGCGGTTGAAAAATGTTAAAACACTCTACTGGACGTCAGATAGCGGTTTGTTAGAAATGCAAACTTGTTAGGCTTAGTAAAAGTTAGGTATGTACATATTACGTACATATATATTTAAATATTCAGGTTTCTGTCACAAACATGCTTTCCATGGTTTCATTTACGCGATTTCTATTTACGCGCTATTTTCATGGAACCAATTACCCGCATAAATGGAGGGATTATTGTACCTGTACGATTTTAGGGGCACAAAAATGCACCAAATTCGTGCAGGAATTCTACCAAAATTTTTTTTAGTGTGTAGGTAACTGTTGGGACTTTCAGGAATTCGTAGTTGCAACCGGCTCCTCCATTAAAGCGGGAATAGGGACCTAATGCCGTGGATCAATAAAGTATTTAAACATTCAACATTTTTACATATAGACGCAATAAAAAAATATCAACATTATTTTGTAAGACATACACTTGTGCTTACATAATTAAGTTAGTCATATAGCACAATACGAATCTGTCAAGAAAGCGGATTTATTAATGACACAAAAGAGGAAACTTACAAAGTTGAAGTAATGAAGTTCACATTTTAAATGTTTATATACATGTTCCAAATTTGAAATAAATATAAATACCAATTCCGTGCCATATAATGAAGTCGTCTAAAAGAAATGCGTATTACAAGAAAACTGTTTACTTTTTAACTAACGCATTATTTTGCAGAGTTAGTACTTTGCTGGAAAGCCACGATGTCGTATGACTGCTGCATATCTCCTACTTGATTATATCTCACAATGAAGCTATATTTGCCAGTTTTCTTGCTGGAACTGCTCGGTTTAGATGCGGGCTTTGCGCCATTCAAGAAATTTTATATGATTGGCTGTCATCCAGTCCTTAACGACCAGAGACCAGCGCATAGGGTCATTATCCTACTGAAACACCCAAGATAACAACAAATTGTCTGTATAGTCACCATTCAAATGTTCGTGTAGAATATCTCTACATAGTACCCGTCAATTTATCCTGAATTTGTACAATGGTACGCTTGACGAAGTAAAGCACCTTCAGCATACCATTACTGATGGGCCACCGTGCTTCATTGTTTTTTTGTGTGTACTTGGGATATAGTTCTTTCAATGGTGGGCGTCTTACATATGGTCTTCCATTATTTCCAAACACGTTAAATTTTGACTCATCACTTCAAACTATCAGTTTCCAGAAATTCAAGTCATTGTGTAATGCTCTTTGGCGAAAGCAATCCGTTTTCCAATATTTCTCTTTGACACGTTCAATTGACGTCCTGCCTATTTAAAAAAAATTCTTGTAGTTGTCTGCGGACAGTTTATGCCGATATTTACACGATGATACCTTCCCATTTGGGTGGAAGTCACAAAAGGGTCTAACTTGCTCAGACTAATTAATTGTCTATCAATAGTCTGTACAGAGAGTTCCATTTTTCTTGTAGTATTGGATAGCATTATTCACCTTTTCTCTCGAAAAGCCCAAAAATTCAATTACATTAGGTACGCTTTGGTGTTTTGCGAAGCATTCTGTAGGATTTAGTTAATGTGTAATAAAACAAGTTTGGCAATACTAATAACTAGATTTTAGTTTGGCTGCACTGTATATGATGCTCTCTGTTTGTAACTGTCAATTAGTAAAATTCTTTGCATACCTTATTTTGTAAAATCTGAATTTCTATTCTTGTTATATTACGCTCAAATAATACTCTAAGTAAAAACGTCATCTGTCTTCGCTAAATTACTACACATTCCCATAAGATCTTCCCTTCCCAGGGATTAAAGCTCTTGTTTTTGCCCATTACTATTAAATGTTAATGTTTTACTCATATTTTAATTAATGAAATTACATGAGCATAAGTTGTATATAAATTGCATGTAAAACTTTACAAATTACAACTCAACTAAAAACGAGTTTATTTCTAAAAGCACATTAAGAAGAGGTGGAACCAGAATCGTGTGCAGTCACACACAACAAAGAAAAAAATGTTTTTGAAATTCTGCTCTCTGTTTTTATATCATGTTCAAATAAATTGTTCCCAAAAAGCGAAAATTTGCCTAATGATTTTACACAGAAAAAGTTTTCTAAACAAAAAAAGAAAATGGTAAATTTTTACATCCATCACTACGTGTAATACGTGTATACGCAGAAAGCCATTTATTGGTGAAATAGAGCAAAACACATCTTGCAGAAAGGTTTGAAGCTTGCCGTCAAATATCACCAAAAGCCACACAAAAGCTGGTTACTTGTATGCCAAAAATACTAAAAAGCTTCTTATATAATAGTAGTTTACCGACAAAATATTGAAAACAAGAACTATATCATAATTGTTATTATGTTTATTTTTACATATTTGAAAAGGAGGTCCGGCCGGACTTCGTTAAGGAATAAAATCTACAATATTATATAAAAGGATATGAAGCAATAGTAATGAAAAATATACTAACTAATACTTACAAACTCAAACATAATAATAAAATTACAAGGTTTTGGAATTTGGAATTTTTATAGATATTATGTAAAATGTTACAATAAATATGGTTAAGTTGATTTGTGTCTGTTTTAAAATTAATTGAATTTTGATTGCTGTTAATATGAACCATTTCTAAAAATAACCGCTTTTTGAAATTGTTTGTTTTGTTCAACATCAAGAATTTTAGTATTATCATAATTAAAATTGTGGTTTAAATTTTGAAAATGTAAAGACAAAGCACATGAACGTTTACCTATACGACTATCACTTTTATGTTGGGTTATTCCATTTTTTAACATTGAGAAGTTTGAACAATGTAACAACCTTGACAATCACGACAAGGAATATTATATACCATCACTTTGGTCCAAAATTGGTATCTTGTCTTTAGTTTTCGTAAAGATTGTTTTTATGGTTGTTACATTGTAGTTCGCAATTTTGATATTTTTAAAATCTTTAAAATGTTTAATTATACTATCAGTTAAATCTTCTAGGAAAGGTAATTTGTAATATTTGAAAATGGTAGTTGCATTAGTTCATACAAGGAATTTGGAGAAAATATTAATTTGGAAAGACTATTTTTATTGGTGTTATTGGTAACTCTGTCTAAAATCTTATAAGTTCTTGTATCATTTAAAAGTAATTCTGTTTCTTCTATATAGTCTTTTTCATTCATTGCTACAGTACATCCACCTTTGTCGGCTTGTAAAATATATAAATTTGGATGGTCTTTTAAAAAATTGTTTGTTTTTTCAAATGTTTGTGTAATATATGAATTTAGAAGGAATTTAGATTTTGATAAATGATTTGTGACATTATTAGTTATTCTTGCTCTTATTAAATTTTTATTTGTTTCTGGTAGATCATCAACTATACATTCAACATCAGCTAAAAATCGTTTTTCAATAATGAGAACACTAAATTTAGGACCTATTATTATTATTATTATTATTATACCCTTTATGATAACATTTTACATAATATCTAGTAACATTACCTTATTGACAAAAATGTTTTTCCATTCCAATTCCAAATTCCAAAAACTAATTTTATTATTATATTTGAATTTGTAAGTATTACTTTTATATTTTTCATTACTATTGCTTCATTTCCTCCTGACGAAGTCATTGAATAAATGACAAAATATTGAGGTGATATAAAGTAGTTTTTATTAAATAGACTGCATTACCCATACATCTAATTTTATTCCTTATTTTTACATATCTATGTTACATTTTTTCAAGTATTTTATTAGCTTGGAATTTTTATTTTAATTTAACACTTGTTTCGGCATTTTGAGTTGGATTATAATGTATGAAGTTTTATATATTATATGCAGTTTGTACATGTCTTACAAATCTTACGAAATAAAGCGACCTACCGTTCATGCGGTACGCAGATCTTTGTGATACATAACAAGCGTTCATTCATTCACACGTTCACGATCGCCACTAGCGATACACAAAGTCCAAATTGCGCGTCAGCTGTACCTACGTCTATTTTCTATAGGTATAGGCAGAGATAAGTTTCCTCAGGAGATAGGCAACTCCCATATATATACTTATTAATAGTTTTTGCTAGAAATACCAAGGGACGTTTATAGATGGCGTGCGCCAAACGAATTAAAATGTACTTTTATTTGAATTTTTATTTCAATTGACAATATATAAAGATGTACATAAAAAAAAACTTGTGCGTAAAAATAACATTTATTGATTAAATATTTAAAATTACAGCATTCAAGCTATACATTGTATATGACATATATAATACATAAAGTATCTTTGTAAATATAAATCGCGATTATGATCAGGTGTGCGATTATTGAAATTATATCGTTGGAAAAGTATGAATTTAAATCACGTTTGAAAAATAAAATCGCAATTCAAGAGATTATAAATCACATCGTAGCTATGGAGTGATTACTGGTGGTTTGTTTATATTTCAAACAGCAATATGGCTGAAAATATGAGGGTATATGTATTAAACAAATCGGTGCGTTGGAAAACTAGAACAAATCGCGGATTAATCGCTGTGACGTAACGAATAATCTTAGAATCATAATCACGATCGCGATATATATTTATAAAAATACCTATGGACTTGTATTTTAACTTTCAACGATTTAAGATGTAAGTTTTAAATTTATAACAGAAAATCCTTCCGTATTCATATACAAATCGTAGTCATTATTATTATTTCCAAACATGACAATATAGCTAACGTACCATTTATATCCTCAAGGAATATCTAGGTAATATCAAGGTAATCTATGATCTAACTGTAGAGTGCTCTAAATAACTAAGTACACCTAAAACTAGAGTATAATATAATAAATAATAAACAAGCAAATCGAAACTCCACATGTATTAAAAATTACCAAAATACAAATAGCGTCCTTGTGATTGTGCTTATGAAAACGAAAATAAAAATTAAGGCTGACGTATCAGTGCCAGCAACCTAAATCACCTAAATTTGTAAATGTACCTAAACAAAATAGTTTATTGTAGTTTGTTACCAAACAAGAGTTATAGCGCCATCTACAAACGTCCCTTGTAACTACTAGAATTTTGTTAACAGTTTGACCCATTAAACTTACCTATCTCCTATAGTATGGTTTTCTTTGGTAACTTATCCTAATATTTTTTATATATTCGCCATAAACAAGCGATAAATTGGGCATTTACCAACTTACAATATTTGATTACTGCGTCAAATTTAAACCTGTAAAGATAAGACTAAACGAGGTTATTTACAAGATGGTTCTCAGGGAAGTAATAAAAATAAATTGGATCGACTGGTCGAGCCAGTCGGTTTGGTTGTTGACAGCATCGTCTGTAAACAACCTCTGTGTATAGTCTTGCTTTAAAAATATTAGGACAAAAAAAATAGAAAGCAAATAAATAATGGGAAATATTAATATATTGAAAGGGATACTTGAAACACTTTTTTTACCAACTAGTAGTAATACTGCCATCAAGAAAGAAACTAATAAACGTATTTCTTAGAATGAGAAAAATGAGATGTTTTAACTTTAACACTTTTCGAAGCACATCCCCGTAGGTTTGATTTGAATATATCAAAAACTTCTGAATTTTCAACTGCAATAAGATGCATTTATTTTCAGAAATTCTAGTGCAAGAAGATTAAAATATATGACGAAAATTTCAGGGATACAGTTCTAAATTTTATTGGGATGTTATTTGCTAATATAAGGTATAGATGCTGATATCACTTAGATGGTGCACCCGTCCTTTCTATTTTGGAAATGAATTAACAGCCAACAACATGGATGGATTTGTCCTAATGGACCCCGTAGATGGTCGGCATGATCACCCGTTTGAACCTCACTTGACTATTATCTTTAGGGTCGTATTAAGAGTCAAGCTTAGGCAACTCAAGGTTTATGATTCGTATAAGGAGAGTGTTCAGAAAACTTCTAAGAAGTACAGATGACGCATTCAGACATCGAATAATAAAATAGTTGGAGAGAAGCAAATCACATTGAGCATTTTTTTTTTTTGATATTTTATTCTATTGTTTAATTTTATGTTCCCTTTTAAATTTTATGCAGATATGATATTACTATTGGGTATCTAAGGATTGAAGTATTCACATTAAAATTTACGTTTCAAAATGAAAAAATTTAAAAAATTCTTTAATGTACTCTTAAATTTTAGACACCTGCTTGATATGAATTGAACGTTTTACTATGCTTTGATAAAACAACGTTACTATTTAATATATTTAAAATGCAAAACTTCTGGAACTTAAAAGAACTGAAACTTAATCAATTACGTACAGCTGTAGATGATTGAAGATAAGAACAAAGTGTCCTAGGTATGGTCGTTAAAGAATTTTATATCGTTTTTGCTTGATTTGACACTACTAGTTATTAGGGATTAATTATCGGTTTCATATATAGGTCCAGAACCTGTTTTAGGAGTATCCGATAACACGAGAGCAGGTAAGAAGTTGGATAAAAGGAAAACACAAAGCCTACTGGGATAAAATAACCAGGCAAATTCATGGAAAGACCTTTATTAAGCAACCATCAAAGAAGAAGACTGAAGAACTACTGCAGTTTAGTAGGAATCATCTTCGCACCGTAATAGATCCCATTATTGCGCACTGAAAGGACACCTACAGAAAATTGGGATCAACACTGGAGATACCAACTGTACACTGTAAAATGGGAAGAAAGAGAACGCTTAGCACATTCTGTGTGATTACGAGGCTCTGGACGCAAAAAGGCAGGCAATTCGTGGCAAGCTAAAAATGAACCCAGAGGATTACTTTGATCAACCAACTAGAGATCTGTAGTAGCTGATATAATTTAATGGGGTGAAAGAAATGGGAGACCAAATACAAAAAGCCAAGAGGCTGCACTGTTTCCGGAGACTTCAGGTCAGACGGCTCCCATAACAACAACAACAAAAAACAGTTATTAAGAAACACTTTTTTAAGTTTTCTGGATTTCCGTTAGAATATTGGCAGTAAGTGGAGGTATTTTTCATTGGAATCTCGACAAGTTCCGTTTGCATTCTCCGCGAATATAAAATAAATTTAAGATAAAATAAACTCCAATAATGTATTCCATTATTCGATTCCTAAACTACAGAATAATATGCATTAATCTTAGCATTAAACATGTAACAAACAATGATCATAATAATAAGATTTTCTAATATAATATATTGTCAAAATTATAGCCTATAAAGTAAAATATTATAATTATTATTATTTGAAAGCATTAATAAATAAAATGAATATTTAAAAGAAAACTATCGAAGGTGGGTATAGGGAATTGGTGTAAAATTCAATTCTATACAATGTAAGCAATGTAAAAAAAGCATACAGAGTGGTTCCCTTGAACAAATTCGGTTTTAAAAAATTAAATGTCTCCCCTATCAAGTGAATATTATTTTTTGAAAGCATTAATAAATCAAATGAAATAAAAGAAAACTATTGAAGGTGGGTATAGGGAATGTTACAGTAAATTGGTGTAAAATTCAATTCTATACACTGTAAGAAAGCATACAGAGTATTTTGCTTGAACAAATTCGGTTTTAAAAAATTTAAATGTGATATACATATCACTAATTTTTAGACAGCCTAAGGGAACCACATTTTGGTAAAATTGTGGAAAAGTTTATTTCGCCCCATGGACACTAAATTTTAAAATGTTTGTGATTGTTTTATATTTCAACTAACAAGGGAAGTACCAGGTCGGCATTTCGTCGATCCAGCTGTAAAAAAATGCAATGATTTTTGGAACCAAAGGAATGGATACGTGTGCCCCGGTTTTTGTGAATTTTTTCAGTTTATTACAGCTAAATGTTGCTCGTTTTAAAATATACGAGTTTAATCAATAACTAGATTATTAATGTTAAGTGTGTGTGTGTGTAATGTTAATACTTACATCATATTATCATCTTATAGCAACATGGTTCTTTTGTTATATTATTTATAAAAGTTACTGCAATATTATTTGACAGATGATTACATGCAAATGTATATTAACTGCTTTGAAAGTTTTGTTCCGGTGCGCATTTGACAAAACCATTTTAATTTTAGACTAGCCCTGAATGAAGGAATTTTTATAATTACCAAGGAAACACTTATAAGAGGTGTATCAAGCATTTTTTTTTTATTATTTTACTTATGATTTAAAAGTGATTTATGTGAATTATTTATTTTATACATACTATAAGAAAATTTATACTTTTAGAATGAATTACAGGAACATTTGTGCGTAAAACAACATACATATTTTATCTTACAATTGCATGGTAGACAGCGCCCACTGGAATGGATGGCTGATTTTATAAAGAGACGTGAGTCATTATCTCCTCTGCAGAGGTGTGAATCACCATTATATGTAAATCTGCTGAAAAGGCCGTGCAAATGTGATTTTTCGAAAACTGCTCCCACAGTGAAGTTGTTTTCTATATATCGTCCCATCAAAATATGTTGTATTGTTGGCTACACATCAACTCTACTTAGAAGTGTAACGATTTTAAATATACTAAATAAATTTGCAATATAAGTAGGCAGACGTGAAATATTTCAATACACAAGAAATGTTTTTAATATCACTTCCAATTGTATTAGTAAGGATCTACAAATTTAACCTTGCAATTTGTTAAAAAGTAAAAGCAAGTATTAAATTGAAATAAAGTATCCAAAAGTAGATTTGGAAATGTATACCTACTTTCTAATTTTCCGTTAATGCGTTTCTCGCCAATTTTTTATCACCACTTCGTGGCATCAGACCTGCCACTCCAACGACTTGATGAGATGTTGGGATTTTTTTAGCGTAACTGACAGCTTAGTTGGATAAAATCAAATAACACACGAATCCGCGGTAAATGGTCAATTACGTATTGCGTACCTGTTTGCACTGGACCACAAAATTATAATTAAGACGAGCGTTGCCAAATACTTAATCCATCTGAACTACGCACTTTCAACGTGATATATGTATAATTCAAGATATTAAATTCATTATGTCTTGACGCAACGAATTTTTATTCTCTCCTGCTAATACGTAAAATATTGTTAATGAAATCGAAAGAAACGTTCCCGTTGCAGAGCTTTTGTTTATATTGTGAGTATAAAGAAAAATGTGCCAGATTTTTTTTTTTTTTTTTTCAAATTAAAAATACATCGGATAATCTACGCAACATTCTGAAAACTATTTTTGAATGTTAATAACTTGGCAGTGGCGGTATGTTGGTTGCATTGTAAAATGTGTTAAGGGTGATAAATATGCTATCAATATTTTTGATAGTTAAGGAAATATTTTTAATAAGCACCATTTTGGGCAAGATACTTTTCTAAACAATTCATAAATCATTTTAATAAAAAAAATTGTTTGAAATTACAGGATTTGCATCGCATTAGCAGGTTACTCCAAACCTTTCCAAAACAACTAACAATGAGTACTAATATGGTATAAGTAATGACCGACAAATTTATCCAAAACATAATAGGAGATATCAGTTCACACCAAAAACTGTACTCTGTCTAGTATGTAGTTATTTGAAAAAAACATTTCCTTTTCTAAACTCCAAAAAGATCTTTAAAACAACACTTTGTTGCTAAAAAATAAACATCGCATTGGTATCTATTTTTTTTTTTTTTTCATTGAACAAGACTACCCATTTTTTTATTTCGAATAAAATCCTAAGCAGAATAAAAAAATAATAATTTAGATACTAATGTACAAGCAATTTTCTTGGATTTATTATTAAGTTAAACTTTTCTTCATGTTTTTAAAATCGTCTCGTCTAAGTGTTTCCATCAACTTGAATACAATTTTCAATTGTCAAACCAAATCTGTTACTGTAATTTCTTTTCGAATCTATTGTAGTACCTCAATTGTTGCAGAACGACTTGCATAGATCTTTGTCTTCAAATACCCCCATAGAACAAAAATGGGGTGTTAAGGGGGGTTAAGTTGGAGGATTGAGGAGGCCAAGGCAAATTTTCAAATCGCGAAATTATACGGCCGCTAAAAACTTACAGAATCCTCATGGAGTTTCTGACTGTGTTAGCTGTTGCTCCACCTTGTTGGACTATCAGAGCATCATTTAAGAATCTTTGTCTAATGAATTCTGGGATGATAAACGTTTGTGACATGTTTATGTAACGTTCGGAATTGACCGCTACAGAATATTCGTAGAGCAAGTTGAAATGCACGCCTAACTTCTTCTCAACCAGTTACAACGTAAATTTTCACGGAAAACAGGCGTTGTTGCACTGATTAATCTATACTATTGAAAAAAGTTATAAATTATTTATTGGTTTGAGACAGATAAAATGTAATCTCAAAGCTTGCTGAACCTACAAAAAAAAATAATAACATACTACTCAAAAACGGCAACGTATTTATGGTCGTAGAACCCTAAAATGAATAAAAAGTTATATCATTCTATTTAAAATAACAAAAAATTATTTTATACGCATGGTGAATGTGGACGAATTCTCAGACGAACATGTAAATTATACTTAACGAACGATATCCAATCCCGTCAACAACCAACAATAACTCCGAATCGCCGACTACTGGACAAAATATAACCCACACGCCATAAGAGACAATAA
The DNA here is from genome assembly GCA_004143645.1 of Protaetia brevitarsis. Lineage (NCBI taxonomy): Eukaryota > Metazoa > Arthropoda > Insecta > Coleoptera > Scarabaeidae > Protaetia > Protaetia brevitarsis. Next base: position 1,784,845 of record RXPK01000043.1, read on the forward strand.
GTACCAGGACTCACTTTAGTTTCACGTTTTTTGTTCAATTATGAACAAATGAATATCAGGTATACGATGAAAATATGAATAGTGATGAATATTGGAGGTACTCAAAGGGTTTGTTAGTGATTTCCTAAATGCTCTACCTCCACGCAACAGAGCAAACAGTTGGTATCAACTGGAAGGTGCTCTAGCACATTCTACTATAGCTGTACATCAGCAGTTAACCTTGATGTTCGAGAATCGGTGAATTGGCCTACAAGGATCTTAAAACTGCCCGCTCAGATCACCCGTTTTAATGCGCTTGAATTTTCAGATCTGGGGCTGTGTACTCTAGGCCCGTTACCTAACAAGAATAGGTAATTGTATAAATTATGATTAATAGGTAGGAATATCTGCCCACCCCTAACCAGTTCAAAATCGATCACTTGAATTTAGTAGTACGGAAAATATAATTCTCGAACACTCCCGTTACAATTCCAGTATACATACATATATCAAATCAAAGGTATATAAATCCTAAACCAAACCGAACAAACCAACACAGAATTTAGAAAGTACACGTGACCGGAACGATTTTTTTGCCATCCGAAGATGAAGAAGAAGAAGAAGAAACCTTTAATATAACCATTCTAAATTTATGGATCTATTTGCCATATTGTGCAAAACTTAGCGTTTTAATTTTGTAGAAAAATGTCACTCCAAAATGCCGGGTCACATAATTATTTTTTGTGTATTGAAATTCGGTTAATGTTATTTTGCAGAAGTCTCTAAATAACTGGCGTAATATTTTTTACAAGAAAGGAATATTAAGGTCACCATAAAAATGTATTTTTCCCGCAGTTTTTTTTTTTTCACAAAATAGCATGAATAAGTAAGAAAAGAAGTCATTGAACTTTAGATCATAGTTGCCATTTATGGTGATTCACAGAATTAAGATTCTTTTTTTCTTACTTATAAAAACAATAATCACAGTTATTTAAAACTGTGTTTTGAAGCAAATTCCTCTTTTTCATTCTGTTTTTTTTTTTAATGGCTCCATTACACTAAATTTATTGGGGCAATGTTTTCAATTCTTACATTTAAAGTAGTAACAAGATAAACCTAAAAACAGGATTTTTAATAGAGGTCAGTTCTCAAATCTATAGAAGACATCACATATCACAGAGAGATATTGTTTATCATATCTTGAAGATAATAAATAATAAATAATTCCATTTCTTGCAACATGTGCTGTTCACTGTCGATAATAAAACTATAAAGTTATAAAGCAAAAAGGCTTGATTTAGTATTTAGAATTTTTTTCTCTTTTATTGCTCATGGTTTTGGGCCCGTATATGAAAAAATTAAAAGGTTTCGTATCTTACTGCAGACTATGTTGTGTGCATTTGCTCCTTCAATTGTTCTCATTATACTTCAACTATTTGTCATCACCCAATCTGATTCGGGGTAGTCTGACTTGGGAAACGCAACGCATTCATTCAGGATGAGCGTATTTACAAAATTTACGTAGTGTCACCTATCTAGTTAGAAATAAAAAAACATAATCGCATATTTAACATTCGAAATAGTCATTAATAAATTATTTGTCTTTTGTTTTCCCGAGTAATATTTGAATACCTACTTCTGCTAGTAATTGCCCCTGATATTTTCAGTAAACGTCAGCATAATAATTGGTGTTTGTTTGAAATTGTTTTTTTAATGAAAAGCAAAAGGGTTTTGAAAATGGAAAGTAAAATAAATTTCGAGTAATGAAAATATATGCGGCTAAATTGTGATTAGAACTTATAAAATAAGTAAACGGGAAAAAATAGAGAAAACAATATTAGTTCCAGCCAAACAAGTGCTTAAATAAAAATGTACAGTCAATACACGACATAACGAATTATAGCAAAAGTACACCAATAAGTAGATGTAATAAATAATGGCATGAATACGTCTGCCTAATTGCCTATTTGACTACTGCTTATTCACATACTGGAGCGATATATATTACGTCCCCACTCCCGATTTTTGCGATGCCGGTAATTCACGATATATCTAGTGTTTGGGGTTGATTCGATTTAGCTATATAACGAGAGTGATGTTACACTGCGACCTAAAAGATCTATGGTGTCCCCTATTCTTGCTGTTTTACGGCTGCCCTTCCAATCCTTTCTTTCAAAAAGTGTAGGATATCAGCCTAGCCTCGGTGCGTATTGCAAGGTCATTTTATCCATAGTGTAAGATCTCTATACTAAAATTAAATTTTGTCGACTACGGTATAGTACTTCTTAATATTTTTTATTTATATTTTTATTTACTGCAATTTTTCTGCAACCGGTTTGGGTTTCAACAAACCTTCATCAGGCAGATGAAAGAAGAAACTACATAAGTAGAAAGTTTTTGGGGTCATCGCAGGCGAACCTTCTCCGATGACCATCAACTCTCGCTACGCGTAAACTACGCTAAAATAATTAAAATAATTCAAAAGTACTACATATACGCCTGATTTTTTTATGTAAATATGTTATTTTAAAATTTACAACTATGTAATAGGTTTTTTGTTTGTTTGCAGATACACCATAATGGCCGGCCATGTTCGGCAGTGTCAGACGCAAGTCGTCTAATGTCCGAACAATGCAGCTATTCCACGAACTAAAGCAGCAATTTCCCACATTACCCGACCACGTGGTATCAGCCTGTATAGCAAACCACGCACACAAATCCGATAAGAAGGACCTCCGGGAAACGTTGGAGGTTGCAGCAGCACAACAAGAGCCCATGGGACGAACGTTGACCGAAACTAGCGAAACCGCCCTCACGCCGTCACCACCCCAACCCGAAGACAATTGCACGAAGGGAGTAGCGGAATTAGAAAGCACAACATCGGAAGAATTACTATTGGAAAAGGTTATTCCACCGGCGCCTGTAATCATCACACCGACACCTATAGTTGCACCAACACCTTCACCTCCACAAGTCACACTGCAAGAAATTCCTAGGCCGGAGCGACGAAGGCGCAGAAAAAAATTGGTTAACAACGCGATGGACAATAAGGATCCTAGTGATAAAACCGTGATATCGAATGTGCGTTACGATAAAAATACTGAGAGTGTCGAAACGGCAGAGAGTAACACAGTGAAAGTTTGGTAATAGTTCTTTTTTCGTGAAAAGGCCGAATACCCTTAATTTATCAAATGTGAATGAAACAAGTGATAGGAGCTTTAATAATATCCAACCGAGCGGACGTTGCAGTGACGTTCACAAATTATTAAATTCTGAAAAAGTGAACAGTAAACCTCCACGGTCTCCTCTGAGTGCGAAAAGATTTAACCACAAGAATTCGCCGACCAAGGGATCTCCAAGGTCTCCTTGCACCGAAACGGTCGGTGCAAGGAGTCCGTCGTCGGAGCAATCCGAATCCAAGAAGACTGAACCAAAAACCGTAGAAACCCCAACACAAACGACTGACACTCTTTTAGGAAATGGCAGCGGGAATTGCAGCAACGGAGGAGGAGCGCCAACAACTCCTACCAATTCCGCTGGAGTTAACGTTTCCGTGAACGTTAATTGTTCGGTAGACGTAGTCCAATCGCCTACTAGATCGAAGTGTAGCACCTCTTTACAACTAGTTCCTCAGCAGCCTTGGTGCCAAGACATCATCTCACCGAAAAGTTATACGAGCGTAAATCTGACTTTAAGACCACCTTCCTCGGAACCGCAACCACCTATAGATATTACTTCTCAGAACTCTTGTTTAACCTATTCGACCAGTAGTTTCGATCCGGCAAAAGGTCTTCAGAGTAGATTGCAAATTACTGTGGGACCAACGGGCGGTGGTGTTTCGTCAATGAGGACAAGGCCACGAAGTAGTTACCACCCGGATAATCAAAATCAAGAAATAGTTCCGTCTAATAGAACTGGTTCTCTACCTGATCTAACGGATAAAAATAAAAGTAAGTTATTTGAACATGTCAACATAAATATAATTATATTTTTTTTGCAAATTTCTTTTCTCAAAAATAAAATTTTATTGTGCATGATAGTAATGTAAATAATAATACCCCTATTTAGTATCTTTCTCTGTGTGGAATTTGGAACGCGAACTCTTCTATAGTCTCTCCATAAATATAACGATTTGACTTATTTACTAGCACTCGAACTTCAGAAAAGAAATGTTTATCCAATCATTCGAGCACAGGTGTTTACAGGGACGTATTCACAAAGATTATTATACTAAACGTCTATTATAAAAACATGTTCCATTTTAAAGTATATTGATATGTATACTTTGTATACATACATATGTACCATCGCCGTCACTCATAATGTATATCCAGCGCACGGTCACAGTCTACCGTTCCCAGCTTATCGGGTAGGTGCCGCGAGCAGAGGTCTTATGCAGGTGACCTCGAGTAATCGGAAATGATTCGAATGTCTTTTTAAGGATTGAAAATCGTTTGAGATTGTATCTAAAGGAGAAATATTAGGAATTAAACAAACTTTTTTGTTATTGCGTTGCCTGACAAGCTAAAAATATAGCTTAGGCGTTACCACCCCTTAAAAAAAATATTAGTTGTAGAATGGATGGTCTACTATATATTTAATTTATACAATTTAATAAAAATTTGTAGTTTTTAACAGAAAATTATTAAATACTTGTTTAATTAAACGTTTAATTCGTTGCACTTGGTGTTATCAAATGGGAACTGCATCTTTTAATAGGGCAGGTGTGTTACTTTCTCTTTAATATTGCGTATTCTTTTTTTAAAACACCGTATATTACTATACGGTACATAACAAAATAGACTGCCCCTACTTACTTTCTAAGTTCAAATTTCAGTACCCACGCGCAACGTTTGATCTGAGGAGACGTTTCGCGCGCCGAGATTTCGAACTAATATTTTCTTGAAAGCGTCTTTAACACATATGGTTATAACCTTAATGTTTTCTACCCGAATTCATTCCTAACTCTTTTTTTATTTTATTTTTCTGTTGTAATTTTGTATGTAAGTTTCTTCATTATAACAAATTGTTTAATTATTCTGGCACCGTGCATTTATGTTTTTTTACTTTTTAATCATTATCGTGTTAATGGTCTTTGTACTGTTGGATAATAAAGGTTTATTATTATTATTATTATAACATGCTTTACCATATTATAGCAATAAGGACAAACTATCACAGTTTGGGGAAGAGAAAATTAGTTAGGCTATTTCCATATTTACATTCGTATATTTTTCACAGTTTATGGTTATACAAATAAATACGCACGTTTTATTTTGTTTTTCTGCTAATTTAATATCCTGGGAAAATAAAAAAAAACCCGTGATTACGGATCGAATCATCCCGAAAGATAATATCTTTTATGGGTTGCGACAAAGATGCCGCAACCTTTTCGGCTTGGGCAGAGATTTCCGTCTGTTGCATGCGCAATCGTAGATAGAGTTTTTAATTCCTTTGCTTACGAAGTTTTGTTCCAATTAACTATTCGTATTTCCCCTCATCGCATTTCATTCGTTTTTACACGATATATGCAATTAACAAGAGCGGAGCTATCTATCTATCAATAATAAACATAATATTCTATTGTGCCTAGTCGAGTTTAAAATTTTATGCTTATTGAAAGATATTTCTCTTATTAAGAATAGTTTTATTATTTTTTATTGAAATCAGTAACACTGTCCCCTTGGATGTGTTAATAAATGTGCACCGAAATTTTTGAAATCGGTTGGGTTACTATTCTCATCAAGAGGGAGGTTTATTTATTTGAACATTTAATTAACTTTAATGCTCCTGAAGATTGAGTCAGTTTTATTTTATTGTAATGGAATTTAAAATTTTAGGAATTTTGTCCTAGTTAAGTTTAAGATTTTATACTTATTAAATATTAGTTTTAGAATTTCTGATTATTTATGTTACTTTTTTTATGTTATTTATTAAACTGTGATTAAATACTTGACTGTAATTTGCCAACGCAATGCTGCAATCTGATGCTTTAAAAATAATGATAATTATATTACTACAAATATTTTTTTTGGAAACGTGGCTGATTCATAAATTCTCTTTCCAAACTATTATAGTATATACTATATATTATATTACTCAAAATTTGTGGCTATTAGTATGGTAAAAGCATGTTATCAAAGTAATATATGGTGTTTAAAAAATGTCCAGAAATGCGAAATGTTAAAGACAAAGTACTAACTAACGTTAATATTAATAATTCATCAGGTACTTAATATTCTTTATTTAAAAACTACAAATGTTTATCAGGTAAATTGACAGAAAAAACAAATCCACAATTTTCAAATTAAACATGCTACTCTATAAGTGAAAATATTTCTCCTTTAGATATTATCACAAACGATCGGTCGAGTCATATCCGAGTGCCCGAGGCCTAAGACCTATGCTATAGTTACTGTGAACGATAGACTAACCGTACCCCTGGATATACTTTACCGACCGGACATTATGAGTGACGGCGATGGTACTTACATTTTTTATATTAAACTTAGTTCAAATAATATGTTTGAGTTGTTGTTTGGGCTATTTCTATCGTTGGTAGGATTTTGATGATCCAACGTTTCGGCAGTTCGTCTTCTACCGTCATCAGGGTAGCCCTGAATAGAGCTGTTTCTTCAAACTCATTATTGCAATTAATTTGACTAATATGTCCGATAACCATTTTTTTATTTCTCTTGTGTCAGATTCGAACACGTTCTCGAAATTCCAAATATTTACTACTTACGAACCGAGTTCGAAATTAATTGCAATAATGAGTTTGGCAAGAAACAGCCCTCTGCAGGGTAGTGTAATTGTATCTTGTCGCTTGTCGGCTAAAAGTACTCGTCTTGTATACAGATTGTTTCGAAAGTAATCTGAAATATTATTGCGGGCGGTTCGTCGTTCAATTTTAAGACGAAAAGTTGTTAAACATGTATGATAATTTTTGTGTAGTGGCCTTTGGAATTTTGACAATTACTGCCTCAAACCTAAAAACCAACGCATTATTCTAGTTTCGTTAAGTACTAGCTCTGCTTTCGTTTGTGTTCAGTTTAACTTTTGTGCTTGTTTTTATTAATGCTGAAATGGCTGATATGAATGTTTTGTATGGATTAGCCAATGGTAATGCCTTAGAGGCTAGACATATGTATGCCCAGCGTTAGCCAAATAACCCCTTACCATGTTTTGAAACGTTTACTAAAGTGCATCTTCGTTAACAAAAAACTGGAAGTTTTGCAAGATCAGGGAATATTATTGAACGACCTAATAATGCGAAAACTCCACAACTTGAACATGGGATTCTTCAAATTATCGACGAACATCCAGGAACTAGTACCAGAAACATTGCTCAACAAGTAAATGTTAGTCACAAAACTGTTGGGAATAAGAAAATTTATTGCACTCGTATCATATTCAACGTGTTCAAGATTTGTTACTTAATGACTATCCGTTCCGTATGCAGTATTTCCAATGGTTTTTAAGAGAAATTGCAAACAATCCCAATTTTGCCGCCACTGTATTGTTTACAGATGAGATCAGCTTCTCAATACATGGTATTATGAATTTTCGTAATAAACAGAAGTGGGCTACCTAGTAGACATACATACGATTCAGTCAACGTTTGGATTGGTATTATCGACAATTATTTAATAGGACCATGTTTGCTTCCTCAACGATTTCACCGTTCAATCTTATATCTTCATTTTCTAGAAAATCAGCTTCCTGTTCTTTTGGAAAATGTACATCTTATAATTAGAAGGCGTATGTAGTTCATGCATGACGGTGCACATCCACATTTTGCAGTAATAGTCTGGGAGTTTCTAAATAACGTTTATGCAACCGTTGGATAGGACGGGATCTCCATACCTATGCCCCCAAGGTTACCTGATCCCAATCCTCTGGATTTTTGTGTGCGTATATACTAAATCACTGTTTATACCACACCAATCTTACATTTAGAAGATCTTCAAAATCGCATCATAGAAGGCTGTAATGTTATTCGCTATACTACTTTGCTTTTTCGAACGGATTCGGCAATGCACTGGACGCCGATTGGATGGTTATATTTTAGCTGAAGGTGGACATTTTGAACATCGGCTCTGAAATGTACTACTTTTAGGTTTTATTTATCACAATGTTATTGGTTCTAACATTGAGCACCTTGTATCTCATTAACGACAAAATTTATCACACATGCTTATAGGTACTTTTCGTCTTAAAATTAAATGACGAACCGCCCGCAACAATATTTCAGTTTACTTTCGAAACATATATGTATATTATAGATTATAGTAATAATATTTTATTTTCCAACAAATGGTAGACCCAAGTACAGAAAAATATACATACATATCAAGTAATAAGAATAAATACTGCTAAAAAATTACTTTAAAAACTCAAATTAAGTAAATACAAATCAAATAAGGAAAATGAGAATTGCATAAGCAAAGAAAACTAGCTAAATTTTCTGCGATTGTCCCTTGTCTTGTTTTTCTTTTAAATACACCATTATGAACGATTTTTTTTACACTGCTCCGTTAATTTCCATGTTCCAACAATTGTCTCTGTTTCAATCGCATAATTCTCACCCTTCAAATTATTGTATAGATTCAGGATTCTGTGCTTATTATATTTTCTTATTTATTACCTTCTTATATATGTTAATTAGTTAATTGAAGGTAAGGGAAAATACCATTCTACAACATTCTTTAATATAATACGAGTATATATGGTGTGTTAAAATTTAATTATTTACTTTAGATTAACGAGATTTAAATTGTAAAGGGTGGCTTATGTTAAATAGAAATATATGTATCGAGGAACATAAGCAACTGCCAAGTAATATAATATATATAGGGCATCCAACCATAAAGCACACACCAGTGGCAAAACACCACAAAGCTTAGTACCCATTAACATCTTGTGGATAGGAATTCATCAATACTACAAAATGACTTTTGCCGGAGAAATTCTTTAACTTTTAATTTTAATAAAAAAGTCCAATTTCTCCTAATACGGCCCTTTACTTCATTTGCGTAATTTCTCGGTATATCGGATAATCCCCGATAAACATTAGTCAAATCGTTATATCTATGGACAGACTGTACTTCGAAACCATCAAGTTTGGCGCCGATACTTTTCTCTCATATCCTCTTAGTATCGATACCTTATCAATAACAATACTAACTTTTATTGCCTTCTGTCGTATAATGCCTCTATTTGTACGAAATTACGTATAACTATCAATAAGTTGTCGTAAGATACTTTCATAGTTTCCAAAACAGAAAACCACAACCCAAAAATTAATCACGAAATTTCAGTTTATTTATCAAATCCGGTATCAATACTGAATTCTATAATTTCTATAAATTTTTTGGAAGAAGTGAAATAATATTTTTATAATATACAATTGCATTGCGGCCATTTCAGTTTCTGCTGAAGGAGAAAACTGTCTTTCTAAGAAGATTTTGGAGAATGATTTCTTCAGATAGTTCTGAAGAACAATGGTGTAATTATATAGTTCTTAGAAGTACATTTATGTACCGTTTCGAGCTATTTTGTAAAGTAGTGTTTCAGATATTAAAATTCTTTTCTTTTTATTTATTTTTTGACATTAATTAGTTTCAGAAACCCTTTTATTATACTACAAAATATTGAAGGAATCATCTAATGTCAAGGTATCCTTTAGATACCGTATGTATTGTGTATCGATAGTCATTTGAAAATTAATTGCCCAGAGAAAAATGAAAACTGGGACACCCGAGAAATTTATTTCAGGTCAACTCATGTCCTATTTTGTTTAAATCTTAATAAAAATATACTTGGACGTTGAAATCTGACAGATTTGAGTGTAATAGGATAAGAAGTACCAGTGAATGAACAGTTGAAGAATATGTTGAAGTGTAAATTAATAGTAAGGACCTGTTTCTATTTGTTTTTTCGTACATATGCCCGTATATGTATAGCAAGGCATTTTGTCTACTTGTTCCAGTTTTCGTATGTGGAAGTATAAGAAAATCTGTATAATATTTATTTATAAAGCATTTTTTTGGGTTCTAATTTGTTGGACCATGGCTGGGAAATAAAAAACAATGTTTCTGTTTCATGTAGCGTGTCGTTTCCGCATCCCTTGCATGCCTTTTTCAAACAAAGTAAACTGTGCTACGAAAATTATGCACAGGTTAATTCAATTAAACATAATTCGTGCATATTACGTAAAATGTAACATAACATTATGAAATTTTGCTTTACAAAAAGGATGAGGACAACATTTTAAAATTATAACGTAAACGGACTAACAAATATATAAAAGTGATTTTTTTTTTCAAATTATGTTTAATTGTTTGATTTGACTTGTGCATAATTTTACATAAGACAGTTTACTTTGTTTGGAGAAAGCCTGTAAGGGATGCTGAACACATGAAATAGAAACATTGTTTTTAATTCCCAGCCATAGTCCAACAAATTAGAACCGAAAAAATAATACCTTTTGGCTAAATAATACACAGCAAGAAATTTATAAAGAACAACAGTAAATACATACTTAATGTCAATAATTGATCAACCAAGGTCCAATAAGTGAATTAATACATGGAGTATTTAACAACTGTGTATATTTATTGCATTATATGGCCCACGGAAAATTAACATTTTTCAGATTCTTTCGCCATGGATGCTGCTTTCTTGCCTGTTTCTTCCTTTTTCAGTCTTCCTTGTTTCTTCTGCTTCCGGACGATTTTCTTTTGCAGTTTATTATTCTGCTTCGTCTGCAGACTGTATTGCGTCAGAATATCCCTTCCATTTCTTTTTGAAGTAACAGCAAACGGCATAGCAGTTGTCTAGTAGCCTTTGTTTCAACCTTAGGTCTCTGCAGGTGTGACGACCTTGCGTTCTTAGAATTAAAATTCTCATTAACAATATTACATTGCTATGCACTATTACTTTAGCACAATTCAAATCATTGACTTTCTTATTTTGAAAAATCATATTGACGATAAGAGACAATCTCTCTACACAGATAGTTTTTGCAACTTCCCATGCCTAGGATTTAAGCTCCTCATTCTCATGTTTTTCTCGTATGTTTTAATGGGAAGATTCGCTAGGTACTCTGGGTGATAAAATTCAATTGGAAAATTTTACTTATTATAAATCATTGCTAACTAATGCTGACATCGCCTCTATCAGAAGTTTGAATAACATCAAACTAACTAAGAATTTCCTTGCCACTGCCTTTCTTGCAAATTGCCCACATCTTATGCATTTTCAATTGCTCACTCTTGCAAGCTGGTGTTTCTAGAAGAAAATGAGAATTAAAGGAGAAGATTAGATTGGGCATAGCTATTATAGTTACTAGTTCATTTATACGACCGATGGATCTAATGAATGAATAGTATGACGGTCATTCATTTACTGAACAGGACCAGATTTTCGAATGACCAAGCTAACAATTTTATTACACTTTTAAATATGTGTTATTTAAGAGTCTATACCAGTTTGACGATACCAGTCTGTTACTGGTATCGGCAACTACGAACAAAATGTTAATTTATTGGGTATAACATTGGCACCAGTAAATGAACGAGAAATTTCGTGTCGCAAAGCATGAGAGGACACATGGTCAATTAGTAACCATAAACATTTACAGGCCAGTTTTCGTATTGACAGTGTTTTTTACTTACATGCTTCCTTACTATTTTCTTCGCCAAGCAACTGCGTTTAAAACAACGGCACAATCGGCACGTGGTTTTGTACAAAATATGAATCTGCGCTTGACGAATTTCTAAGCAACGACGCAATATTGGTTACAAATCACGATGCACTCTTTACGGGGCGAAAGAACTAGAAAGAATTCTTATAAATTGGAAATTCGTTCAGAACTGTTTATTGACTGATGCTTTTACACTAACGTGATAAATAAAATAAAAGTTGTTTGTTATTACGGAGGTTTACATCCTTAAACATATTATTGCTGGTTTGATGTGACGTACTTAGTTAATCAAGGATAGTTACTTAATTAACTCTTACGTGCATGAATTGTCCCGAGATCTTAAAAATGTTGGGGAAATATTTCATGTTATTTGTAAACAACACTATGCACATAAAATTAAATGCAGTATACTTGACTACTTAATTTATATTGTTATTAAAAAAAACTGGGTTATCTTTGTTGTAGAATAACAGCAAATGCATTAATCGCAGCAGATAAAGAATTATCTTCCTTATCTTTTGGTCATTTCCATGGTACTAGGGTTTCCTGATCGATTACTGTGATATAATTCTGACTTTTAAAATAATAAATACTATATTAGATAATAATAGCAATAGAAAAAAAAAATTAAGAACGCATATTTGAAATATAGATAACTTAAAAATAAAAAAAAAATGCAATCTGTTTGAAGGATTGCACATACTGATGCTACAACATCGGTTACATTAACAAAGATTCAATATTTCATAATCTAAGTATTTGTCTTTGTATGGTTTATTTGAAATGTTGTGTGTGCTTAAAGATAAGGGCCTCTCCCCTTATTGCGGGGTATAGAAGCGAAATAAATAAAGATTATAGGTAACTCCAAAACAGATATATTATCGCTTTAGAAATAACAGGTATATTATATTTTATATTACATAGTTTGTATTGAACATTTTCAATACAAATATTGTGTATTGAAAATGTTAGGAAAAAAAAAATATAATCCGGACATTCTTATCTATATAGTATATCTAAACATAGCAATATCATTTTCATTTTGTATATAATGTGGTTCTATATGTTTAAGTATACAAGATTTGTAAACAAGGTGTTTTAAGTTAATTCAGAAATACAATGACCGTTTGAATATCTTTTTGATTACACAATCAGTAAAAAAATCCGCTTAAGTGAACCAATAAGGTTGCAAGCTAAAATAACCAGTAATCAATAGAAGTGTTGTGTGATTTTTCATTTTATGGAGTATTTTATCAAAAAGTAGATATGTGAATATGTATACACACACTTTAAATGTTTTCAAGCATCAATGTTTTATTTAACCGTTGTTTGGCTTAACAAAACTGTAAAAATTACTTAGAAATTGGTGCTTACTCGTAATTTTTGTCTTTATCAATCATAATCACATTTTCATTCGTATATTTTTTACATTAAACACAAGCAAAACTGGTTGAAGATCTTTATTTCGGCTTTTACAAGGAAAATGTTGCATTTAGCAATTAACCAGTATTAGTTTAGTACTATAATATAAACATTACAGAAACATCTAGAAAAGAAAAACGAAGTTAGCTCTTTAACGACTAACTTTATGAAAGAAATTCGATTTCAAATCGAAATTTCAATAATTCTGATGGTTTTATAAAATTGTTATTATACATGTCCCCGCATTGAGTCTACAAGAAGAGAAAAATCTTTATTAGTTTTTCGACGAAAAGATATTCTTTGTGAAAAACTTTGCATGTTAAAGAACTAAGCTTACCATGTTATTCTGTTACTCTGTATTCTCGGAGTAACCCCTACTCAATGTCCCGGGCCTATATAAAAATCTAAAAATGCCTCAACAAAGAAGCTGTTGCTTATTACTTTAGGCTGAATGCTTATTATAAAAGAAACTTGTTTGTAATTCAAAATTAAACTTTAAATGCAATGAAAGTGTCAGTTTTTGAATTTTGTTTTCAATGTTTTTATTTTAGTCTATTTACACATTTGTACATTTGTTATCTTTTATATCGTTTAAGTAATACCGTAAAACATATTTTTATTGCGCTGTTTGTTTGTAGTTTAACATGAAAAGCATCGGCAATGTTTTTTGTAACAAAATATTAACGTTAAAACAGAATGTTTATTTCAAACAATGCTATGGAAGTGGAAATAAATCTTGGCGTTATATAATTCAGCAATAATATTTTTTTCTACATAGTAAGAAAAAAACACGGTGTAGAAGAATAATAGTTGGTTCTTTTTTGATAAATACCACTTGGTTTTTAAGTCTTTCAAATAAAATGGAGATGTATAAGAACTTTCGTTTTATTTTAAAGCTTTTTCAAATTATAACCTATAGATAAAAATATAAATTGTAAAAAGTTATTTACAGTTAATTATATATATAATTTTTTTTTGTTTGATAAATGACAACATCAGTATTGTTTTGGTTTAGTATAATTTTTTAATATATATGTTCTGTAATTTGCAGCATATTTCGATATTTTTATTACATATTTTTATAACTTTCCCCACTTACTAATCGACTAATTCCAGCTGCTCAAGTTCAGTAACACAAAATGAAAAATAGATTTAGACGTCTATTCTCAAGTTCATCTTTTTATAAAAGTTTAAATGTTCGTAGTAACGTTCGTCAGTTCAATATTCACATAAGTTATTGCAGTATTTCATACAGACCGATTGCATTTTTTTAAATGCATTGAAATAAAAACGATGAAAACATAAAATTCGAAATTCTGATTTCAAACTTATATGTGTTGCGGTACATACATACATACATAGAATGAGCCACCAACCATAGTAGATGTAATTATTATTTTATGTACACACCTGTTTGTAAATCCAATGTATAATTGAGTGTTAATCAATTTGCACCGTAGTCGTGGTAATTAGATGTATAAATTTATCGTCTGGTAACTGTATGATTTCAATATATAAGGGTTTCCTCGGTTTCAATACTACTTCAAAGGGGTGGAGACTTGGTGTAGTTCGTATGAAATAAATTAGTTGGAATCCATGGAGACGAGGTGGTTGTTGATAAAAAAAAAAAACCTTTAAAGAACTGTTTTTTTTTTTTTTTGTTTTTCGTCAATTGCTCATGCTCAAAATACTAGAGGTAAAGTCAACACGCGGTTGTTAACTCCCTCAACTCATTTAACTAAGATACTATTTATTGATAGATATTGTATTAGGGTTTTTAATCATCTACCATTAAAATTAAGGAACAGCCGATTCATCAATTCAGCTGTTTTCCGTACCGATCCACCGTCTGACATTTCGGAATTGCGGGTTAAAATTCAACGTTTTTTTCTTGCCATACAACAACCTCTGTTCACAGACGTGTTTGTGAACCTTCGCGAACGCTACGAATACTGCTTCAAACTGAACGGAGGGCATCTTGAACATGTGTTTTATCGGGGACGTCGTCGTGAATAATGTTTGCAACACTATATAATGTAAAGTAAGTACATAAATAAAAAATAATAAACGTTTCATAATTTCAGTACTGTTTATTTTGCCGCATACTGTACTTTGCGGAATATGCAAGCTGATGTTCGAGGTATCTTGTCCAAGTAATATAAATTTTTGTGTAAATAAGTACTTAACTTTGAAAAATTGAAATTTTATTATGTATTGATTGGTAGACATGGTTGGTGGTTTTGTCTTATGATAGCGAGAGATTTAAAAGTTATTTTGAGAATTTAAGAATCCTAAATGTACTGGATAGTAGATAATATTTGATTTTAATTCATTCCAAATAAGTATCACTTATCTTTGGGTAAGTTTTCTTATGTTCTTTAAAATGCTTTAATATATTATTAAACAATAAATTGTGTACGCTTTGATATTCATACTGTTTTTATTAATATAGACGCATTTATTACACTGAATGATTAAAATTAAACTATAAATTCAATATTTAACAACATAAAAATCTAATAATATACAAGTTAGTGATTTAGGAGACACAACACGTGCAGTAACTTGGGCAACATACCCGTAACTGATAAAAAAATATAAATATAACTACTCATTAGATTTGTTAGATTCGTTCGTCAGAAAGAGGGGAGTTTACTAGTGCGCATAATCTGTAATGGTGAATTCTAGCGGGTATATTCAGTTCAAGTTAATAGCCATCTAGCGAAGTGGGATTGTATTTTCGAATTTCGTTAAAGATATAGGTATCTGTAAAGAAAAGACAGATTTAAGTAAAAGTTTTTGTTATCGATAAAAATATAAAAAAATTCTGGGCAATCTATTATAAAAATCACAATAATATTTAATATATTAACTTAATTTTGGATTACAAAAAACTTTCTTTTATAATCATTTGGTCTAAAGTAATAAATAACAGCACTTCTCTCTTGAGACATTTTTTATGTTTTCATAATTTACTAACACTTGTATATCTGATTTTTATAGTAAGCTCATTTCTTCTAAAAGTAAGATTTTCACAAAGAATAACATTTCGTCCTAAAATTAAAAATAAATATTTGTTTTCCATACACGTAGACTTCCGCAGTCTTTGTCTGCACTATATACCCTGCTGGGCTTCCGGATTGGAACCGCGTCCTGGATTTTCTTCTGGTCGACGTTTCGTCCTCACTTGTAAGGGACATCTTCAGGGCTGCTGCTACTACTATTGACCTGAAAAGAATAATAAAGACAAATTAAATAAATAAAGATTTTGTTGTATAAACTCAATCCAGGGACATACTGTATAAATTGTATTTGATTTAAAGTAATGTAACCCTACTACGATTTCTATCATTTCAACTGTATCTCCTCCATAAACTAAAATCTCACGTAATTTTTTAATACTTATTTCAAGGCAATATTACATTAAAAATTTTTTATCACAAGTTACTCTCAGTAATTTATTCAATTTAAAAAGGAAAGTTGAGCTTCTAATTTCTTCATTCGGTTGATTTAATTACATACTACTTGATTGCATATAAACACTAAAAATATTGAATATTTGTTAATTTAACCGAAGTAATAAAATGTAATGCCTTCGAACGCTAGACCACATAAAAATCACTGTTGTGAAATCCATTCTCTTGATAGTTAATAACATTATAATTTTTCTATAAACTTCGAAACACAAATTTCACAGAAATTTCACTACACTGCGCGCACGTTTCAATAGTTGTGGCAAACAATGTAGATATAATGTTTATCAGTACCACACTTTGGAGTATTTGTTGTCATTCTAATTTTGATTGACTAGAAGCAATATATAGAAATAAAATTGTAACAATTTCATATTTTTTGGGTTAATTTATTTTTAATGCTTTTTCTTTTCCTTACAATTATTGACTGTGATATGGCAAAACCTGCCTAAAAATCAACAGAAAAATGTTTAAATTATATAGAACCATCATCACTTGAAACCTCATTAATATTGTGTATCGATTAAAAGAATTTGCATAAATAAAGAATACAAACAAAACAGAATTCAAAATTACATAATACACAGAATTACTTTTGAAATACCATCAAAACATTTTCATCTTCTAAAATGAAAAATATCATATATATACGCATAATTATTATGTGTTTTCTGCTGCTTTTTAAATAGTCTTATAGCTATTGTAAAATTTTGAAACTTTGTGAAATTATGGACGATAATATGCACACTAGATAGTATATATACCTACTGTGCACTAAGACACGTAATCGGAACAAATATTTTTGCAAAATATTATCTTAGCCAAAACTGAGAGATTAAAATTAAGGATTTATGATTATTCTCTGTAATAAACTTTATTATATGATATACAACCATATGCACACATTTTTACAGTTGATTCAAATACAATATTTTCCTTCAAAATTCCCGTGTTTTCTCCTGAGACTACCTTAAACAGTACCTACCATTTTTGTTTAAATTTTCAATTTTAAGTTGTAAACTAAATTAATGATGGCTAGAATTTGAAATGAATGTTATAAAATATAAAAAAAAAAAAATTTAAAAAGTGATTCCATAGTTGTCAGAATTAAGGAGAAATTTCTAGTTAAATGATAATAATGTATTCATAAATTATGCTATTATTAATGCTTATGTTGCATTTCTTTAAAATGATAGTAGATGATCAGGTAATATAGTAGTTATAATTGTCAATCAAAACATCGTTACATTATAGTCACTGAAAAAACTAATTATACTATAAGTAAACTACATCTACATTTCTTAATATTTACCATTGGACGCATTAGCAGACAAACATGCATTGGTGCGGTTGCTGTCAAACGTTAGATATGCAACATGTTTTTGTCTACTGACGTTAGCTCAACAGTCAAGTTGATCAGTTTATTCGTATAGTTTAAATACACACGTTTTAAATTTACAATTTTTTGACATACTCCATCGTGCTTTATAACCTTCATTCATTTTTTTTTCATTCATTCATTAAAGTTAGGATGGGCACCTAAAGTCCGGGCACTTGAGCTAGGTGCTCATTGTACCATCCCTGTTGATTCTCTTATTTAATGGAGATGATATTTTTATTTTAACTAACAAAAAAAAGGTCGGCTCTTTTTTGATACAATTTAAATAGTGTCATCATGGGAGGGGTAACACAAAAAAAAGGCAAAAAAGAAGGATGAGTGTTTGTCTTTAAATGTAAAATTTTGATTTACAAGTAGGTATCGCTGGCTCATAGGAGGGTAATTGCCCCCATTATAACCCCCGCCCCGCCCACTTGTATACACGGGGATACACCTATTGTCAGGTTAATTTGTGTAACAATAAGTTCGGCAGCAATCAGTTTAAATTTTTATTTCTGGCTAGACGATTGACATTAGCAGTACGACTGAAATAGAAGCCTGCCATTATTTTTAAACCATACGCAAATGTGGCTACACAAATAGAAAATAGAATCTGCATCTCGGTGTGTGTGATTAAAAAAAGTACAATTTACTTAATGAATCTTTATGGATGCTGTCATTTGCGAGCAATTGACAATGCAATTTAGTAGTAAAACGATCGTCGAGTCTCTTTCATAGGGCTACTTTCATCAATAAATAAATCTAAAAAAACATGGCAATCAATGGTAGTTTCTTAACCTACGAGATCTTTAGTTGTATTTACAGGTCATTATAGGTGACTCACGATGTTCAAAAATATGACAATATGCCATGAGCAAAACAACTTTTTTGTACCGATGTTAAATTTATCTCAGATTGTTCATTAAATTAATTCAAGGTTAATTCAACCATGGATCAAAACAACTTTCTTATTCTATTCCTAACTTTTGTCACAATAACAGTAACAGTATGGTTAAAAGAGCGAGAGAAATGATAAGTATATAATTGCCACATATAACTCGATTTCGCATTGAACAAAGTAAAAATCATCAGCCAATTAAACAAGACAGAACTGTTTAATACACAAAAAATACCATAGCGGTGAAAATCTGTTTTACTAAAGCGTATTGATTCAAGTTAGTCCTCTCTATACAACAAAATTGTTATTACGTACTATCAATTACAAATTTTGATTGATTTCATTAAAACATATTGTAGTGTGTAAATTTTATGCCCCAGACGATAGAAACTACTAGTGATGGGCAAGATAGAGAGGAAGTGAATACTTTTTTACAACGTCTAGATACAATTGTGTTTATTCGCCTCATGATTACGGTTCGTGTTATTTGCCGATTTCCCTAGAACCAACAAAATACGGATATGTCTAATCATTGTAAAAAAATATTCACTTCTCCAATCTTGCCGATCACTAGGAAGTACTCTAAATATGCTGTGTTAGATATAGAAATTGTCGTAAAGATGGCGTTTCCCATATTTCACTAAATCGCCTATGTATCATCTTTCTGAAATTAATTGCGAATCTAAGCTCTGCAAATCTTCGTTTGCCTATGCAGCAGAAACTACAATTACTGAATACCTAGCGATGTGTAATTCAGAATTGTTCCCCAATCATTTTTAATTAACATTTAAGTGTACTCTATTTTCGGTTGCTAAATAATCAAGAATTTATTGGATTTAGATTCGCATTTAATTTGAGAAAGATAGTACAAGAATGTTGACACAACTCAGAAAGTGTGTATTTTGAGTTAATTTACTATTTTGAATCCGCCACTAATCTTAAATACATACTTCACTAATTAAATCAAATAAGAAAACAACAACCACCGCAATATATCAAATTGTTTGCCACTTTAACGCGGAGTACCACAGGGCTCTAGTTTGGATCCCATTTTATTTACAATTAATAGTTCAAAGTTGTTGGTGTGCGTTAAAAACTGTAAATATCGCATTTATGCTGATGACATTCAATTATATTGAATAGATATGATAGTGTTGGCTGTACTATGTTAGAACTAAAGATTCGGTGAAATTGCTGGGAAAGCGGCCAAAAGTAAAAAGTTGCAAAGATTTCGTCGCATATAATCTAAGCTTTCTCTAATGTTTATGTATATAATACATTAGTTTTCATCAGAGATAATTTATAATAAGAATTAAGAAAACGACGTACAAGAAGCCCATAAAGAGAGGCTATTTAAGCCAACATTGAGAGAGGAGTCACTCCTCTATTTTTTTATGTTCCAAAGAAAGAGTACAAAATAAATTTTGATGATGATATAATAATTTAGGTATTTGAAAAATATTTATAAATATCGAAACGTTTTGCAAGTATATATATTAGTTTCAACCAAACGAGTCAAAAAATTACACCAAATCAATCAATTAACTACAAATGGTTACAAAAGTAAAGAATCAACAATTACAAAATATAATATCTGTTGTTATATTTCTAATATGCCGTAAAATTATCTACAGTTTTCTCTGAAAGTAGAAGAAATGGTTGCTCTTATATATTTCTCGAATTTTATTTACTCTGCCGTTTTCTTTCATATTCTCACATATTTTACGAAAATAAAATTCATGCCGTTCCACTGACCACTGATTACAAAATCAATTCTTAGTTTCAGAGAATTCAAAATATTGTCTTTTTAAATTAAATAATTGTTACAAATTTGTTGTTTCATAGCTATAACTCATTGAAACTTATTGAATCAATGCATTAAAGGCAGATGTAGCAGCACTATTTGATGGCCTTGTCTCTGCCAAAATAACACGATGGATGCGTTGGCGTATGAGTTAAAAATACTTTCCAGTACTCTACGGCCTAACACCTGATGGCTGGATTGTTTTGATAGGCAACTGTGATCCACGTTTAGTATGAACGCCAAATTCGTTTTCATCGCAAACTTTCTATATTTAAGTATATATTTCATTGTTCTTTTTCCTTATAATACGAGATCTCTTAAACGTAGAAAAAAGCTTTATGATCTCTTTTCTATAATTATTTTTCTAATTAACTTCTCTTTGTGTGAACCATGGTGTTGAATGTTGCAATACGTTTGACTGTTGTGGCTCTATTCCAAAATTATATTTTTCTTAATACGAAACGTTAAATCCAGCACATCAGGTGAATAAATTTTTGTCACTAAAACAGTTGCATATATACTTTTCCTTTGTTATTGAAATCGATTTCAGGGCACTGGTTAAAAAAAAACCGCTTACGTAGTACCAAATTATTTTATATGCACAGTTTAAAAGAATTTTTAATAAGAATAAATTTGTTATCTTAATTTACAACAAAATTGAATGTTTCTGTTTATTTTTTGTCCGTAGGCATAATTTTACTAATCCATATATATATTTTTAATACAGCAGTAATTAATGAACAACAAGTACGAATAAATAAGTTGAAGATCGAGCTAAGAACTGAAAAGTGTAGGTTGGTGGCAATGCAGAAGGAAGTAGCGGATTTAGAAAATACGGATAATGAAGTGGAGAAAGAGAAGCACCTGCAGAAGGAAATTATAGAGTTACAAGAGGAGTGCAAAAAATTAACTATAGAAGTAGACAATCAATGTGGTACGGGTAAGTAATTTTAAATATGAGGCACAAATTACATATAGTTTTATTCACATAAATTACAACGACTATTATAGTACTATAATTTCTGCGAATCCTAATCGTGTACATATGGTACCGTGAAAGAATTACAAAATCGTCAACAAATTGCCATTATTTAATTCAAAACAAGGTAATGTTTAAAATAATTTTGATTACCTTTTTACTGGTTTAAATTAGTAGGTACAAATTGCATGTTTTCTTATAAACCTACACTTTTCTTTCAATGGACAATAATGAAAGACGGTTAGGTAAATATTGATGTTTTGTCATATTAGGATATCTTCTTATAATGTATAATAGATCTATAGTATATATGTATAATAGATCTATTGCGTCCCCTATTCATGCTGTTTTGCAGCTGGCCTTCCAACCCTATTTCTTTCAGAAAGAGCAGCATCAGAAGGCTCCAGGTTAGGTAAGTCCCCCTCTTCTATTTCAGATACTCCCAGGTGTAACGCCCTTGAAATGCACTGTGCTGGGCATTTTGAGAGGAGATGGATGGTTTTTCATCCTATTGCCCACAAAATCTAAATTCAGATTCCTTTGCTAATCTAAGGTTACTCAGATGTTCTTTCAGTTTAAAATGCCCAGAGAGTATTCTTGTTAATAAGTGAATATTGTTCTTACTCAGGTTGATGCATTCTGTAACCCTCTTCTGATTATAGCTTCCCAGGAGAATTTTAGCTTGCCTCATTCCCTGGAAATTCTCCCAATAATTGAACTTTTCCTGCTCCATTTCGCTTTTGATTTTTTTGCCGTATTGTACTGCTACTTATTCCGCAAAAGGGTTCGGGCCTTACGAATGGTATTCCAGTTCTTTTTTTGCAAGATTGGAACCCACAGTAAGTAGCTGTAATTGTTTTGTCTAGCTCATTTAATTTCGTTAGGCATTCTCCGACCACCTTGGAACTGATTTCGTGTGAGCTTAGCGCATTGATGGCTCTTGACTATCAGACATAATGACATTATCTCCTGTTTGCGGTAATTCCTGTCAATATTGAACTGGACGCATCTTTCAATAGCGTGTATTTCCGTCTAGGGGTACCTATATATTCCTATTTCAGTTCTTTCTGTCGTTTTGGAGCCATCAATGTACTATTTGACGGCATTTCTATTAAATTTCAAGATGGTGTAATGATCGCACTCGCTCTTGTTACTAAGCTTTATGGTGACTTCTTTCAAGAAGCTGAATTTTTTTGACATGTCATTCCCGGGCATGGCCTATACTTAATCGTTTCTTCCCTGATCATTCTGAGTGTGGTTCTTTTTGACACGCCCTCCACTACAATGTGGAGGGATCCACTGCTACCTCGATAGCTGCTGTATTTATAATTGCGACAAAAAATTACATTTTACGTAGGTGTATTGTAAGAGGAGTTCTCGGGCGTGGTGGCAGGTATCATGCGTAACGCACTGCGAACGGTGGAGGGATGATGCCTTTCACAAGACTCTCATTTAATCCACAAAAAAAAAAAACAAAGTTGGTTGCTTTCACCAAAATGAGGAAACTCAATGACCTATGCGGCATTATACTGTTTGGGCAAGAGTTACAATTAACGAAGGAAGTATCTGGGTGTTACCCTCGGTGTGAAACTGAGCTGGAAAAATCACATAGTTAAAACAACGACCAGGCCTGCGCAACTATTCTGACGCTGTAGGAGAGTTGCCGGTAAAACCGGGGGACTAAAGCCGAGGGTGATCCATTGACTGTATACTGCCGTGATAAGATTAGCGATAACATACGCGGCAGTAGTCTGGTGGAGGACAAAAATGTCCTCAGCAGTGAAGCTGCTAACCGCTGCCCAGAGACAGGCATTACTGGGAATCACTAGTACAATTAACACCACAGGGACCGCTTCTTTGGAGACCATTGTGGACCTCCCCCCGCTGGAGCTTTATGTGAAAGCGGAGACTATGAATGGGATCCTTAGACTCAAAGCCATCAACTTGTGGTATCCCAAATTTAGAGTCGGAGGGCACACTGATACCACGGGTACGGTGCTAAACGGGCCATTGCTGCAAATCCCCACGGACAGTATGGCACCCGAAATTAATTTCACTGAAAAGGTGAAAATCTGCATACCGAACAGAGACCGGGCACATAGTGAGATCACTGCTCTTATCCACTGGTACACGGACGTATCCAAATCCAGCCAGAGTACAGGAGCTGGTATCTGTGGGCCCAGTCCTAATCAAAGAATATCCATAAACCAGGGGAAGCATGCAACGGTCTTCCAGACAGAGGTATTCGCCCTTGCAGCCTGTGCGGCAATGATTGCGAAGGGGGGCTACATGAGGAGGAAAATAAGCATAATGACAGCCAGGCTAGTAAGAGACTGCAAACGATTCCTCAATGCACTGGCACGAGACTACACGGTGTCTCTGATCTGAGTGCCGGAACATGAAGATATAAAGGGTAATATAATAGTCAACGAACTAGCCAAGGAGGGATTTAAAAGACACTTATATATGGCATTACTAAGGACTCTGCAAGAAGGGAGATTTGGACCTGGCTAGATAAAGAAAGCACAAAGAAATGGAAGTCGACTGAAGTCAACTCCATACTAAATCGCTAATAGGGGATGGGGATGCTAGATTCTCTGATAACCTACTCAGACGCAGCAAGAAAGAAGCTAAAACCATTACTGGGCTGGTAACTGGACACTGTCCTCTGAAAAGCATCTATGCAACACAGGTCGAGTAAGCGAACCGTGGTGCAGAAGATGCGAACTACAGGAAGAAACAGGGTTTACATGTAATCTGCACATGTGAGAAATAGTGCTGCAATGCTCAGGCAGAAATATTTCGGGAAGGATCTACTGGAGCCCTCGAGGGTTCTCAAGTTTCCACTGGACAAGATACTGGGCTTTATAGAGAACACCAAGCTGCTCGAGCGGAATAAAAGAAGATTTAATAGGGACGGTACAATGAGCACCTAGCTCAAGTGCCTGGACTATAGGTACCCACCCTAACTTAAAGAAAGAAGAAGAAGATAGGTGTATTGTGGTTACCTGTAATAATAACCTCTCTGATTAATATCAACTGATCGTGTTAAGATGCAAATCTGACAGCACTCAAAAATGCAACGTCATTTACTGACGATGACGAAGGTCACTTGCTAGCTTGAGATGCCTATACACTATGTAAATCAACACAAATATCAATATCAGTAATTAAAATATTCTATTTTTATTTCAAAATTGAAAGATATAGTGGTAGCAAAACCGGACGGCAGCAACGCGGAAATTTTGTATTTTTATTAAAAAATGGCAATTTGGTGGTATACATATAAAGCAGCAATAATTTTGCTTCTAGCTGTAACTTGTTTGTTATACTTAAGTATAGTTTTTATTTTTTTCACACGCAAGTATCTTCGACTCATTTCTATAAATTACTATAATATAATTCTATACTATAATATATATATATAATATATATATATTATAGTATAATTCTAACTAATGTGTAGAATTTTTTTTATATTGTCGGATGTAGCTCGTTTATAAAATTATCTGCTATGCAGATTATTCCACATTCAAGTAACCAAACCTAAGGTAAAGGTACCTGACAATTCTGAACAAAATATCTTCATGAATCTTGATCGCAGTAGATATAGAAAGATACAGAGCAGCTTTGATAAGGATACTATTGCCATCTCAGGAAGTATAGATTAGTAAAACACATTAAAAAAAAAACATATTCCGAATGGTTGCAAGGATACACGAAAAACAAATAAAATTGTTAATTGTAAAAAAAAAATTGTGTTTTTAACGGAAGGCAGGAGTTTTAAAATACAAAAGAAATGTTACCTATTTTTTGTTATGAAATATTTTGTTGCTTCAATTAGATTTATGATATGACCTTTCGGTACTGAAGAACCATGATCAATCTTATTTTTTTTTAATACGATCCTGCATATTTTTTTACTAAAAGTAAAATCCTGGATACATTTAAACATTTTTAATTATTCTCTGTTTAAAGCTCTAAAGCACACAACTTTTTTTGCCATTCCGTTTCTGTATTCCCTATACATCCCAAGATAGCAGTAGCGTTCTTGCCAGGCCTGTATTTCCAAAGTGAGTAAGTTGTGTACGAAGATTCATTTGGTACCTACCATACCTTTATCGTATGTTTGGCTACTTGAGTCCGGGGTCTAAGCAGTTGAAAAGCAATTGAACGTTCTATTGCTTTTTGAGAAGAACTTTATTTTCTATTTCTGCCTGCTTATCACACCCCTTTATTCCGTACTTTTTGTTATTATCTTCCAAAAGTGTTCAATCACTGGTCCGAAGCTTGTAATTGCACGGTAGTCTCCTGAAGGTTGTCGACACTTTTTGAATGACTATTATTAATGAGTTAATAGCAATTTAGTTTAACATCTGCTAAATTACCTTTTTAGTCTTATTTCAAATAAATGAATCAACGTTTCTAGAGCAAAGAATTGAAGATATGAAAAACCCATTACCTGTTTTAAGGATGTTCTAGATACTAGATTAGTCATTAAGTATTTATAAATCAAAAAAAAAAATAGTTCATAACCTAGCTGTTGTCATTGAGTTCCGCGTCAAAATCTTATTGAGTTACTTGAATTTTTTTAAATATTTTGAAGTATTTCCAACGTGGTAGCAGAAATCCTTCTCGTTAAGTCATTAATAATAATGATTTTATTCTGTTTTAATAATATTTTTATACATATTTATGCATATATTACATTCAGTTTTATTTTCAGCTTTACCTTTGGGAGAAACTAGAGCGATATTTTACGACAACATATACACGGGTCAGAGACCTTTGAGTTTAGGTTTTCCAACTGAACACATAACTACGAATCACAGGCAGAGAACCTTACTACATCGTCCTCAACCGGTGAATTCAGAAAACGAAGGCCCCAAGTGGAATTGCCACATGTGTACATTCCAAAATCATCCTTTATTAGACAGATGCGAGCAATGCGAGATGCCAAGAATCCTGCATGGTAAGAAACAGGACCAGCCGCTGCTCCCCCGGACCGACTACATCAATAACTTCCAAGGGCTTAATAACAACAATAACAATTATCTTCCTAATTATGCAGCGAACAGACAGATTCAAACACAATACAGTGCCGGCCATAACCCATACAATTTAGTCAGACCTAATCCGTTTGTGAACCAATACAGTTGTCCCGCGAGTATCTCCCTGAGTCCAAGAGCACCTAATTCAACTCCAGTTTATAGCAATATAACAACCCCTACGACATATTTAGGTACTTCAGATTTTTTATACAATCCTCCTCCTAGTTCTACGTCTGTTATTCCATCTCAAGTGTACAATCCTTTTGGTTACAATAGAAATTTTGTACCAAACGGTACTCTTAGTTCAAACACCTCTAGCTCTAGTCAAATCAACGCATCACAGAGATTATAACTATACAATACTTTCAAAAAAAAATGTATTAAAAATACAACGTCTTTATTCTTATTTCATATATATACGTATATAAAAAACAAAAATAAAATCAATTTACTTAAAAGAAATATATATATAACATATATTTATTAAGACTGTTTTATAATTCGCAGTTTTTCTTACGTACAATAAAAATAGCACATGTTCTATTCCTTGCAATAAACTAAAATTGCATTCAGCTGATTTAATCCGAATCCGTATGCGTAAAATTTTAAGAAAAATTGCGAACTGTAAAGCGGCGCTTACATAAACGGTCAATTTTAATTTGCACAACAAAAAATATACATCATCTACCCAAGCTTTGCAGCATAGAAATTATACAGGCAATTTGGGCATGCATTACCTTTGCAGCAGAGTAGGCGTATCGTCCCATCCTAGATTTTAGTTGTTTTAAACACTATCAAAAATAAATTCCTGTTATGATGGCTTGATAGTTAGCAGTGTTTATATGATTATTCGTAAAAGTTGCACATTTTACTTTATAACTATATATAACTCCATTTTAACATATCTCATATGTTAAAACAGGAAGTTTTTGATGAAACAACAATATAAATTTAAACAAATTATCAGAAATTTGAAGCAAATTGATATATAATTCCTTTATTTTTTTAATGCACTATTATTTAGTTTCTCCTTACTCAAACATAATTTTGACCTATAATCAGGGCTTGCCACGGTTTAAATGTTTTGTCATTTAAGGGCTAGAAAATGAATAACAGTGGATTTTTTTACGATTACCATTAAACTTCAACCGTTTTTGTAATAAGAGCGCAACTAGAATAAAATTCGGAATATTGGATATGACCTACCATTCTTTTTAAAACCTATAATCTAGCAATTTTCAATGTTTAATAATATACATTTACTGGAGGTCATGCGCACTGTGTTTTTTAAGTATTAGGCTTGGTAAGAGTTGTGGTATTTGAATTATCTGTTTGTTCAATTTCAAACGATAAAATTTCAATCAAAGGCGAACATGTACCGCCATATGCATTAAAGACAATTAATACTGTATGCATGTCCTTTTCATTGCCTAATTTAATGCAACATATTTTTTCACTCTTTAGGCACAAACACTTTGCCCATTTTCGGGCAAAAGAAAAAACCTGATTAATTGCTGGTAAAAAAATACTTGAAATATCTTGATAATTTATTTATTTTAAGAATTAGTATAATTCTTCATCGCGCACCATGCATATAATGGATCCAGATCAAGGATAAATAGATTTTGTGTTAGATAAATAAAGATATCCCATATTTGAATTTCAGTAAAATTGATTATTGTTGCTACAGTACTGGTTCCTAATAATAAGACCGTTTTATTAAAACTGTATTCTTTATTTTAAATTATACGAACTAAAACATATTGCTGCATCAAAACAATAGGAAACTCGATAGAACTAAATACCTTATATTATCTAAGTTGGAATTCTCCCTCTAACTGTTTTCTGTAAGTTGTTTGTAATAGGGTCGGGTCCTCCTACAAATTATACCAAAAATTACTTGACATATTTCATTATTGTACTTTACGATGACGAATTCGTAAAGTAATTTAACATTTCATTTTCATATTTGATGAGAGTGAAATCAATTCAAAAAATGATAAATTACAAATTATGCCTTAAATACGTCACAACTGTTATGGCCAATAAAAAACTTAGGATTTTTGCTTACACAGTACCATATATGTCGGGTATGATTTAATGATTTTTAGTTCATGCATGTTACCCATAAATCATGTGATGTTAGCATGATTATTATTAAATAAATATTAATGAAATAAATTATTAAATTGTGTTTATATTTCACATGAACTGTGATAGTTCTAATACCTTGTGTAACTATTAATTACTAAATAGTATGTAAAAATACCGAGAGAAATTTTGTAAAACTACTGTTATAGGATTTATTCAAGTACGTCATTTTACACAGACAACTTGAATTTGTAGTGGATACTGACGATGTCTTGATGACAGAATGATTATAGAAGATTTTGGAAGAAATTCAAATTTTGTTGATAACAGCACGGGCTAGAAGCGTAATTCCAATCAAACAAAATATCACAATTGGTCGCAATTGACACATACACACATTTGGCAATCAGAACGCAAAACCGCTAATTTTTTATTAGCCCAAAACAGAATTCAATTTTTTATTAGGCGTAACAGTTGTGGCGTTGAGTAAAATTTCAACAAAAACATATTTTGAAATCTTTTTCGAATAAAAAAGTAAAAAAAAATGGTTCCCGACCCTATTGTTGCCAAGTTAATTTATATGAAAGTAAAATAGCATTAACATCAAATACATTTTAACATATAAAACTCTAACATGATTTTTTTTTTGCTTATTAGAACATATAATTTATTTATGTACTACTTTTATTAGGAAACATATGCATATTATAAATGCATAATTCTATTAAAATAATAAAAAAAAAACAGCACAATTCTGTTTATAAGGAAATTTGTAAATAGTACACCTTTTAAATTTAATTTTTATTTCTCTGATAGGAAACTGATAGGAAAACAGAAATCACGTGATGATCGTACATATTTACACGCACTTGCATTTTTTTTTTTCCCAAAATTGACGCTTCCTTTTTATAAAAAGAATTAAACGCTTAAAAGAAAAGAAAATAGAACCGCTATTTCAAAGAACCACGCACAAAAGATGTTGAGTATAAAGAAAGATATGTGTAAATCATCCATCTGTAAGTTTTGTTTTTCGTTTGAAGATGAACGAATTACTTAAAAATCTTAATAATATCTCTGTTGAATGGTTTCCATTTATCCTTTAAGGTAAAATGTACAACATTGATCTATAAACCTGTCTATCTGTGCTGTACATAATACATCACATTTGGTTTACTGTATTTTTATGACTGTGTAGTCGTATTCTGACTATGTAATTATTTTGACTGAAAAAATATATTGGCAGCTTTAATAGCCTTTATATATTTTATATACATCATGAATATAATTTTAAATTAAAATTTACCAGAAGTTTTTCATTTCATCACATTTCTAAAGCAATCAAAAATTTAATTCCTTCATACTGTGATTGGATTTTATTGGTTAGTATATAGTTTTTAAAATATGTATACATGAAGAAACTTATATTGTTGTTGTTTAAAATGTATTATTATTATTATTATTATAAAATATATCTAAGAACAGTTAAATAATCATATATTTGTATAGAGATCCTTATATTTTGGAACAGATTGTCTAATTAAATATTTTTAATAAAGTTGTTTCTCCTTATGATAAGCATTAATTTTGTTTTCTTATACTCACGATACTGTTTTTCTCTTGTTTGTTTTTAGTATCGGCAGCACCAGGTGATAATATTCACATACACGTTACCCCCAGAATATCAAGACGTAAGAGATTAATTATTGTGTGGTTGAGTAACTCTGTTTTAAAATAGTAGTTTATGTCAGCACAATTATGTTTTATTAACACACTAAATTTATATCAATATCATAGTTTCTTAAATTGTGATGGTGATATATATTTTAAAGAAATACTAGCAACTGAATTTGCTAACGTAACTAGGTAGGGTTACGTTTATATACCAAAATGTAGTTGCATGGTAATACGGCTTGTATCTTTACACTTTTGTTTTTGAATAAGTGAGAAACTCTTTCCACAATATTTTTGTCAATAATAACTATGTTGCTTTTAACTAAAAAAGCATGAAGCTCATCTGCTTGTGATGTGTTCAGAAACGATTTCTTAGAGGACTTTTTTCTATAAATTATATTGTCCATATCATTTCAATGTTTTTCGTTATTTGTTACAGATAGTTAAATACATAAGTAAATACATAGATTGGTTACGAGCAGTAAAATTTGAAGAAATATTTTAACCTTTGACAACTTTTCACTGCTTTTATATTCCTGAGGCCTGAGGATGCACCAAACGGGCGCATTTAATTTCCAATAAACAATTTCTCAGCAAATAGACCTTTTTTCTCACCTCTTATAACAAAAATAAAACTATTCTGACGATTATGTTATATCATCACATCATAACAAACCAAAGAGAACTACTTATCGTATGTACGTTTTATAACATCGCTGGTGATGTTGCTAATATTGAATATCTTTGTCTAATTCCTTGCAGAAACTTCCTTGACCAAAGGCCGCTTTACAGTTCGCAATTATTTTTATTGCGTGCAATAAAAGTTGCATGCAATAGAAATAGCGCATGCGCATTCAATGGATTTCAATCAGCTGGGTGCAATTTTACTTGTATTGCGCGTGCAATACACGGAATAGAGCATGCGCTATTTTTATTGCACGCAATAAAAATAATTGCGAACTGTAAAGCGGCCTTTACACTGGACTCTAAGGCAATTTTCTTCAAGTATTCGGATTTATGTGAATTATCGGGTATATCGAAACAATCGATAAATACAGATTCACCTGACTTAACGATGAGATTCTATACATATCTACAGCGTCTGTAAAGATAGATGTAGATCTGTAAGCATCTAAAATACATGCTTACAGACTTGTACTTAATCTTATAGATCTTACAGATGCGTATAGAATTCCACCTCTGTAAGCAAACGTCGACCTTATCCACGCTATATAGGAGTAGAAGCAATCTGTATGCTATGATGACTATGTAAATGCATCGCTGTAATTTTACAGGTCTACGGTTGTCCATTCATGGATTATACTTGGGTATTCTTTAATTGCTGTTGCATTTTAATTTATACCTAATAATACTAAAATTCTTGTTTGTACTTATAACAGCATTTTCTTTGAAATCCATATTAAAACTACATAATCGATCGGTATATATGATATACTGGCAAATCATATATTTATGTCATTCCTTAAGTAATGATTATTACAACTGAGTAAATAAATGTTCATTCTTTTCTTCAGTCATCAGTAGAAGAAAATTGTCCTTTATATTTGTGTATTCATATTGGGTATACTGCACTTGTATTTCAAATTACAAACCTAAATAATGAGTAAATTTAGAATGAATTCAGTTTTATCGGTGGATATACTATAAGCAATACAACATATGTAAATATGTATAGTTTGTAAAAAAAAAGCAGCTAAAACTCAAGTTGTGGTATAACGTTCTTTTCTAAGTCTTCCAAAATGACTATAGTAGTGCCACTTAATGTAACAATTGCCCAATCCTTTGCAATGAGCAAATTGTTTGTTGAGGCAGAAATATTTTAAAGATAATATAAAGAAGAAGTATTTTTGTTGTTAAATAATCTGTATTGAGGTTGATGCGTAAACAATATATGAGCATTGCATGTGGGTTAACAGAATATTTTTTTATAAATTTCTGCCATTTAGATGACACATCTACACATTATCTTTATTTTTTGACGAACTAAAGTTTTATACCATATTTTTTTACTTTAGAAAAAGAAAATCCTATTTGGAGTGTGCTGAACACGATGTTTTTATTGGGTTTTAAAAATGAATGTTGTATATTTAATAAATACACAATACTATAATGCCGTAAAATTGTAGAAGAACTTAGAACTATAAAATAATAGGGCTGTTCGAACATGCAGTTCGCGAACGGTTCGTGATCACATGAACCAATCAGAGAACAGATTGGAGTTCTCGCGAATTGAAATGCGTTGTCTGATTGGTTCACATGATCGTGAACGTTCGCGAATTGCATGTTCGACAAACCTAATAAAAAAAAATAATTCAAAAACAATAAACGAAAAATACAATCTTCAAAACATATGTATATTTCCTATTTGGAATTTATACTCATAAAATAGCAAAGATCTTATTCTCTTTTACTTCATAACCGTAAACATTATCCAATAAATATTCATATACAATAATACAATGTAGTATTTACAAAGACATAATTATCTTTTACCCACCGCAGGTATCAAAGATACTGTTGTTTGTTTACTAGTGTATAATTTATAATTGACCAATTTTGTATACATATACATGTCTACGATGTCCCTCTTCCGTATTACTAGCAAGGACTATGAAATTCTCAGTGTCGATCTAGGGGCTCTTCACTGTGCATACTCTTAAACACTAAAAAAATAATGAAAAAAATTTTCATCTTACATTTGCTTTGTAACATAATATTGCAAACCATGTTAGTCAAGTACTATCATTTTTGTACTAACAAATATAATAATAAAATAATTAATTGTATGGCTTATGGATTTATCAAATAGAAAATTAAATTAAAAATAGACAATAAAGTACGTTTTAAAAGGATCTAAATCAAATTCTAAGATTTTCTATTAAAATTGTGAATAAACAAGTCATTCTTAAGTATCAATAGGACGTTTTATTCTATTCAAATGCTAATAAAAAAACGCTGCTGAAAAAAAAGCAACCAAAAAAAAAAAGAAAGGCTTTTTGCCAATGTTATTTACCGCGATTATAATAGTTCTATAAGTATAAATATTTTTTATCGAAATTCTTTTCATTAACAGAGAGATAGATAAAATACATTTACAATACTAACATACATACATTCAGTCATCAAAGCAAGCCGCTATTCTTTTTAGTCGCCGCCAAGCATTGCCATGCTTTTAACAAATTAAACGACGCCCGGGTGCAATATTAGCGGTAATTAATAATAAAACAAAATATTGAAGGGTAACTTTAAAAACTGATGTTTCGGTTCCCTGAAGTTTTAGAGCATTTTAGCTTAAATATCATTGCTTTTTACTTTTAAATGATCTATTTTTAAAATTTCGTAAATGCTTTAATAAACCTTCCATATGTCATGATACATATATTGTAGAATAAATATCAATATTTATCGGATATCATCAACCTTGCTTGATGTAGCGGTAGTTAGCATTGTTTTTATATATACTGTCGGATTGGGCTGATCCGGGATGGAAGAAACTATCCACAGGTATAGTCATTATTTTTTTCAAGCTGTAGATTACAATTGTTATTATTATTGTAAAAATATCCATTTAATAATGAACAGGAGCAGCAAGAAAAATAGCATATATTCTAAGAAAATCGATGAGTAAAAAAATATTTTTTGAACAATTAAATAATATATATCTAACAAAGCCTTTGCAGTAAAAAGCATGACATTAATGTTCGGGACTCATTTTAAGAATTTTTTTGAAGATGTTTGTAAGAAAGCCAGATTAGGTAATCTAAATTTACTGATCAATATATGTAGATCCCATATTTTAAAAACTAAACTATTCAATTTTTTCAGGAATCCTTCATTCTTGGGTCATCTAGCTAGTGAATATTTGTTTTAGTGATGAAATGAGAGAGCATCGTGAAGAAACTTCAAGACTCCACAAGAAAGAAGAAATTATTTTTATTTCATTTTTTTTTTAATTTGAAACATTTTATAGAAATCGATAAAAAAAAATCTGTAAAAATATGTAACACACTATATTTTGAAGAAAAAAATATGTACATATTAAACAACTTGTATTTACAAAGTGAAATACATTAAAAGCTTATTTTGATATTTTATGTCCTTTAATACATCAACAGATTTGATTATATTCAAATTTTTGCTCAATTTTTATAGTTATCAACCCTTTTGGATTTATAAACGTAATTTTTTTTTGTGTTTAAGGTAGTGCATAATAAAATTATAATCCCAACTACATCATAGCTTTTTAAGAACAAATATTTTTTCATCTTAAAGAAGCCGCATATTGGCAAAATAGTAGAGTAAAAATATAGCTAAAACTGGATTTTTATTGTTGGAATTCTACGTTACCAAACACACCAGAAAAATAAAATTAAATATAACAATGGAAAAGAGAGAACAGAAATATAAAAGTACATGTTTTCTTGTATTCCATGAACAAGTTGAAATTTAGTCTTAATATATAACATACACAATAAAAACTTATAACTATTGAGTTTACAAATATATACATAACTATATTTTAAACTGCTGTGCCTCTTTCCAAATTCTGTTTTATTTCAGCAGTATGTTCACCATAAAATCTATCCAACTTCTTATTAAACTTAGCATTCCTCTCATTAATGTAGTCTATATCAGCATCATCATTGTGTGTTCTTCTTCTACTATACTTGTCACGCTTGGCAATTTGTTCTTCTATATCTTTTACCATATTGTCAATAGCTTCCGATCTATCTTCATGTAAACCATGAATAATAACATTAGGGCCTCCATAAAATAAATCACCATATTTTTCCTTCTGTTCTTCATATCTTTCCATATCCTTTGGCGCCATATTCCTTATTAACCTCTTGTATTGCCTTTCTGTAGCAGCTTCAAAATCTGAAAATCCCATATCAGGATTCTTCTTCTTTTTCTTTCTTTCCATAAGTTCAGCTTCAGTGGCAGATATGTTTAATAATTTGATACGGTCATAGTCCAGCCCCTTTGCAGCAGCTTCAGTTCTTGCCTTTTGATCATTTAGTAACCACTCAGCTTGACGTTTTCTATTTTCATAATTGGCAGGTAGTTTCCTCCGTGCATCTTCTGCTATTACTTCTTGATGATTGTGATTTCGCGCTTCATTACGCAGGTTATGCAAGTTTTTTAATCGAGCCATTCTTTCAGCCTGTTTTTGAGCAAATGTCTTCGTGGTTTCCGTTTTGTTCTCCATGCTTTTAGATTTTTGGAGTAGCTAACTGTATACTCAATTCACGATTTGGTGAACAGGTGTAATCATGAATTATTCAAACCTCTAACGAATAGAGTTTTAGGAATAGTAGAGCACAGATAAACCCAAAATACAAATAATGTAGTAATAGGAACACAAAAAAAAGTGGATAAACTTGGTGAATTTGACAGTTAACGGTACTACCAATCATCACTACCACAACATAAAAATTATATTTTAGGGAATTTATATTTTTTAAGTTAATGTTTAAAGCTTGCAAGTATAAATAAAATGAATAAGAAAAAAAGCGTGTAAAAAATTCCGCAAAAAATTAAACATTGCACGTATTGGTAGAGTAACATTTTATTTATCGCGATCTTATAAAGACCAGTATCTAATCTTATTGGAAAATGAAAATTATTCACTAAAATAAAAAATAGCGGTTATCCAATATCTTATTTAAACTTCCCGGAAATTCAATCAGTTGCACTACCAACATGACATCAACACTTTTAGGAACCTTTGTTTATACAAATGGCGTACTAGCCTCTTTACCACTCTTTTCAGTGGTCATAACCACGCCGTTGCAATGGCGAAAAAGAAAGTGGAAGATAAAAATAGCCATAATGGTGAATACATCAAAAATGAAGGAGATACATCTTCCAATGAAGAAGAACCTAATTTCAGTGACCCAGAGGGATATGCGGATGATATCTCAAATGAAGGTATTTATAACTTATGACCACGTTTACCATATGCCCGGTGAGGTATTAATCGTTAATTTGTTTGCTGCAAATGTGTAAGAACAGTGTATGTAAACTGAAGTATGACTTGTATTTTGGGGTAATTCAACAGGAGAGGTAGAATCTTAGGATATACATAATGTGAGATAATGAAATGCTAGGGGAAGACACATACATACATCCACTCTAAAACATTATACAATAGGTGAATATAATATGTATGATAATAAACGTAAGCATAACATTAAAATATATTGCAGCGCCTGATACAAGCGCCTTGTATTACAATTGACAATAAAAGTATTCTGTCGGAAATATAAAACTGAATATGATTAGAAATATATGAAAAAATAATTCAATCAGTATATATTTGCATTTAAAAAAAAAAGCAAAGAGATGGTTAAGTGGGAGACTCCATAA
Organism: Protaetia brevitarsis; assembly: GCA_004143645.1. Classification (NCBI taxonomy): domain Eukaryota; kingdom Metazoa; phylum Arthropoda; class Insecta; order Coleoptera; family Scarabaeidae; genus Protaetia; species Protaetia brevitarsis. The sequence continues at coordinate 1,821,688 of RXPK01000043.1, forward strand.
ATATATATACATCTATTCTAGCATTCTACATCTGTATAAACATTGTATTAACATGTTTCATTCAAACCGGCATATGCCAAACTCTTTAAATTACTTGTCACATTTTTTGTATTAGCTATGCTTTATTTTTGATAAATTGGTCTTTAAAATTCCTGTAGTCAATAATAATTTTTGACAAAGGTAAATTTAAGATTTAAAAAAGTGATAGTAGCACTTTTTTTTTAAATTGTTTAAGATATATTCCATTAAAAGAATTGACATCAGCACTGGCATAAATATTTTCGATGAATTGTTCTTTTGTGTCCAAGCTTTTATTGTGTTTTGGAATGCATAAAATCATTAATTATGAGATCTGTAAGAATAGAGCGTTATTTTCAAACAACTCCATATAAAGAAGTGAACCAAACTATTTTTGAATCAGGTGATGCATTTTGCAATTTAGTTGTTCTCCCTAACGATACTAAGGAAAGATGGAAGAGGAGGCTTCATCCTACTGGAATAAAATTTGATAATGAGACACTTTATCTCGTTCAACTGTTCTAAGCCTACTGGTTCCTTTTGTCTATTGTAATAGCCCAAGGAATTTCAATGATCTAAAACATCAAGATCTAAACAGAATAAAAGATATTAGCTGAAAATAATTCAAAAATCTATTCAAACTGCCAGTTAATTCCGCCAGAAAAGAGCAGATTTCTGTTGGGAAAATTATCATTGCTGTTTAAAACAATAAATTGCTAGAAAATGACCAATGAATTTTTTTTTACTGATAGTGTATTTTGTAAAGAACATGTTCAGCTATTTTTGGGCTTGCTGACTTCCTTGGTGATGGCAGTTACTTTACAAATAAACTTTAATATTGGCAGTTTTAATGTTTAGTCGCATTGTAGTAAATTAATGGATTGTAGAAACCGATCCGATTCATATTAATGCCAGTCGGCCATATGTTAGAAGTTCAAAGTTAATTTTATTTATAATTATTGAAAGTTTTAGATTGGTGGTGGAATTAGTAATAATATAATTAAGTGTTCTTTCCAATCATTTATTTTAAACTTCTCTGTCTACCAGTTTTGGCTTAAGCCATTTTAAGATGTACTGTTGTCCAGATGATGGCTTAAGGCCAAATCGGTAGACAGAGAAGTTTAAAATAAATGATTGGAAAGAACACTTAATTATATTATTATTAATTTTATTTGTTTTGTTTCTTGTTGAATTATTGATCTTTTTAAAACTTAGAATATATGGAAAATGCAAATGATATAACACCATATTAATATATACTTTTCACATTAAGAAACAAAACTAAAATAGCTTAAATATGCTCTAAATATAGGTTGACTATAATCAAATTTTGTTTTTCTAGAGTTAGTGGGAGATATTTTACGTGAAAAGCCTAAAGAAACTGATGGCGTTGAGAGTGTTGTTGTGGTCGATGGTGTGCCACAAGTTGGGCCTGACCGACTTGAAAAATTGAAGTCTGTAATAAATAAAATTTTTGGGAAATTCGGAAATATTATCAATGAATATTACCCGTTAAATGAAAATTGGACAAACGAAGGGTTATATATTTCTAGAATATGCATCTCCCTTACATGCTATTGAAGCAGTTAAAATTGCAAACAATTATAAGTTAGATAAACAACATACATTTCTAGTGAATCTATTTACTGATTTTTCTAAGTATGAAAAAATACCGGAAAAGTGGGAGCCTCCGCAACCGCAACCTTATAAAGGACAAACGGATTTACACTATTATTTATTAGAACCTGATGCATATGATCAATTTTGTGTCGTAAAAGCTCCTGGACAAGGTCAATCTGTGCAAATATGGCAAAACACCCAACCAGATCCAACTTTGATAGAAGATCGTCAAGTAAGTAATTAATACGAAAAGGTCGAACATCTATAAGTTAATTTACAATCAAAATTTCAGACCTGGACCCACACTTATATTAAATGGTCCCCTCTAGGTACATATTTGTCAACATTCCACAAGCAAGGCATCGCTTTATGGGGTGGACCTAATTTTACGCAATACAAGAAATTTTCGCATTCGCTTGTTCAACCCGATAGATTTCTCTCCATGTGAAAAATATTTAGTTACTTATTCACCTGTAATAGAAATTAACAACCCCGATCAGAAAAGAGTTATTATCTGGGATATCAGGTAAGTGTTTTTCTTTTTGATTATATATTCTGCATGATTTATTCACTACCCCTGATATTTTACTGCTTTATTATGATAGAATTGCAGTTATACGCTCAGGGTATATCATAGCGCATATTGTCTCCTATAGTATTTTTAAAATTTTAGCAAATACTTTCCTACAATATGCTACATATTTTACTGACAAAAAGCCGTACCAAGTAGTTTTACTATTGTAGCAAAGTTGTGATAACTTTGGATTTTTTTTTACAATATTATTATACAATATTTTTCTGATGTAATGCCTTTCATAATTTGTTTGATTCGAAAGTTATTATATCATGTGGACTGAAAGAGGAATAATGCAATGGAAACAAGAATAAAGGTGCAATTATGTTTATAAAAGCTTTACTGTTGAATACATCAAATATTATACTAGTATACATATATATGGTCAAAGAATTGTTCCGCTTGCGAAATATATATGGCACCACTAGCATTTCTATTGTTGTGTATTTGTAGTGGTAATATATTTCCATGAAGGAATACTTGTGGTGTCATCTATATTTCGCCAGTGGAACATTTGTTTGACCATCTGTATGCTAGTATAATATTTGAATACAGTAAGTGAGGATTTATAATTATCTAATCTAAATTATTAGCCAGAGTGTTCACAAAGGTTACTTTTTAGTCTAGAATTCAAAGGTTAAATATAGCTATCTAAAATAACGAATCAAGTTTGCTTACTTACATTCGAGATACTTTATACGTATTACATAGTCGAAAATATTTTTAGATTTTATGACATCTATATAAAACTTTCTTTTTTGTGAAATAAGAAGTAGAGCTGTAATACAAGATCAGTGGGGCACCTGTACCTACATTATTTTGCTCATTGCTTTGAAACTCTTGAGTACCTGAAAGTGTTATTATCTAATCTCATCACTTAGCGTGGAAAACTGTCCGTGTTCGAGCACACACTATATCTTATAGTACATATAAACATTACTTTTTGATTATAAATAAAATACCAAATAATCCAAAATATAGCTAGTTTGAATTATTTAAAATCTGATTATCGAGTAGGAATTAGGAATGATTGGAATAAAAATAAATAAGTCTCTTATTTTAATAACTTAAAGTGAAATTAGATTTCAATTTCTGTCTTCAATTTTAAAATAGCTTTGAATAAAAGTAGTCTTTTTTTGTTTTCGGAAATATCAAGTTTTCTTGTAAGGAAATAGATAAGAATAGTTCGTAAAGCGTCCCTAAACATTAATAAAGATCTCACCTCCTTAGTTCTTTCTGCGAAAACATATTCCTTAAAAATAAATTTTCCAAAATCAATCAATTATAGAATTCAGCAGATCCAAGTATCTACAGGCAATTGTTGATTGACTTAATATCATGATTAATAATCAAGTTACACCCGTCATTGATAGCAAAAGAAAACTGGGGTTGCAGCTCGATTGTAACTTCAGATTCAAGGAACACAAACTGCTTCTACACGGAAAACATTTGCAAGTATTAAAGATGCTGTACAACGCGAAGTCATTCCTAAACAGGAAGACTAAACTATAATTAGTCACTAATACTTTCACAATTTCATTACAGTGATATTGTGTACCATCACTGGATTGAGCTGTAACTTCACGTAGATACTACTGAATCAAAATCGTTGTATGATTAATATGTGGCCTAAAACGACGTGAAACCATAAAATTGAGAACACTTTTGATAGATCATAAGATTTTCTTGGATGGAACCTTGTACTTGTATTCTAAGATTACTTTCCGAACTGATGTCCACAATTTGTTCGACAGTAATATAAAACAGCATTCTTCAAAAGAGCATTTTCTAATTTCAAAATTTACATTCGGATTCCTTTGCTATTCCAAACAATTCGAATGTGGATTTTGCAGTGGCCCAATAGAACCTCTGTTAATATGCGAATATTGTTCTTACATCGATTGATGCATTCTGTAAACCTCTTCCGATTATAGATTCTTAGAAGAGTTTTAGCTTGCCTTATTTTCTGAAGATTTTCCAAATATGTAGTTAGATTTTCTGTTTTACTCCACCTTCTAGTCCTTCCAATTATACCGCTACTTATCGTAAAGTATATGCTTTTGAATTGTCTTTGTATTTCCATCCACCGAACATTTCCTGTATAATTGCCTCTTTTATTACCGTTTGTTCGTCCACGTTGGAGTAGGGAACGCTTTTGGCAGGGTGGCAATTTATCTGCATAGTTCTCCCCTCTGATGGTGGTTTTCCCCACTTCTTTCCTTTTCTTAAGAGGTTTTGACGTGGAGTGGTTTCCTTTCAATATGGTGGATGAGGTTTTTAGTTGTTCACACTTGAGGTTTCTTTTACGCTTTCTCTGGCGCAAGCCCTTGGTCATATTCAAAGAAGCTCAGTGCTGGAGCGCTGAGATTTTAGATTCCCTTGAACGTAGCGTTTTCTTCAAGCAATCATCCATTGCTGCAGCGCATAATTTATGTGCTGCAATAAAGCGCTTTAATCAAGTGTAAACAAAATCTAACCTCCAAAGACAAACAGTATAATACCGTGTATTCGAATGGCTTATTATGTGAGCACTATCGGCAAGATGGTCATTGCTGTATCCATCACCTTGTGGATGCGCTTAGTAGGTACTCCTAGCTGCCCAGGATGCAGATACATGCTGGTTAGGGAGATTTAGCGTAAAATTCTATATCTTGCGGGAGCTACCAATAAAAATTTTTCTATAGGTTTTTTTTTTGTACAGTTTTTCCTTAGTGTTAATTAGAGACGCGTATTTTGGGATTGTTCTCGGCCAGGCGCGCTTTAACTCGCTTATTAGATCGGCTCCGTCTGTCTCGTCGTATTACCAATAAATATTCAGAAAACGAGTCAGTCAAAAGGACACAGTAATGTTGTAAATACGTTCATCCTCGATGAATGCGTTGCATTTCTTTAATCAGACTACTTCAGTATATATCGGTAATCATCGCCTGAACTACTATAAGTGTTTGTATTTGGAATAGCGCCTATTGTATATCAGTTGTGAATTTTATAGTAAAGAATTTTAAAATATTGTTAAAAAGAAAAACATTTTTATACTAAAAATTGTGTAATTTTCCGTCAACCTCTCTTTAGAAAATTAAAAAAAAAATAAGCCCTAACTAGTTCAACTTATAATTCAGATTTCTTCTTGGTAGTAGCTAAATATCTAAGTATGAGTAGTATTGACCACTAGGCTCTCAATGGCTACTGTAATAAGCGTATTAATATACTATTAATGGCTAGACTACGAGTACGGTTAACATTTCATTTTTTCTTTTTGTAGAACTGGTCAAGAAAAACGATCATTTAATCCTGAAACACCTTCAGCATGGCCTATATTCAGATGGTCGCATGATGATAAATTCTTTGCCAAAATGGGTACTGACATTTTGTCGATTTATGAAACGCCGTCGTTTGGATTGCTAGATAAAAAGTCTTTGAAAATCTCTGGAATTAGAGATTTTAGTTGGTCGCCGACTGACAATGTAATTGCCTTTTGGGTAGCTGAAGACAAAAATGTACCTGCAAAAGTAACATTATTAGATATACCGAATAAAGCTGAGACGAGAAACAAAAACTTATTCAATGTAGCCGATTGTAAGATTCATTGCAGAAATCCGGTGATTACCTCTGTGTTAAAGTCGACAGGTATTCGAAAGTAAGGAAAGAAAAGAACGAAACGAAGTATTCCGGTATGTATTTCAATTTCGAAATATTCCACATGAGGGAACGTCAAATACCGGTTGATAGCGTCGAGTGCAAGGAACCAATTCAAGCTTTCGCTTGGGAACCTGTTGGCACTAAATTCGCTTTCATTCACGGAGAATCGCCCAACATCAACGTGAGCTTTTATAGTGTGAAAATCGGCCAAGCGCCGGCGCTACTTAAGAAATTCGAAAAGAGAGCTTGCAATCACTTGTTTTGGTCGCCAAATGGACAGTACATAGTCCTAGCTGGTTTAGGATCTAATGGGGGCGGATCTCTCGAATTCGTAGATACTAACGAGTTTCTTGTTATGAATACTACTGATCACTTTATGATGTCTGACGTAGAATGGGATCCAACAGGACGGTATATTGTAACTGGAGTATCCGCTTGGAAAACCCAAGTTGATACGGGTAAGAAAACATTGATAAAACTAACATAGTATATACCTATATTATTTCTTTGAGAAAATATACACATTAATTAATCACAATTTAAACGAATTTAATATTCATCCTCCTTATATATTCAAGTTTATGTAATGCTAATAATCACCAATGAAAAACTCGTTACCTACTTGACAATTGTTAAAATAGAATAATAATAATTAGTGTTAGGAGTTCTCGAGAAGTAGGAATCGAAAATATTCGACTCTTGAAAATTCTCGAGAATTTGATGTAGAGTTCTCGATTCTGTTAAAGAATTAATTCGTTATTGATTTCATACTGTAAAAAGCTTGCAATTCTTCTCGATTCTGCTTTCGCGGTCTCGGTATTATTCGATTCTTTGTTTTCGGGTCTCGGTCTCGGTTTTTGACTCTCATGTTCTCGCTGCTCAAGTATTTGATACTTAAAATTTCTCGATTCTGTCCAACGCTAATAGCAATGTGAAGGATTTTTTTTTTGATTTTAAAGGAAAAATAGGACGGTCAAAACTTGATCAAAAGTTGTTGATGGCACCTTTTAATTCTATTTTAAAGTTTGCACTTACCACTAACCATTGAACCAGTAGCCGATTTTCTCAATTGTTAGTATAAAAATCTTCCCAAAACTCTGCAGAGCAACCATTGCAGCTGGTTCGATCATTGATTTGGGGTTTTATATTTGCTTATATTATGCTTGACTTTTTATATTTCATTTGCCATCTTCAGCGTCAAATATTTCGAAATAAAACATTTAGAAGTATATTTTTATTGCCTGTTATGTCTGTTTCAAGGTTAATTTGTTTGCTGTCCCTATATAATTTGGAATAAATAGCAATTTTAAGTAAGTTTTGAACACTATAAGTTATTGATTTGTCGCAAAATGGAGGATATCATTGATGTATTCGCGGGATTTTTTTTATAAACTAGAAATTCTATGAACCGATGGAATGCCATCAGGCGGGGCTCATGGTCTATTGTAGGAATCACCATGGTAAAAATAAACTATAGGGAAAATCATGAATGTTTGTAGTTACGTCATAGTTGTTTATGACGTATGCAATGTCTGAAACCAATTCAGGTACACCAATCGTGTTTGTAATGAACTGTACGAAAATAACAAGTGTGAAATTTAATTAGGTTATATATATAGGTTTAATAGATTTTCTTTTATAGTTGAAAGGCTTGGTTTAGTTCTACTGACAATGCTTTCGTAATAAGGTATTAATTCATTTGAAGGGTACACGGGAATAACGATCAAAGTCCACTTTTTGTGAAAATGAGATAAGGGTGCCATTTTGTAGGAAATTCTGAGTATTATAATAACGCGCGTTCAAACTATTTCAAAAACGGTCGTAGTCCGTAGAAATCAAAGTTGCTATAATGTAGTTTCGTTTTACACCTTTAAGTGTCAAACTTTAAAATTCATTTATCTCTTAATGTATGAATACGGACTTTGATCGTTATTCCCGTGCACCCTTCATTTGTATTTATTGAAAGGAGATGATCAGGCTAAGCTTATTATTAAATATTTTCTCAATGAAATAATGTATCACTGCAATAATATAGTTCTCATATCAAAAACCTATTTGTAAACCAAAATGTAGAGAATATTTAAGCAACATAAACGTGTTTAGTTTAATATACGTTACCAATGATTAACTAAACGAAAGATGACGGTTTTATTTTATGTAACAAACATAATTTCTATACAATAGTTTATATAAAACATAATATGCAGTAAATTAAATTAAAATATATCAATATTGAAAGAAAAAAATAGTGCAATTAAAAATATATTTAATTTGTGTCTTCGCTCTCATCTTCTGATCAACAATTAACCGTCAGAACAAAGTCTTCTACGTTTGCTTCATGTCCGTACCACTCTTCAATTATTTTCTCTATTAATTACTACTAATATCCCTGTGGTAATCACCCGTATTTGATTTTGACGTAAATATCAAGCTTGCATTTTGTATAAAGCCACTTCAAGTACCTTCATGTAAGACAATAATAATCATAATCTTTGGGTTTTTTGACACTTTTTATATCGTCGTTCTGCCATGATTTTGTTTGACTCTCCTTTGAATCCATGAAATATCCAAAATATACTTCCTTAAAATGGCAAAGATCGTAATAGACATGAAGTCAATCTTCTCCCTAAGATCTCTGCGGTTACCATCTTTTTTAAATTTAAGCCGCAAGAAATGAAGTAAACATTGCAGTGAGGAAACGCTGGTGTGTAAAATATTTCTGTTTTCCAACATTTCTAGTACCGCTTTTACTGTTACATGTTTTTCTATAGAAATATATCAAATTAGAATTGCAATTTAATTGTATAAATGAACTTAACGTCATTGTACATCTCATAAATTACTTTACACACACCCATTTTACTTCTCTCTGACACATCACGTTTTTTGGGCATCAATCGTGGCTTGTACAGGGCTGTTGAAGTATTCGATTAAGGAACAGCAGATGTAATTTCCTTATTGCTCTTTATGTTGTAGATGGTACTCATAGAAATGCACAAAGCTTTCGCAACTCTACAGTTTATATGCAAGTTTTAATTTAATACTAACGAATTATAATTTACTTCATGGACCGCATCAACTAATATTAAAGGACTCCCATTTCGCTTTTCCTCCTCGAAATACACTAGCAAACGACAAACCAACTCTTGGCAACAAGAACAAGTCGTCTACCGAGCATTTTGAACTGTAACCTAAAAAAAAAACGTTTTAAGTCCTTATATGCTTTTTAACACCTCTAAACTAACCAAACTAAACAATTTACTTCACAATACCTCTGAAAAAAACTTTTGGCAAAAGAAATAATAAGAGTAAACAACAACTCAAAACTAAAGAAGGGCAAATAAACAGTAAAAAGCAGATATCAAATGTCACGGGAGCGATAAAATGGGTTAAAATTACGTGATTGCACTGTAGTAAATATTATGAAAGCTCTTATTTACGCATTACTCGACCGTATTCTATCTCACTTCAACTAGTTTGTCTATCTCGCTTATGTATAGGAATGCTTCCAATTTCTTGCAACTATGCTTGTCTTTACTTTCCCGACCAGTTAATGACGTAACTACAAACATTCATGATTGCCCCTATAGGTATGGTCGCATGGTAGACAAAAATGAAAGCCTATTGCGCATTTACGTAATATGTGACTAGCCGCTTCATCGCAAAGTAAACGGGTACCAACATGATTTGACAACTATAATGAAGCGGTGCATTATTTACTTGCGAGCATATAATGTATATTTGTACCATGGAAATCACCATACTAGCAAGAGCAATGGAAGGGGAATAACGCTACCCAAGTAGCACATTTAGTGGCCATCACGTATTTGTTACCTTAAAGGTTTCCACAAAGTAAAAATTACTGGTAACTGTTACGTACTAATTATGGCGACATCATCGGAACTTTTATGGGACGCAATAGTTAGGTAGTCATAACGTGGCGAATAGTAGCTGCTGCGTAGCTGGAACGTTCCGAATAAGTAATTTTTGCTTTATACGGCATTGCAATTCATTGTTACTGTTCTTTTTCTCCTTTATACCTTTTTATAACATTCACTCGTTGTTAGAATGAAAAATATAACGGTCCATGAGTATATAAAATAAATATATATCTTAAACTATTTATTGAATCCGCCATTTTACGTATATGTTACTATAACGTAATGAAATTTACTTTGAAGTAATATATGGAATTTGAAAGTACATGAATTCACTTTCAAGTTTCGTGTGTAATTTTTAACTTTTTTATAACGTCAAGGTTGTTGATGTGTATAGCGACAGTGCAATACTAGTGCAATATGTTCAAATTCAATTCAAATTTCTTTCTTGAAACGGCACTTATCTTATAGAGACCAAGTTTATATTAAAGCATGCAAAAACATCAGGTACCCACTACGCACATATATACCTTTAAACTCTACTACTTTATAGTTAAATTTAAAGTTTATTTAAATTAAAGTTGTATATAGCTGGAATGGTTACTTTAAGGTTGTAGTCAAATTTATAAAATTTTTGTTTAAAGGTACATATGTCGTTCTAGGAAGTAATGATTACGTAATTTTAACACGAAAAAATATCGATATTACTGTGCTAGGTAATATTTACGTGAGGCTCACCTCTATTCTACCAAATATATTACCAGCGAGTCATGATTATTATAAGGTCAGATTTTGGTAGCATATGTTAGTAACGCCGACTTTTAATCTGTAACTTTGTGGACGAATTAACTTTAGAGTGACTCAACAAGTAAGAATGAGGTAACAATTACTATTTTATTAGCACCGTAGCGTAACAAACCTTAAAGTAATTTATTTGGTGGCCACGACGTAACTGCAACTACAAGGACGTGGCTAAGTAGATATCCCATCAAAATTGGTAATTACAGTGAGAATTATGTAACGTTGACTATAATGAAGTAGTTGTGTCTACAGCAGTGGTAACCACAACTAAATGTGCTACTTGGGTAGGATTCGAGGCAGAAGCTTCAGTCCGTTCCTAGCGTTATTTTCAAATTTTGAAATGCGTATTAGGAGGATAAATCAATAATATGCATGAATAATATAATTCTTTGTTATATAGGTTACTGGATCTGGTCCTTCCAAGGAAAAATATTAAAGCGTGTAAATATGGATAGATTTGCACAATTACTATGGCGACCGAGACCACCCACTTTACTTAGTGAAGAACAACAGAAAGAAATTAAGAAAAACTTGAAGAAATACTACCCGCAGTTTGAAAGCAAAGATCGCATGAGGCAGTCGAAAGCCTCCAAGGAGCTTATAGAAAAGAGAGCCGCCCTCATGGAAAAATTCAACAGTTACAGGCAAGAGAGAATTGCCGAATATAATAAACAGAAACCGCGACGCCTTGAACTTAGGAACCGTAAGTTATTGATAATTGTTAATAATTATTTCAATTAACACGCATATGATCCTTTACAGATATAGATACTGACGAACTAGATGCTGATAAAGATAATGTAGAAGAAGAGATTGTTGAATTCTTTGTTAAAGAAGAGATAACCGTAATAGATTGACATTGTGTAAAGTGAAAACGTGTTCTTTGGAAGTATTCCTGGACAATATTCATTACTTTGTCGTAATATTGGACAGGAACAAGTGACTTTGTTGTGTAGAAAGGTTGGTTCATTTTTAACATCATATTTGTATATTTTTTTTTCAACTTGAATTTTGTGTATTTATTACTTGCTGTCTAGTTAGTATCATATTTTTTTACGTATGTTAAATAAATACACGTCTATCTATCATTGTTTGTCTTTTTTTCGAAATTATAAACTCTTCCTTTTTTTAAATTGTGTTGGTTTTAATATATAGTGGAATTAATTATGTATTGTTTATATTTTACAAAGTATATTGTAATTAAAAGCACAATAAATTTCTATTTATCCCTATTTATTAATTTTCCTCGTTATAATGAATATAAAGGAACAGAGTCATCATTGGCCCTACTGTTTTTTGCCGACAGAAAGAGAAATAAAGGAAAATGTTAAATTAAGTGTGTAGAGGAAAGCCATGGGTAGTACAGTCTACATTTTTTGTAAAGAAATAATTGTATTAAATAATAACAAAAAAAACGTGCAAAATCAATGTACCTTTTCTTAAGAAACAAGCTGCTCAAATTTGAACTCCGTAGTGTTTATTAGGTATATTCATTCAGCAATAATGAATATACAAAATACCTAGCTTTAAGCCTTCTTTTTTACGATGAACTTTTTATCGTTTTCTAATAGAAATTTGCAACCTTAACAATACTTAATGAGATACTAATAAATATAAACGACTTCCCTCTAAGCAGTATACGTTTACCTTAAAATTTTTATTTATTTTCTTTTTCTGTGGGGATAAAAGTAAACGAAAATTATTATTTGGCTACCCTTTTAACTTCATTCGGACCTCTTGGAAATGCATTCTTAAGCGTATGCATATGTTGCCAGAAGTATGGATACTTACTTCAATACAAGTTTCGAAAATGGGTGTTTCGTTTAATAAAAAGGAAATAAAATCATAATATATAAAAACAACCTAAGAAAAGCGTTATATTTCTTCTAAATTTACGTTTCCACTTACCTAACATTCTTGAAACGTTTCGAGTGCTATAGTGTGAATTCAGTGCCGTGGTCACCAGTTTATTTGCTTACTAATTGTAAGCTTGGTAATTTATGTAAATACAAACTGTTGACAGTTGCAAATGAACAAGATATTGGATTATTATTAAGCTGGCTCATTGGATCAGAACCCTGCCAACGAGATACGCTTAAAAAAAAAAACTGGATTCTATGCATATCTGTAAGACCTGGATTGACAAATATTAAAAATTGTTGTAAAGGAAAGTAGTAATGAATTGAAAAAAATTAAATTGAAGTTAAGAAAATTTTTAATGTGAAATGGGAATGCTCAAAACAAATGTAAAATTTAAAAATCCACGTAAACGATTTTTTGGAGATGAACTTTGAAAGTATGCAGCGTATATAAATTAAAAAAATTAGCTTTTATAAAGTAAGAAGAATAAACATGTGTGATACGATAAATCTTTTAGGAGTTTCAGGGTTTTCCAAAATCAACGAACAATGCAGAGAATCAAACTCTTTTTTAAATCCACTGAAATTATTCATTGATTAGTTCAAATAGATGATATTGTTCATATCGGTATTATTTTCAAAATAACCGACATAATTTGTGGAAAATATGCTCCCAGACTGCCATATCAATTTTCGTCAGTTCACTTAATGGCGGCTCCTCTTAGAGAGCGATTGATGCGACGAAACACGCTTTGTATTTATTTATGCAAGCAAGCGGGAAGCCACATCCAGATCGGCTCCCGTAGCAGAAGAGGGTGTAGTCGGACTATACGCAAAAATTACATTGAAGTGGCGCCAGCCGTATTCTTGACCCGCTACCTGTTGATTGATTGAGTTACGCGGTAGTTAGCATATGCATTCCTAGACGTGTCATGAGTATATGCCCGAGCTCGGCATTGTAGGTGAAGGATGTCTTCCACTATCACCGTAGGGAAATCTAAAGCAAGCGTATGAGTCAGACGGTCATCAAAGATCGACTATTGAAAGTAAAAACATACGTAGATGGCCGTCGCATATGTACTTCGGTTTAGACGCAAATTTAAATTTGGCTATTAGGGTCCATTCATATCTTTCTTACGGTAACACGTAAATGAAATAACAAATATATCAAGTGAGTTATTCCTGAAAAATTCCTCACAATAGTGTTTTAAGTAAAAACAAAGCATTTGCTTAAGTAAACAAACAGAAAATAAAAATTGTGTTGCCCATTCTTCGTAAGAAATACGTCCGCTTACGCTTACAATATCCATTATATTTTACTCGACGATCTACACTTAAAAATATCATGTGCTCTGTGTCGTGTTGTTTTCGTCGACATAGGGTCACTGTTGAATACATTTATTCAGAATTTGAAAATGTACAAGCGCATACGTATAATGAGTACAGTGTTTTACTGTCTGGTAGTTCGTGTAGGTTTTGAATAAATTTCGCACAAATATCGCTTGAAAATATGCCGATGTTTAATCATGCATGTCGAACTGTTTGATATTAATCCGCCGTAGTTATTGTTGTGGCGATGTGTTACTTTTTGTAGTGTATAAGTGGTTGCCGAACCGAACGGCAATTGTCCGTACAGTCACAAAAACACCTGAATAATTTTGCGTTAGTTAGGTGGGGGAATGTAAACAAGCGGCCTGTGTACGTGTAGTTAAAAACTAAATATATGCAATTCTGAAAGAAATTTTATTTATTTATATTTAGGTAGATAAGTATTCCCGATAAGAACTTAATGTATATTTCTTTTATAATTACTTCTAGATTTGTCTACATCAATTTTTTTGTGTCGGTATTATTTTAGTTAGCAATAAACGAGATGATAAATTACTGCAAGCTGCGCTAAACTGATTCAAAACTTTGTAAAATTACTGAAATGGGAGGAGGACGCTAGGGTGTGCTGGCTTCTATAAGCTCGTAGGAAGCATGTTGCTGTAAATATTATTACCACACGAGAGATGACAGCACCAGTATAGTTTTCGCGCACCTGATTAATGTGTTGCCTATATCATCGTAAAGGCCAGAAACAATTCTATTCAAATTTTGTAAACATGGATTAAGATATATAAATTCCCATATGCTTTGGAACCCCATTCGTATTTGCTAGCCCGAGGATTAGGAAATTGATGTCAGACTTACTAAATGTCGGTCATCTTCAGAAAATATATGTATGAATAGTTTGGGTCTGAAAAATAAGTAGAATATTAGTATTTGTCATTTACTATAAATATACTAACGCATTTTTTTTTTTTCATTATAATTAATAGAGACGAAACTGTGTTATTACTTACATTGTATTGTTAACTTATACCGGGTGAAAAGTTGGACTGCATTTTGGGCGACAGGAAATGGGAAGAACTGTGCGCGTAGCTACGTACGAATCAACAGCACAGATTTATTAACGTTCGGCGACTTGTCATAGTTCAGCCGAATTAAACTGAGCCTGATATTCTTTTTCTCGCTTTATGAAGTTTGTAAAAGGAACATTAAAACCAGGTGGTGAGGGACCAATCCATTGGTATTCTAGGGACGGACCCAGCAGCGCAACTCAGTTCTTTTAGGCATAGCTTCCTCCTGCTGTGGATCGAAGTGCGGAGTATAATTGCTCCATCCTACTCGAGGTACTACTGCGGTCTAGACCAGTAAAGGTCGAAAAAAATCTCCTGACCAAGCCGTCGTGTCGTGGCTAATGGTTTGCACCAGGAACTACGGCGCCGGTCATAGTGTAAATAATTCACTCCCCTGGGGTTAAGGAGGCCTAGACTTAACTGCAAGGGCTGGGAGGAAACAACCTCAATAGAAAGCTAAATCCTAAGGTGGCGGACTAGGCTGATGGGATGCTTTGTGCCCGATGAAAAGGGCGAAAAAGTACCGGCGGCGAAGATCCTAAGACGTTTAAAGGTGGGTAATCGACGCTTTAACACAAACCTTTGGACCGTTTGGAATTTCAACAAAGGGGACAAAGACACACTGTGGACCTTCTCTGCAAATAAAGAGTCAGCGGAGGAGTTAAAGAAATTAGAACTTCAGCCGTACTTTGGCCTAGGAAGACTCAAGTACCGGGTCAAAGAAGGGCAGTCTGGAGTAGAATAGATAGGCGAGGGGAGCGCTACCTGCTCGAACGAGCCGACGGAGTCAAAAGGTATTGGGCCCACGGGAATGGAGACTGCCATTGACGCTATCCCTCCGGAGTGTCAGTGTTATATGTATACCTGTATATATATTTCTACACGCACATGCGCACCACCTACACATCCACACACACACGCATCCACACACACACGCATCCACACACACACGCATCCACACACACAGACAGATCATTGTACGACGCACATCACTATACCGAAATAAATACAGTTTCAAAGTATAAACCACGTTTTTGTTAATTGAAAGCACAAAACAATAACATGGTGTCAGGTGTGGTTCAATACCACTAAAGAAATAAAGCAAGCAACGCAAAAGTGTGTAGAAAGCAAAGCAAGAGTTTGTTCGCGCCAAGTAACATAACCTGCAATGGAAGAGTTACAAGCAAAATTAAAAGCATTAGAAACTAGTTTGATGCAAGCAAACCACAGTCCTACGATACCTTTACCTAAGCCCATTACATTGACGGATGGTGATATAAACGAAAGTTTCAATTTTTTCAAACGGCAATGGCAGAATTATGAAATCGCAAGCGGGCTAAGGAATCGTTCGAATGAAGAGCGAGTTGCTATCCTACTAACAGCGGTAGGTGACGAGGTTTTTAAACGGTACACAAATTTCAGTATCACTGAGACAGAAAAGAAGGATGCAGTGTTACTATTAGATGCAATTGGCAGAAATTTAACGCCACAAGTGAATATTCGCTACGAAAGGGCAATGTTTAACATGGCGAAACAGGAAGTAAATGAAACATATGGAAGTTACATCGACAGGCTGAAAACATTAATAAAGAACTGTCAATATGGCACTTTAGAGGATGATTTATTGTTAGACAAGATAATATACTCCATAAGAGATGCATCGTTGAGAGAATCATTATGGTTGGATAGGCATATTACATTGGAGCAAGCGATAGACAAGTGCAAGTCCAAGGAGTTGTCCCTGCAACTAGAAAGCATACGGTGCACACAAGGAGAAATAAAGAAGGTAGAGAAGCGAAATAAACAGATGAATGCGAAGATACCAAATCGTAGTTCAAAAGAAGAGAAGACGAATGGTAATGAGTATACAAGAAAGAACAAGAATCACAAAGATAAGGAAAGTGAATGTAAGTACTGTGGATATAAACACGAAGCAGGTAAGTGTCCAGCAAAGGGTGCTACATGTAGAATATGTAAAAAGAAGGATCACTACGCGCAGGTATGTTATTCAAAAAGTAAACGCATAAAAGAGGTAGTAGAGAATAACGCAGATGAACTAGTGTTAAGCATTAGTAGTCCAAATGATAAGCAAATTCATAGCTCATTAGATTTTATTATTGATAATGAGTATAAAACCATATCTTGTCAACTAGATACTGGTGCCACTTGCAATGTGCTAGGATTTAAACAATATTGTGATATAGTAGGCAATAGCAAGCCAAGAATGCTTAACACTAAGACTACTTTGAAATGCTTTGGTGGTAATACTATGAAACCAATAGGTAAAGCAAGTCTAAGATGTATGAGAAATGATAAATTATATGTAGTAAATTTTGAAATAGTAGATTACAACCACAAACCATTACTCTCTGCTGAGACTTGTGAAAGTTTACGATTAATCAAAGTCTGTAAGAAAATTGATAACATTGTAGACCATGCTGGCACAGCTGAGAAACTTTTGGAGGCATACAAAGAAATTTTCACAGGATTAGGATGCATAGAAGGAGAAGTTAGCTTAGAAGTCGATGAAACCATCAAACCCATCATACAGCAGCCAAGGCGAGTTCCTTTAGCAATGATGGACAGTTTAAAGAGGAATATGGATGAGATGGAAAAAATGGGAGTAATTGTGAAGGAAGACAGCTACACGAAGTGGGTAAGCAATATTTTATTGGTTAAACGCAATGGCAAAACGCGAGTATGTTTGGATCCACTACACTTAAATAAAGCTTTGAGAAGTTATGATTATCAAATGCCGACAATAGAGCAGATTTTACCTCAATTAGCTGGAGCGAAAGTTTTTACGACACTGGACGCAAAAAAAGGGTTTTGGCAATTAATGTTAGATAGCGAAAGTAGTCACTTAACAAGTTTTTGGAGTCCTTTTGGGAAGTACCGATATTTGCGGCTACCATTTGGCGTAAAACCAGCTATGCAAATATTCCAGAAAAAGCAGCATGAAATCATACACGGTCTTGAAGGAGTCATATCAATAGCAGACGATATTCTAGTATTTGGGAAAGGCGAAACCGAAAACGACGCGATACGGGATCACAACCGGAATCTAGAAAATCTATTGAAGCGGCTGAAGCTAGCAAATCTAAAACTAAACCGTGACAAAGTCAGATTATGTCAATCAGAGGTAAGGTTTTATGGCCACATATTGACGAAGGATGGTTGCAAACCTGATCCTTCTAAAACAGCAGCAATTCAGCAAATGGATAGACCACAAAATAAAGCAGAACTCGCAAGATTCTTAGGTATGATAAATACTTAAGCAGATATATACCTAACTTATATCAGTGGCAGAACATTAAGAAAGTTGACGCATATACAGAGTAACTTCAGGTGGATGGAGAAACAAGAAGGTCATTCGAACAAGCTAAAGACTTGATTACAAAGGCACCCATCTTAAAAACTACGATACGACGAAACCAGTAAAGATTCAAACAGACGCATAGCTGAATCGATAGGGTGTACAATTCTTCAAGACAATATGCCAGTTGTTTACGCAACTAAAGCTCTAAACCGCAGCCAAAAGAATACTGCCAACTGGAGAAAGAAGCCTTAGCTGTTTTATTTGCATGTCAAAGATTTGACCAGTATATTTGTGGCAGAAAAGATGTAGTTGTTGTGAACTGACCACAAGCCATTAATTTCAATTTTTTAACAAGCCAATTGGAAGCGGCACCAAAACGAGTACAAAGTATGATTTGAGTTACAAAGATACGACATTCAACTGATCTACAAAAAAGGCACCGAAATGTTCGTTGCAGATTTTTTATCAAGAATACCAGACAAAATAGAACATGAAGAAGGAAATTTAGAGGTATATGAGATGAAAGAAGTATTTAAATACGGGGAAGAAGCGAATCCATTGGAAGGTATTAGAATGCGAGATAACACAATACAGGAAGTGAGAGATGCGACCAAATGTGGCGTAAACATGCAACAACTGTATGAAATTATCAATAAGGGATGGCCAAACCACATACGAGAGATACCAGCAACACTACAACCATACTGGAAGTATAAAGACGAGTTAAGTACCTATCAAGAATTGATTTTAAAGGCAAATAGAATCGTAATACCATCATCTTTTCGAAAGGAAATATTAAAACGCCTCCATGCGAGCCATCAAGGAATCGAAAATACTACTAAATTAGCGCGTGATACAGTATTTTGGCCAGGTATTAACGCCCAAATTACCGAAATGATACGCAATTGCCATATATGTTTGAAGTATGCACCTAACCAGAGTCACCCATCAATGATGACCCAAGAAGTACCCGACAAACCATTTCAACGAGTAAGTATGGACGTTTTTGAAATTAGGACACTTGAACTGAATGCTAATTCACCGAAGAAGTATCTGATAACAGTGGATCAGTATTCAGATTTTTTTGAGATCGATGAAATGAAGAGAACTGACGCGGATTATACTGTTAAACTTTGCAAAAGAAATTTCAGTAGGTACGGAATACCAGTTGCCGTTATTACAGACGGAGGGACGAATTTTACAAGTCAAAATTCAATGACTTTGCAAAGGAGTGGAAATTTCAACATGTTATTTCCAGTCCACACCATCAACAAGGAAACGGAAAGGCGGAAGCCGCAGTGAAGATAGCCAAAAATATGTTAAGGAAGTGTATGGAAGCAAAAGATGATATTTATAAAATGCTTCTACAATGGCGAAATACACCTAATAAAATGAATAGCAGCCCAGCACAAAGGATGTTCTCTAGAAGGTTAAGATGCGACATTCCGATGTTACCATCATTGTTAACTCCTAAGGTCCAGGAGGATGTTCCTCAAGCAATCCAAGAACAACGCAACATCGCTAAGCACTACTACGATAAACGAAGCAAACAACATCCGGAACATAGTGTAGGAGATGAAATTTACTTCAAAATGAAACCTGCAGATTCAAGTTGGACACCTGGGAAAATAAAAGAAAAAGTAAATTCCAGAACATACGACGTAGAGCATAATGGTACTAAGTATCGCAGAAGTTTGGTACACATTAAAGAAGGTGCACAAAACGAACAGCATCAAGACTTGTCCAACATAGAGATTCAATTCAAGAAGATAGAACCACAGATCTAAGAGTAAATCAAGAAGGAACCGAAAATGCTACTACAGACGTGAGAAGATCGACCAGGATGAAGACATTACCGAAGAAATACGAAGACTATCAGATGGAAGCGTAGCGAGAAAGAAGACAATATGTTTTGAGATTTTTTTTTCAATGTTATGTTGTTTTACTTGTTGTTTGTAAATGTAAATTAAAACAAACGGGATGTTATATATATACCTGTATATGTATTTCTACACGCACATGCGCACCACCTACACATCCACACACACACGCATCCACACACACAGACAGATCATTGTACGACGCACATCACTATACCGAAATAAATACAGTTTCAAAGTATAAACCACGTTTTTGTTAATTGAAAGCACAAAACAATAACAGTCAGTCTCCCGAAAGCGGAATTAGCCCCCTCAGACGGCAACTTGCCCCGAGGGTAGCTGATCCAATAGAGGTAGACAAGGCTGCGCTCCTAATGAAGCCGTCCTAGAACCCTCTTCCTAGGGGAGAAGAAGAATAGAAGGGCTAGAATTAGCGGCAGAGCAAGTGCATGACGCCATTATGGCAGCATACACGGAAAACTGGCCAGAAGAAACAAGATGCTATAAAGGCGCCAAACAGTGTGGTGGAATAAGAACCTAAAGAATCTGAGAGCCGAGGTTCGTAGGCTGCTCAAATCCGATCACATTTGGCATACACACAAAAGTAAATTAACACAGTACAACAAAGAAATCCGTAAGGTAAAAAGAGACTCATGGAGAAAGTTTTGCGAGGAGCTGAATGAAGCTCCCGCCGTTTACGAATCGATAAAGTTCTAGCCGAGGATGGTAGTGCTGCGACCGAGGTGGACTTCATCAAAAGAACTGATGGAATCTACACAAGCACTCATAAAGAGAGCACTGAAGAATTGTTAAAGGTTCATTTTCCGTCCGCAAAAATGCTGACAGGTGCTCGTGGGCCGGCCGTAGTAGATCGCACGCCAGACAGGTCAAAATGAAAAAACTGGAGGCTGCCGCAGAAATCACTAGACCCACGAGAGTCAAATGGGTGCTAAGCAGATTTTCGCACTTTAAATCTGCAGGCACGGATGAAATATTCCCTTTATTGAACGCCACATCTCGTTAAAATCTTCAGAGCATGCATAGCCTGAGGATATGTTCCAACTGCATGGCAAAAGGTGAGGGTAGTACACCTACCTAAGATTTGGTAAAGTATCCGATCAAACGCCGTCATACAAACTAATAAGACAGGCTATCGTCTTTCCTACTCAAAACCCTTGAAAGGTTGCTGGATAGGTACATAAGAGATACCGTGCTGAGAGAACAGCCACTCAGTGATAGCCAATATGCATATCAACCGAGAAAATCTAGAGAGGTCGCATTAGATGACCTCAATAGGTTAATTAAAAAGTCAATAGAAGACAATAGCCACGACCACTTTTTTGGATATCGAGGGAGCATTTACAATGCTACCATGAATTCACTTATCGGGGCTTTAGGGAGAAAAGGCGTCGCGCCGAAGCTTGTACAGTGACTAAGAGCCAGCCTGAAAAAAAGGATAATCACATCCACAGTTGGCGATGCTACCATCGCAGCGGAAGCAGGAGCGGGATGTCCGGTGGGTGGAGTTCTATCTTCCTTGCTGTGGGCTGCCCTAGTGGACGACCTAATCCGGAAGTTGATCGGAAAGGGATTTCATTGCCTGGGATATGCTGACGACCTTACAATAGTCGTTAGAGGGCGGTTCCCAAAGGTTCTGGTGGAGCGTATGCAAACCGCTTTAAACACGGTTGACAAATGGTATAAACAAGAGCGACTATCGGACAATGCTCAAAAAACACAAGTTGTCACGTTCACAAGAAAAAGAACGCTAGAAGGCCTACAACCACTAGTGATAGGAGGCGGAAGGATTCCATATGTCAAAGAGGCGAAATACCTGGAGGTATGGTTTGATCAAAAACATACATGGAATCCACATATTCAGAAATTAACCAGCAAAGCCACTATCGCCCTAGGTAGGTACAGAAGGCTGTGTGGAAGGACTTCGACCCCAAGATGACTCTCTGGTTATACACAAGGGTAATTAGACCCTTGATAACGTACGGAGCTATAGCATGGTGGCCAAAGGCGCGGCAAACTGGTATACAGACTGCTCTAAAACGGACTACGACGTTGGACCTGGAATATACGTTAAGAAGCCTAAAAAGATTCTTTCGGTAAGCTTCAGCAGAGACACGACGGTGATCCAAGCTGAGGTTGCTGCAATACACCACTGTGTCCGAGAAATAGAAAGATGTACCGATCCAGGTAAAAGCATCGCTATTTTCTTTGACAGTCAGTCCACACTTTTCTCTGACAGTCAGTCCACACTTAAAGCGATTAGTTCCATAAAAGAGTTCCTAAAGGAACAGAGGCCTGAATTTACTAGAGATCTACTGAATAAAGAAAAAAAGACTGTCAAAATGATAGTAGGTCTGCTGACTGGTCACTGTATACTAAATAGGCATATGTACAGCATACTCCTGGCAGATGATGTAACCTGCAGATTCTGCCAAGAGGAGGAAGAAACGCCAGTTTATGTGCTGTGCCAATATGAAGGTCTGGCGAGGACAAGGTTTCTAGTATTGGGCGTGGAGAACCCCGCAGCTAGTAGCTACACAAAGAAGCCGCTCTCAAAGGCAAATTAAGAGGGCAAAATTACGTCATACGCCACCCCAATCCTAATCTAATCTAACATTAAATCCAACATTACGTTTTTATTAGTGAAAAGGGAAATATTGTAAGTATTGTCTTATAATACTACTTTTACTTATTCGATAAATAAAAATCTATTTAAGTTTCTTTTCTACCCATACGTATTTTTATATCGAAGCATCAGATAATGTAAACTATAAACTTCAGTGATAGAGCTCATAAACATCAAAAAAAAAAAAAAGAATGAAACGTAAATTCTAAAAAAAAACTAGCAATAGTAAATAAAGTGCTTATTCGTCGGTAAGTGGTATATTATTGAAAAAAATATTCATGTTCGGAATATTTATTAACCATTCATTCATAAAATTTCAGGCGACAGTAATATAATCGTCGGGTAAAACGTCTTGGGATGTGCTAATTTTGTACCATCGATATTTATTTTTATGAAAAGGGTTAAAACTTTTGCACTAGTATTACATCCGTAAGCAATTTGTTTAGACGTCATACTTTTATTCCCCAAATGCGAAAACTTATTTTATGAATCACTGGCATTTTTCGGTCCGTATTACGAATAGTAGTTGCGTTAAGAATTGATCATTCGGGATAATTTACTGTAAATAAATCGTGTGTAATTTCTGCTGAATTGCCACCGCAAAATTGCTTCCCAATAACAAGTTTATTCTCGGGCGTATAATTTTTTTCATAAAATTACTGACTGCAATCAAAACTAACCGTTATAAAATTTGAGGACCGTATCCTAACATCCTGCAACGCCTTGTTAAGAAATAAGCGAAATGAATCGAAGACCGGCTAAGCTGGTGTGAATTACGCATGCCTAGCGAATCGTTCCCCTTTCCTCGCAGTACACGGAATGATGGCTATGTTGAATTGGCTTAAATTGAAAAGATCAATGTGGTGATAGCATTTTGTAGTAGTTAGACAAGTACCTATAGAGACTAGCGGTGAGTGCTTGCGTTAGACAGCGATACCATGCGGATTGGAGATGGTAAATCGCTCAATAGAATAGCATGCGTATTTCTCGACTTGATACTGTGAACTAATAGAAACCATATTTTTCATGCTTCTTTTATCATATTGAATGAGATATGAGTAATAAAAGAAGTAAGTAGGTATGCTTATTAAGTATTATCATTTTGGTTTTATTATTTTATATTATCAAACACTTCTTCTAAAATAATTAATAGTAATAATTAGAGGTAGTTATTTTTCTGGTGCTCAGTAGTGCCAACCGGTGCGAAGCGGACTAGCATCGGACAAGATGATTATATTAATTTTCTAACTGGAGTGGCTTCTACACTGCAAATTGGTGGCCTAACTTTACATTACTTATTCAATAAACAGTTGCTTCAGTGTATTATGCAAAATTACAATAGAAATTAAGTATTTTAACGTTAATATAACATAACGACACAAAAACAAACACAAAGGAATACATGAAATTAATAAAATAAAAAATTATGAATAGTAAGTAATAATTTATATTAAATACTAATTTACATTTTCATGAAAATTGTAAATCCATATATTAATAAATGAATGATTTATTATTAATTATTACTATTACAAACATACTCAGCTTTTTAATGTTATATATACATATATTAATGTAGCGTGTAAGTTTTATTTAACTTTCTATAGTCCAGAAGCAATTCGAGTAAGGTAGTAAACAATTGGAAAATAGAATAGATATGCCATATACCATACGCGCTACTCTAAATACGAACCCCCGAGTAGATGTAATAAATAATGGCATGAATACGTCCGCCTAATGGTAACTCATCTGCCTCCCTGCGCAGCTCCTGTTTGATTACTGCTTATTCAGTAACTCGAGCAGTGTTGCCAATTGACAGAAGACATATTTCACTAGATTGGGATTATAATTCTACCCCAAACTCATTAGAATTGGGAAAGGAATTACTTTATAAAGTATTTTGAGACAAAATGTCCTTATTTATGTTATCATTTTATTTTGTACTTTTATTTATTTATTTAGATATATGTGTATATACGCAACCAAAGTGTAGAGAAACCAAGTAGCGTTACTCACGTTTTTACAAGTAGGTTTTTACGGAAAATTATTGGTGACCTCCTATCATTTTGTTTTGTACATTCTGCGCGAAATTTTAAAAAATGCATATGTATGTTAGAATTAAAATCATCCCCATATAAACGAAAATACACTCTAACATTCGAGAAGAAAGCTAAATTATAAAAGACTTATCTAGACTCCATATCATAGAATAGAAATGGTAGACTTACATAGCATACATTATACGGTACAAAATAAAATGGCGACTGAAATTTATCTTGGCGAAAGTGACGCTACTTGGTTTTCCTATACTATAATGTAATTTTACCTACAATTGTGCTGTAACGTGGAACACTCGTACCCTATCATCCGTGGAGCAAATTCATCGATTGGTGTCTTCCACCGTACCATGAAATCACATCTCCTGGAGGAACAATAAAATTTGGCCAGTGGTGTTTTCTACAATTCGCTGGATCTGTTGTGCGTGTACTGGTGCCTACGGTGACGTTCTTCAGGAAGTGTCGTTCTCGGTAGTGACTTTCTCGGCTGTGACCCTGTTATTCTCGATTGTGACTTCCTCGAGTTTATGACAAATGCATAATATATAAAATATATTGCCCTTACGTATAGCATTCACTTTTTTTTTCTATCTATTTAATGTTCCGTGCATTCATTTTCATTTTCATGTTGTTACGATACTTTCTTTTTTTTATTATTATTATTTTAAGTTACATTTTGTTAATCTTATTTCTACTGTAGGTTGCAGGAAGAGCGCCGAACGTACTTTGTACACAGGCGATGCAATCTTTTTGATGTAATAATCAATAAATACTATTATTATTATTATTTAGCCTTCGTGTTCAACGAATTCACTAGATTTATTACTAAAATTAAACAAAATCCACTAAACTTCACACTAGCCACTAGAATATGATTTGTGTACACCAGACGTGCTTTCAATACACCAGATTTAGTGGAATCTAGAGGGCTAATTCACCAAGTTGGCAATACTGTACTCGAGTGATAAATATTATGTCCCCATTCCCGATTTTTGCGATGCCGGTAATTCACGATGTATCTAGTGTTTGGGGTTGGAACGGAATATCTCTAAAATACTGCATCAAACCAAAAAAAGATCTTAATAAGATTTGTTATAATGTAGGGGGCTCACCGAATGGTGCCGAACTCGATCCCCCACGTCACCCTCCCAGAGTGGGAAATGTTACATGTATTGCAGATTCGGATTCTACGCCATCAAGTATGTAGTTTTTGTTTGAATTTTTTTTTTCGATTCGTAATAGGTTGCGCTGTAATCGCAAAAAAAAAACATGATTGTGAACGTCTAGAAAAAATACATAAAAAACAGAAGCAAGCAAACATGATCGGAATGAACAGTAATGGAGGTTATGGAGGGTATGGTAAAGTAAAGTTCTTCGTTGTGAATGGCTTTTTGAAATGTTATTTAATGTTAAAATAAAAAAAAAAACAGAAAATCATGTTTGCTTGCTCTCTTTTTTGTGTATTTTTTCTAGACGTTCACAATCATGTGAATCATTTGAATTTATTCTAATGTTTGATTCTTCATATATTTCTAGTATGGCATCCACATTACAATTTTACTAACAACTACAGAATTCCATATATTGTCCAATTTCTACTGTTTTATTAAAGAAGAGACGTCAAATGCAGAGAATAATATACGTAAAATATATTTCATAAGAAGCTTAAACTTAAAATACTCATTAAAGAACCACTACTGGTTTTAATTCGAATTCGTGCTCTGAAATCTGCCTTACGAGAATATTTTAATATAGTGTACTCCTAAACGAATATTTTTTAATTCCACATATACGTTTAATCTGTCTGCATATAAAATATATGCATACGTCACAGGCGGGACCAATACAATGGTTACTGTTCGTGTGCTATCGTCCGAAATACGAACATATTACGAATTTATACGAAGAAATTAAATCATTGTAATGGCCCATGTAAAATGTAAGCGCCAGCCGCCGCTGTAAAATATTGTTGTATGGAGGTGTTACAGTTAAGATAAAATTACGAATTGTCTTTAGAACGCGTTACTTCTTTTTCTGCTAATTGCATTGATCACCTTTAAAATTGTTGCACTTTTTCAAATTTAATTTAGTTCGTATCAAATAATAGGGAAGGCGACAGTGCACGGCGCTTAACTTGAATTAGTCGGTGTACTGTTCATCACCAGCGACGCTCTCCGCGATTTTGGAGTTAATTACACTTTTAGGAACAGGAATAAAATATAAAAAGTAGCGCGCTCGATGGTTTGAACTTTTCTAAAGATCTTTGTTATGCAAATTATAAACCTGGTATCAGATTTTTCCTGTTAAATAAAGCTTTGAATACATTTACAATTTGTACACGGTGTACGAAAAGAGAAGAAAAAAAAAAAAAACAATTAAGAAATTAACGTAAATTGAAAAATTAAATGGAGAAGTTCAGGTAAAAGGTCAAGAACACTTTTCTTCTGGCAGTTAACTCTGCCAAAGGTATAATCTGTTTTTTTTTTATTAAGATTTATTACTGTTAAGGAATTGTGTATGTGGACAAATAGGCTACACAAATTACAGCGAGCGTAGGGGAATATCACCCTTCTTCACACAATCGCAGTAAAGCGTAAATAAAATCACAGAAACTGTAGGCGATGGAATTTTGAACTATTTTTAACAGTAAACTTAATAATCTTTCTAAACAAATCCGTTCAGGTATCAGAAAATGATGAAAACTCATACGAATTCAGTAATATCAGAGTGTATATTATTCCAAACCATTTTGGCATCTATTGCAGAAAAGGTCATTAGCTTGGTTGGTAATTAATAATGCTTAAGATCGTTTATCAGGTTAAATTTGACCGAATTAATATTCTAATTTTTTATGTAAATTTGCAGTGGCGACTGGTGCATACTTCACAGACGGGGCCAATACAATGATTGAAGTTCGTATGCTATCATCCGAAATACGAACATGTTACGAACTTATACGAAGAAATTAGATCATTGTAATAGTTGCCGCTACTGCGACGACATAATTTGAAGTATAAATTGGGGGAAGGATTATATATAACGATGTTCTTTGTATATTGCTTAATCGAAAATCTTAATACTCAAGTGTACTTTGCGTTCTGTGTTCACAAAACTGATTTGAAAAAGACCTACATGAGGCAACGTTGTACTTCAATATCTAAGTTTGTATTGATTTGATGATGCACAGAAAACCACCGCAAGAGATTTTGCATTTTTAATTCTATGTTACTGTAATAAATAGTAAGACAAGACTTTTCAATTCAATACAGGAGTTGTAATTATTAAAGAATTACATGTACTAAGATTAGAGTGTATTTTATTGCCTTAAATGTTGAAATTGAAAGCCATTGGTTTCAAATAGGTGCCCCCTTCCTGATATAGCGTCAATTGTTTGATTCAGTATTTCTGGCGTAATTTCCAACACTGATGTGTTTATTTGTTCTCTTTTTTCCTCGGCATTTAAAGGAGGCGTAGCATATACTCTTTATTGAAAAACCCTAAACAAATAAGTCTAATGGACCGAGATCGGGTGATCTAACGGGTCATGATATTGAACCACCACGACCAATCTGTCTGTCGGGAAAACGTTCATCCAATCACTCTCTAACATTAAGAGCATAGTGAGTTGGAGCTTCATCGTGCATATACAGCATATTGAGTCACACATTCAATCGTATGTAACATATAACTTCTTCCAAAACATTAAGGTATTCAACAGCATCTAGATGATTCGAAAATTAAATTGGTCCAATAACTGGGGCTGTTATGTCTAACCAAACGTTTAGAGGAAACCTCATTGGAGTCATATTCGCGAAGTTGTTGCGCATTTTCCTCTACCCAATAGTGAAAGTTATGAGTGTTAAAAACTTCATCTCTATAAAATATGCATTCATCGCTCTAAATAATATGGCTCAGAAAATCGCCATTAAGAATTCAATTTAAAATCGTGTTGCAATGATTCGATCGAAGAAGATTATCGTTTTCGTAAAACATTGAACTTCAGTAACATGGTATGGTTGCAGAATGCTTTACTTTAAATTTGAATGAATGATTTTGTAGCTTGGAATATTCATCGCAGCAGCTAATTGTGTTGTGCTAATTGTGGGATCCCCGTTTACTAAGTCTAAGATCAGCTCTCTTATTTGTACACTGCATCTTTGTTTTGGTCTTTCAATATTTGAATGAGTTGGTGTAAACAAACCCGTTTTCCGAAATGAAAAGGGATTTTTTTAAAGTTTAAAAAAAAATATTGAACTTAAATAACTAAATAAAAGAAATTATACAAAATGTCTGCCGTTTCTTTCTATGCATCGCTCTATTCTGCCCTCAAAGTTCTCATGAACTCGAACTAGCTATTTTCTGCTTATGGATCTACACGTTTGCTTTATCCCTATCTTCATTTTTTTCTCTACTTTGCGGACGATTTTGATAAACAGTTTCACTCTTCTCCAAATATAATAAACATGTCAGATCTGGAAATTTCGGACCCTCTCCCAATCCATGTATTTGGAAACATTTCACTTAATTTTTCTCTCACATGTACAGCAAAATGTGCAGGACAACCATCATGTTGGAACTACATATCTCTTCTTGTTTCTATTAAAATATTGCTGTACACATTTCTGTTTACCGTTCAAAAAAGTTGGGTCCAATTATTTGGTCACCAAGGATGCCGCACCACATGTTTATGCTCCACACACTTTGATTGTCAAGTTCTTGCATCCAGTGTGGATTTTCGTGTGACCAATAATGCGAATTATGATGATTTACTTCACCATTACTTTTAAATGTTGCTTGGTCTGACCACAATACTCTTTCAAAAAATCGAGAATCCGCAATTAATTTTGTTTCTGCCCATCGACAAAAACGGATCCTGGCCTGGAAGTCACCGTCACCTAATTTTTGACGAAGCGAGATATGGTACGGGTGCATTTTGTGGTCATTAAGAACTTGCCATACGGTCACATGGCTAATGCCTGACTCTCGTGCTGTATTACGAGTGCTTGTTTGAAGAGTATGATTTTTGCGCCCATTTCCTGTTTGTGCTTCCTTGTGAATGCTTCTGCATTTGAGAATGCCATATTAAAAAAATAATTCATAAAACTTGAACAATAAAAAAATAGCAAAATATCGAGTAACAATAAAGCAAACAACAACAAAGAACCACTAATAATGAAAATTCGACTATAATAGGGAGATTAGTAAAGACAAGTTTGACACTCTGGATCTCAAACGCTGTTGCTTTGATAACTGTGAAACTTTTAGAGCCCACTGCAAGAAATGTACTAAAATTTTCATAGCCGAATAAATAATAGTTGATATCTTGAAAACGACTAGGAATAGGAATATACATCCTTTATACCTGTCGACGGAGAATTTATTTCTGCATTGAATGGTATAATTAGGAATATAATGTTACATTTGAAAAAAAAATGAGTTTTCAAAGGTTAAATGTATCCGAATTGGCAATCGATTTATGAACAACTCTTGTATTACAGGGATGATCAGATATAGAAGGTAAATATAATAATATGTAGCAGCTGTAATCATATACGATCAAAAAGTCTTAATGCACGGGGGATCTATCTGTAAGCATTAACGAGAAAAAAAATATTTTGTAAATACCGTGGGCTAGAGCCGCACCTGTGCCCAACCCAAATGCTGTCCCGAGTATACCGCCACATACCACTATCATTCAGCCATTACCACTGTTTGTGTGGATCGCCGCTTGGAGTGCAAGCCACTTCGAACGTTTTATTTAAATTCTTCCCGTCTAGAAAAAACGATCCTTTTCAGGAACATCATGATTTCATATAAAGAAAATCAAAGTTTGATGCATTGGCAAAAGCTTGGGAATGTATAGATTCATTTTCGTGCGACATCATAGTAAAAAGGCGTGTTTGCAAATTTTCTGTAACTACATTTATTTCTGAGTAATTCGATTCAATTCATTTTGCGTTATTTGATTAAATAAATAAAAAAAAATAACTCAGATTCATGTGGTACCGTTTATTAACAACTAATTCTCGATTTGATAAAGCAAAAAAAATATTTACGTTTTTTGTAACTACTGAAGTTGCATATCCGGTGAAACTCGAACGTCTTATCAAGATATTAAAAATAATGCCTTGTAGACTTACGTAGAATGCTCTTAGCAAAAAAGGAATGTTTATTTTACAAAAAAAAAGAAATTTAAAATGCCTCAGTTTTGCTATTTTTACAAGGGCACACTGGCCGATTGGCCTTTATTTATTCAGAATGACGTTGAATGAACTTGCGGCATACCATTAAGAATAATACTAAATGAGTGCAATGTATTTATACATAATACCACGTTTAGCGGGTGTTTAACATGGCGTTTCCTTGCATCGGGCCCGGACTAAAGAATTTTAGGCTCTAAATTTTGCTTTTTTTTATTTTTTAATGATGAAATCCGGTTTCGGCGGGTTTATGCTTTATATGTCGTGTAGTTAACACCCAAGCAAAATTTACTTTTTTATTTGATACACCCTGTATAATTTAATGGTTTTTTTGATAGATTTTGGTACAGACAACTATTTTTATTGGGTACTAGTAAAATAACATCATT
This sequence comes from Protaetia brevitarsis, assembly GCA_004143645.1. Classification (NCBI taxonomy): domain Eukaryota; kingdom Metazoa; phylum Arthropoda; class Insecta; order Coleoptera; family Scarabaeidae; genus Protaetia; species Protaetia brevitarsis. The sequence continues at coordinate 1,852,968 of RXPK01000043.1, forward strand.
ATCTTTAATGGTTTACAAAACATGGTGCGTTTTCGAAAAAGATGATAAAGTCAAAATTTTGACAAAATCGTAAATATCTCAAAAACGGTTGAATTTAGGGATAGAGAACTTTAATGAACATTGTATTCAAATACTCTGTAGAATTCATTGAGGTAAGAAAAAACATATGATTTCATTTAAAATAAGAAAATTGTTATCCACTGTCGGTGTAATGGAACGTTTCCGGAAGTTAAAAATATTTTCACGTAATTCTTTAGGGTTTTGTTATTAAATTTTTTGTCGCATTAGTCTAGCTGCAGTAGATCGCGAGAAAAAGATAGCGGACGAGTAGTCTGAAACACCCTGTATAGGAGACCAGATAACGGATGCATATTCCAGTTTAGATCTGACAAAGCATAATAAAGTGATAATACACAATCAGTATGAGAGAAATTTCTAGAAGTTTTAACAATGAAACCTAGCATTCTAAGAGCGTCGTTTAAGATATTAGAAAGTTTAGTATCAAAGGTTATACCAAGATCTTTGGTAGAATCGTTCCGGTCCAAAATAACATTATCGTAATGATAATCATACCTGATGGGTTTGCATTTACGAGAGAAGTCATAACTTTGCACTTGTTGACATTCAATCATGAGTAATTATTACGCCTGCGCCCGTGGAGCGACTTTAGATGTTCGTTTCTCAACATTCGCCAAGGAGTGAGGAAAACCACGAAAACCTTACTCTGAGAGTAGTCCATCGGGCTCGCACCGAGGACCCCGCGACTAATAGTCAAGTGTGTAAGCCAGTAGACCGTCAGCCGGATAACACACCAATCACGAACAGCATCAATTTGACTCTGCAGATAAATGCAGTTGTTAACACTATCAACGATTACAAATAATTTAAGGTCATCAGCGAAGAGAAGTTTAGGACAGGACACAACATTGCAAATATCATTACTACAGATGAGAAATAAAAGAGGGTCAAGATTAGTTCCTTGAAGAACACCAGAAGTAGGATAAAAATGAGATGATTTACAGCCCATATATTTAACATAGTTTTTCCAGTTCTTGAGATATGAATTAAATAGGCGAACAAGCGGAGAAGAGAAGTCAATGGCATCCAGTTTATGAAGAAGTAAAGTGTGATCAATGCGATCAAAAGCCTTCGTGAAATCTGTATAAATAACATTAGTTTGTTTATTTGCTTATATTATCGATATTGATAGATATAAACTGAGTGATCTCCACTAAATTAGTAACAGTAGAGCGCTTACTGACGAAACCATGCTGGCTAGTGTTTATAAGAGAATGAACTTGTGGATAAATGCTAGAATAAATACATTTTTCGAAAACTTTAGCGAAGTTGTTGATAATGGCTATGGGTGGTAATTAGCAACAGCCTGTCTATCACCCTTCTTAAACACAGGAGGAAACAAACGTGTAGTTGTCCAGAGTCAGGAAAGCAAACAGTACTAATAGATAAATTAAATATGTGACACAATGGTGTAGCAAAAATATACGCATAATGCTTTAAATATAACACCATGTGCTTTTGAAATCTTTTTAAGTTATTTGCAAGCGCTGTAAATTAAAAAGAACTTACAAGTAGATGCATTGTAAATTCTTCGTTTTGATGTAAAGTATGACAAAAGTTTTGGTAGAAGTTTCCCTTTCGCTTTACTTATAGTAGTTTAATTTCAAATAATTTACAATAAAGTTAAATGTCAAACGATATAAACAATACTTGTTAATGTATAATATACTCGTAGTTTGCTAATATCTAATAATTATTGTCTACGTCTTTAAATTAGTTTTACTAATAACATGGAAACTAGTCGCAATAAATACTTCAAGTATTATTACAACTGCATGGATGCAAGAAGAGATGATGCATCATTTTGAAAAATTCCGTGTTCCGAATGATTCCCTTTACAGCAGTAACTTTGGCATATTTCAGCCGGTTTTATTAAATAACTTGTATATTTCAAAAACTATCAGCAATACCTTATTGCTGCCTAAACCATACCAACCAACGTAAAGTGGTGCGCTGCATTCAATGCCGCACTGAAAAGTACCACGTTCCAATTGAAAAAAATTAAGATTTTTTTACTTTAAAGATATCTCATATTAGATATGAGTTGCTAAACATCCTGTATAGAGTAGTGTAATTACCGCTATCGCAGTCAATACTTATAAGGGTGTACTTGTACACTGAGAGAAAGAAATGCATTAATCTAACAATATCTACTATGTTAACACAAAAGGTGTTAATGCAACAAATTTTGTATTTAATCCAACTAAATGAGTCATTGTGCAACTATTTATTTGTGTTAAAAAAATCTGTTGACTGAAAAACCTTAGATGGTTGAAGCTAAGATATATAAAAAGGTTTTGTTTGGACGGACCGAAATGGTAATGTTAAAACAAAAAAATCTTAGTAGTTGAATGAAAACATGCATAGCATAATATTGAAACTAAAAAATGGTTTAACTTAACCAAAAAAGGTGTTTGCGCTTGCGCACCTACATATGTAGACTCTTAAAAGTATGCCTATTACTACGTTATCCGTTTATGTATAGTAATTATTATGTAGAGAGTTCTTTCCTAAAAACAATATCATAATTACAATGTATATTATTTCTACTTTAGGTTGTAATACAATTTAGTATTCAATATTGTATATTATGTTGTACCTACATTATAATGTAGGGTATATTACCTTATACCGTTAGGATACTCATTTGATCAATGTTGTGGCGTTGATTTTGCATCGGTTGCTTGCTGTTAAAAATCATCAGATATCACATTGTCTTCGTCGTTGCTCGTGATATCGTGATATATTGTGAGTTCTAATCATAGCACATACCAACATATTTTTAATTATTAGATACCTATTATACAGTGAGGTCCGTAAATGGTCCCCCCCCCCCCCCTGATAACTTTTGAATGTATGAGATAGAGCAATGAAACAAAAACAAGTGAAATTAGAGATATTTGTGATTTTTTGCCTATAGAGATACGCACATGGCTTCTGATGTAAATAGAGGGCGTAGCTATCTTTAAAATTTTAAATAGGAAGTAATTTCATTTAGAAGCTCATTTGGAAGATATTTCTATTACTTTTATGGCAATGTAAACAGTTTTATGATTTTCGAAATTTTTACCAACTTATCCAAGATTAATAATTGGAGTACATACGTTATTTTTCGATAGCCCTCGTATTCGCTTTTTTGGATATAGGGTACAGAAACTGTAATTACAGTAATCTGTAACATAGACACCCACATACATGACACATACACTGACAGATAAGACACTTTTGCTAAATTTTGCAAAAACGTCATATTGTAAAGTGTCATATTTTACAGCAATCGCTTCCTAAGTCACATAAAACCACAATATTTATACGAGGGCTATAGAAAAAGTAACGTAAGTATCCAATTATTAATCTTGGATAAGTTGGTAAAAATTTCGAAAATCGTAAAACTGTTTGCATTGCCATAAAAGTAATAGAAATATCTTCCAAATGAAATTACTTCCTATTTAAAATTTTAAAGATAGCTACGCCCTCTATTTTAGATCAGAAGCCATGTGCGTATCTCTATAGGCAAAAAATTACAAATTATCTCTAATTTCACTTGGTTTTTGTTTCATTGCTCTATCTCATACCATTCAAAAGTTATCAGGGGGGGGGGGGAACATTTACGACCTCACTGTATATATATTAAATGGAGGACGAGCGAATAAAAAAATTATTAATCCAGTGGGGATTTGAATATTTAACTTCAGTGTTTGCAGGTAAGCACATTTTGATTTTTATAGATGTTTTTGCAAATGAACGCCATATTAGCTATTAACACAACATAATATAACGGTATACTTCATGTTTAAACGGGTATATTAAGACCCAGAATATATCGTATTTATTAGGTTGTAGAATACATTTTCAAGGTATAGTGCGTACCTACCTACCAGGAGGTTCTGGACATAGAAACAATCCATTTACCGCCCAGAAGACGGTCGAAAGTGTATTCAAATATATTTGTAAATATATGTTTTTAGGCATTACTTTTAAATACCTACTATTGTAAAGTATACTTACATATTTCATACTTTATAACTGTTGTGAAGTTATTAATAAATATATGAACCTAATTTAGTCATATTTTGTTTCCAAACCCTATTTTGTAATTAATAAAATTTCCAAAATATTCAAAATGAGATTATTTGAACGAACAAAATTTTTATTTCAAATCAACCAAAAATAAAATGTTTGCATTGACACTCTTAATTTTGTGCACTCAATACGTTTTATTTGCTAATGTAACCATAAAGATGCATTGAAGCAAGAATTTGTTTTTGTAATTTCAACACAATTTCGAAGTTACGGTAAGCAGCAATGCTAGTTAAACAAAACACTTCTTTTTGTTGTTCTAACATATTTAAAGCTGCATTAACAAATCAAAACCAGTGTTACATCAACTAAACTAAAGTGTTGCATTAACGATTAAACTTGCTTAAATTGAAATTGAGGGTTCAGTTGAATCAACGAGTCTATTATTTTTAAGTTAACAAATATATTTCAACAAATCGTAAATTTCAATCTAACAATAAATTTCGGTGGGCCGTATTTAATGCAAATTTTTTGGTTGGTTATGCGTATTTTGGTTAAATCAATGCATTCCTTTCCCTCAGTGTATCCACATCAGTAGAATATCTTACAGTCTAATAGCCTATGGGATATTTAATTTTATTAGAAAGACTGCAAACGTCAACATTTTGACAAAATTACAAATACCACAAAAACGATTAGCTTTAAGAATAGGAAACATTAATGCAAACTTATCACAAATGATGCGCACTGGACCTATAAAAATTGCACCATTCCATTTAAAATGAGAAAGTTGATATCGACACCCTATATACCAAAAGTGGTATTAAGGCTGAAAATATTTTCTCTAAATAAGTCATAGTCGGCTATGACTACTCTGCAAGTTTCAAAATCAAGTTCCTACTAGAAGTTCTAAACTAAATTCTAATAATCCAGTTCGGTGGGACACTATATATAATTCAGTCAAAAACGTCAGTTACCACCAAATTAGCGAAGAGAAAGTGAAAAGCCAAAGTGAATCGTTTTTTTCGTTACTTTAATTGAGGAAAATATGTTGTGGCTTCTAAATAAAATAAATTTTTCAAAATTCTAATAAATTTGCAAGTACCAATTAAGTTACTAAGTGCCTTCGCCGCATGTGCTAATCGTGCGGTAAGACGCAAGTCTTCCATGGCGTACTTTAAAGTCATTGGTATGTCGGACAAATGCATCGTACCTAACTGAAAGTACGTACTAAAGTACAATGAGGGAAAAAGGTTTAAGTTTCTCTTCCATCCTGTCTTTACGTGCTACGGAACACGCCCTCCCTTTTAGACTTATCGATCAAGGTGACTGCGCTCGTCGTGGTCCTGCATAGAAATTGCCGAACTTGCAGGCTGCTGTGCGACGCTCAGTTATCTTCGAACCCACAGCTGGCTCGCATCCACCGAGACCGACGCGTCCCGACGCCGTTCGATTTATAAACGCATTACCGCGACGCGCTCGCATTTGGGACTTCGAGACTGTTTGCGCGAGATAGACTTTCCGGTGTGGAAAATTGCAAAGATATTAATCGCTCCGACGATGGCAACGCTGAAAGTCGACTCCGATAGAAATGTGAGAATAAATGAATTTAATTGCAATTTTATATTCTTTTTTTTTAAGTTGACGCGAGTAATGTGAATGCATTTTACGATTTTTAAGAAACGCGCTATTTTGGAATTTGTCGGTATCGTAAAAAGTTGTATCTCATCTTATAATTACTGGCGCAGTTGTGAGACATACTTAGAAACATTTTAAAACTTTTGGAACTTGATAAAAGTTCCTTATTATTACGAGATATACAAACATATGTCAGACATCTATTTATCATTACTCAATTGATGATTAGAAAGAAAGCATCGTAAGAAAATTTTAGATACTTGTATTCATAACTTATTCTCGTATCAATAACTTATGCGAATTTACATGGTTTTAAATAGCTCTGCCACTTGTACTATTTTCTAAATTGCAAGAGATTTGGAATGCATTCTTTAGAAGTAAATGGGAAGTGCACTATGGTTTTGTACTAATTCTAGTATATTACATCTCAGGGTAAGTGACATGTTTATGACATTTACAATAGCAAATGTTTTACTCTATGGCATCTATAGAATAATGTACGTTTTAGAAGCACCTTAAAAAATTATTAATTATCTTTCTGCATTTAATGAAAATTAGTTATTTTAGTAGCTTTCGTTATATCGGATTAAAACATATCATTTAAAACGACTCTTTATTGAAATAGTTATTTACTTTATTAAAAATGAGCTTACCGCATAATTATCATATTAATCAGCAACCCAAATAAATATTTTATTATATACTAAATAGGCCATTCATTAAAACTATATGTAAAAATTAACTAATAAACCGTTTAAAGTTCAGTTAACATTTTTCTCGTAGTGGGAGGTGTTTGACATGGAGTTTCCGGAAACACTGAAAGTGCCAACATACTTGTCTATTTAAAATTTAATGACTGAATTCTTAACGTACTGAGAAAAAAAAGGTAAAAGAACCAACTAATATACAACGTTAGGAAAAAGTAGTGCAACCTACCTATAGCTTACTAAAGACCAATTGCATGGAAAAATGTCTCCAATAAAAAGTGTTTGCTAATTTGTTTCCTTGATATAACCTTTAACGTTTTGGTTGCAACCAACTTTTTTTTTAAAGAGTTATTCATTTTTTTTCTTTATACAGTCAACTCCAGTTATAAAGTACGCTCCAACATTGACCAATTGATGGTTTATTCTTACGGAGAATTTTCGCACCATGTATATTTGATTACAAACTAATATTTTCGGAATCTACGATTAAAGGGTGAGATTCTGTACAAGGTGAACCAAATTGGATGTACACAACTGGTAAATATACTTTGCAGCGAAGATACGAAAGAATGAGATAAACAGTTCAGAGCTACTTTTTCGAGGTAAAAACATTGCTTTCAAATTTAAAGTTTATCTTACAGTTTTCAAGATATTAAAAAAAAATGATTTTTCTTCAGTTTCGATTTTGTGTTGTAACTATTTTGTTATTTAAAATTTAAAAAAAAAACGTGTATAGACATTTTTATGCAAATTTCATTTGGGATTTGCTTATGAGATCTGCTTTATAATAGTCCTTCAAAATTTTTAGTTATTGCGTCATATTATTTTTCTGAAATAGAATAGCATTCTATGTTATAAAAACATTTAACATTGTATTTTAAATATTAAGAAAGATTTAGCCTCATATAATAAATAGCATAAATGCTATGAAAAAAAGATCTCAGAAGTGTATTGCAAATACCGGACAATTTGAACAATTAAAATTCGGCTTTGTAATTACATTTAGTTTGTTTTGTTTGATTCCTAGTTTATTTGTATTTTTCTTAAACATCCAATTATTTTTATTGAAAACGCCCTATAGTTTTTGTCTTTAATACACAATTAACTTTATGGTATGACAGGTTATGACATAATCCTAAATATTCATGACACTACTGTTTTACTAGCGAAGCGTAGAAAGTGTGATATCTTCGTCAATATTCCAAATATTTTCCTTAAAAAATAAAATATATATATTTTATTTCACAGGGGAAACATTTATGACAACAATTATTTTGTTTGGTTGTCATAGTACTCTGCTGATTTTTTCCATAGATCTGTCGTATCCATGGCACCTTAGAAATCTATTAGCAATTTAAAAACGTAAATATTTTGCTTAATATTTAGAATAAACATAAAGTGTTATATGTTTTTGTAAAGCCTGCAAAATTTGATTATGACATACCCTACTATGGTTTTCATTTAAGAAAAAATAATATGACGTCGTAACTAAAGAATTTGAAGGAACATTAGAAAATAGATTTCATAGCCAAATTCTAAATAAAAAACACTATGAAAAATATCTGAACTACTTTTTGAAATTTTAAACAATAAGAAGGTTACATTACATTGCATAATGGAAAATGAATTTTGAAAACGCTAAGATAAGTTTAAAATTTGATTTCCCCAATGTTTCTATCTCTTGTGTGGGTGCCCTGTGGTTTCGGAAATGATGTTTTTTTAAGGATAAACTTTTCACTCGAAGGGTAGAAAATTCAACTTTAAATTTAAATTTAATAAATGTCCAAATTTGATCGGTTAAAGTAAAGATCTTAAATATTGCTAGAGTTCTTGATGAATATATCTAAACTATCTTACATATGTTTCGGTTTAAATGTCATTTTCAGATGTACGTATAACATTTAAAACAATACTTTAAAGAAAACACTTTAAAGCTTAAATCTTATTTTAAAAATGAAAATCCTTTATGTGTTATGCTAAACGTACTAGAACTGCAAGTACTTGTTCCATTATTTTATAATTTGGGATTGACGCTTACACCTGAAGATGGTATGTAGGCCGAAACATGTTTGGTTACATATATAAGATAGTTTAAATATGTTCATTAAGATTGGAATACTAACTCTAGTATTATCTAACATTCTCAGAAGGTTTAACGTTTGCATTTGTTTTTTGGTATTTCGCCTCATAAAAATTTACAGTTTTCAAATAAGTAGAACAATATCAATTATATGATTAATATTCAATGGGCCAATTATAGTCGAGTTATGGTAACCAAAAATTTTCGGATTTTCTATTAATTAATTATAATAATTATATTAGTTAATTATTATTAATGTAATTTTTGCAATCTTTATTTAACATGGCAAAAGAGTTCCTTGTCACAATTTTTTTTAGTTAAACGTATAATAAAAAAAAGGTTAGGTATTTTACATTTTACGGTATTAAAAGCTATACTGAATTTTAAAAATACAAAATTGATCCTGGGTTTGCATATTGTGAAGCTTGTTTTGTTCATTTTACTGCGGAATGCAATTTGCTTGAGTTAATTTCCAAAATATTTCAAATAACAATCCGAAGATTTTTGTTATTAGTACATCACCCATATTTATGTACATACGTCAGGAAAGCCAAATAATTTTGCGAAATGCGATCGAAGCATTATATCTTTCCTTATTTAATTTCGCTCCAGTTATATACAAGTTGCAATGTAGAAAGATGATTTTCAATATACAATTATGTATTGATGTGTAAGAGAACTGCATTCACAAAGGAACATTTAGGGAATATAATTGTGATTAGGGATTCTAGTTATAAAAAACATAAAATAATATCGTCATTCATAGCATCATTAAATTTGCATTTTCGATATTCAATTTTAAAATTTAAATATTGTAATCTCCAAATTAAGAATAAGCACAGTAGAAATTTATGCCTAACATGCTAACTTAAACCTAATTCGGTCATATCCTACAGAGAACAATAATGAACATAGCCAAAGGGATCACAATATATAACAGATAATAGAATCGATTAGCCCGGCTACTTTCGCTCAAACACATATTTATTAATAGTAGTTGTAAACATAGCCACACTTAAGGCCTTAAGCTCTGTGGGTTTTAACGCAAATTACTTTATGATACAGTTTTAATGCTTGAACCCGCCTACGATTTACCATATTCAGCCATCCAGTCATTGCCAGTTTATATGTGATTCTATCATATTTTCTGATCCTAGAATTGTATCTTAAGCAGCTGTTTTGAACTTTGTGTATTTTATTTCGGTCGCGTGCATCCAAACAAGGACCATAAACAACACACCCATAGTCAAGTACAGATAAAACGAGAATATCGCATAATATGATTCTTGTCTTCTCGCAAAAAACTGCCTTATAAGGATATAGCATCTTCCAGTTGCAATATGCAGTACTAATTATTTTTCAGATATGACTTTTATATCTAAAAGAGCTATCAATCAGTAAACCTAAGTTTTTTGAGTCTAGAAATAGAGGAATAGAGACATTATTTAGTTCTAAGTTAATAGATGCGCTATACTTTTCTACGTCGTTCTGCCTGCCAAACAAAATTGCTATGGATTTTAAAGATTTAATTTTTAAGGAATGATTTTTAGAAAAAATGCTAATCCGTTCCAGATCACAGTTAATGAGATTTATATTGGTCTGGATATAGCTGCGATAAATTTGCGTATCATCCGCCTACATTTGAATATTGCAAAAGTGAATACATTTATGTAATTGACTAGTATATGTATGATGTAGAATTGCTATTACGACGTTAAGGTTAACCGTATTAAAGGCCTTACTATAATCTAACAAAACTAGAACCGTTAATTGTGATTTACGGGTGCATGTATTTTTTTATATACAGGTACTGTAAATTGTACTAGGTGAATTCCATCACAGCATTCGTATGGGCAATCGGACAACAGTTTATTGGCGGTCCTATATGCAACGGTAATCTCGTTGGGAAAAGTTCTTGCATTGATTATTATCACTTTATTTTCCATATTTGACCTTAGCAAAAGTAATATTCGGTTGGATATCCATTTAGCTCATCTAGTAATAAATATTAAATTTAATAATTCAATTAAAACAATAGCGAATAATAACATGAACCAGCTCGACTGTCCTTGTCATAAACTTTAATGGAAATTGTAAATAAACAGAACAATATCCATATAAAAGTGCATTCCCGCCCATTTCCCGCTTTTGGTGATATTAAATTATAATGACATTTATTTTACGCACCTCTAAACACAAATTAGATAATGATGCCGAATAAAACGTGAAAATTTAAAAATGAAGCCCACACTGCATAAATAGAACAATTTGCGTTTCAAATTTAATGGTTGCCAGTGTGGTGGTTTAGTTTATTAATACAATCTAGAATACAACGTAAACTCTTAGTGATGATATGATGATGATACTGTAACGTTTTTCGGTTCTTAAAACGTTGTCGGGGTTTTAGAAAAACACACAGGCGATATATTTAAATTCACTTATTCTATTAACACAATTTCGGTAATTAAAATCTATTAAAAAATGCTTATTAACTATATCACTTAACCACTAATGTCTTTATTTATGTAAACGATATTTATATTACATGTACTAGTTCAATCGCGACCGCACTATCGAACTCGTATCGATTGACTGCCTCCTGGCCACCGACGCGTTATTTATGCTGGCGCGAACTTCCAGATGTTCGGGGCCTTAGAACGTCCTCGAAGATTCTTGAGAATATTTCTCGAATCTTCGACCGGTGCTGCCCTCTGTTATTCGTCGTAGGTAGTTCTTTTTCCGCTATGCTAGCGCATCTAGGACGCCTATCGGAACCGCAGTTGAAAAGTTGCGCTCGTTACACTGCTCCCTCCTTAGATCTGTTCCCGTCCCGGAACAGGACTATCACCTCCATGAAGATACGAACAGTTCTCTCCATTTCTACACGACGAGGTCCGGAAGAAATAGCACGCTACCGTCCGTCGCCTCCCTTCTGCTGACCGCGGGTTGTAGCTGCATACTAGGAACTCTATTCAGTATATCGGAAAATTTCTTCGAGCATGTTCCTTACGACCCTCAGTCCAGCCATCCATCCCAGCCTATTTTTGGACCCTGATCTTATTGATCTCCAGTTCCAACAGCTGCTCTCTTAATCTTATCAGGCTTGCCACATCGTCCCGGTAGGTTGGCTTGCCAACTGAGGCTTCTTTGGTCACCAAGTAGAATAAAGGCCGTTCTTTCCTGGCAAGTGCAGAGCCTTGCCCACCTCAGGGTTCTGGCTTCGAAGATCTTGGACGCCACCAAATTTCTTCTTGAAGACGGTAGCTATCCCCTTGCCCATTCTTAAATCTTGGGCAAACACAGTGTGCTAACGCGCACCCTTCAGGAGCCAAAAACAAATCCTCCTGAATCTCGTTGTTACAACCATGGACGCACTTTGCGGCCATTCCCATACTTGTCCATGAACTCCTCATAGCTGATTCTTCTCGGGGAGTCTACAAAACTCGGACCATCTGCTTCGTCCTCTTGATTGTCCCCAAGATAAGGAGCTAGGCGATTAAAATGCACCACTCTTGCTTTCCATTGGGTTTCTTTCTGATGCGATAGATGACGTCATTAATTCGTTTTATCACTCGTAAGGCCCGTCCCACGATCGTTGCAGCTTAGTGAGAAGCCTCGACGTCGTGAGGATTGAACAGCCAGACCAGGTCTCCAGGCTGATATCCGCCTTCATTCGCTCTGATGTCGTAGTGTTCTTCATGCGGTCCTTGCTTCATGGATATTCGCCCTCACCCGATCGTGAATATCATCCATTCGCCTCCGCAAGTTCGAAACATAGTCATCTCCAACTACTTCTTCATTCGGTTTAAAGCCGAACTTAAGATCGCATGGTAAGCGCAGTTCTCGTCCAAAAAGCACACTAGATGGACTTTGGCCAGTGGTTTCGTGGACCGATGCTCTATACGCCAGCAAGAATAGATGTAGTTGCTGGTCCCAATCTCGCTGGTGGTCTGCGACAACTTTTGATAGATACTTGATAACTGTCCTGTTCATGCGCTCCACCATGCCATCTGATTGCGGGTGCAAGGCAGTTGTTCGGGTCTTGCGAATACCCAATATTTGCACATCTCTTGAAACACTGCTGATTCAAAATTCCGTCCCTGGTCGGAGTGAAGTTCAAGCGGCACACCAAACCGACTGAAAAGTTCTTTAACTAAAGTTCTCAGCCACTGTAACAGCTTCCTGATTTGGTAATGCGTAAGCTTCCACCCATTTGCTGAAGTAGTCTACTGCAACCAAGATGTATTTATTTCCAAATTCCGTCGTGGGAAATGTCCGGCAAACATCAATCGCATCCTTTCAAAAGGACTGCCACGTTGTATTGCCTCATAGGGGCCCTCTTCCTTTGGGAAGGTCTCATTGGCAGCGGCGCAAGTTGTACATCTCCGACACCAGTCTTTCACGTCATTCTTGCAATTAACCCAATAGAATCGCTCTCTGACCTTCTCTATAGTCTTCCGGCTCCAAGATGCCCTCCGATGTTCCATCATGAAGAAGTTTTTAAACTTCGGGAATTCTTGCTTTCGGAACCACAATCTGAAGTCTGCTATTGGTTCCAGCTTCGTCTTCTAACACTCGTCTGAGAAGACCATTTCCATTACCAAAGAGCCCACTGAGCCAATACGATTTTAGCTCTCGCGAATATGGTGCTACCGTTTCCCAGTTAGGCCGCGCTTCTTGCATCTTCCACTCCATCACACGCTTCAAAACTTCGTCAGACTCCTGGTCAGCTCGGATTTGTCTTCAGCCATCTATCATCTATGACAGTAGTCCTCAAGCAGGTTGCTTCATTTTTCTCTCGGCACGGCAGCAGTGCGTGCAATCCTTGGAACAGGGTCTCCTCGATAGTGCGTCAGCGTTTCGATGACTGGTTCCAGGCCGATGTTCCGAATCAAAGTCATACTCTTGCAGACGCTCTATCCATCTGGCAACCTGCCCTTTCCGGATTCTTGAAGCGTAGCAGCCACATCAATGCCGCATGGTCGGTTTTAACAGAACTTCCTGCCATAGAGATATTTATGGAAGTGCTCTATAGACTAACTACGGCCACAGCTCTCTCCTGGTCACACAATAGTTGCGTTCCGGTTTCGACAGCACTTTGCTGAAGTAACCGAGCACTTTTTCGTGGCCATCTTGAACTTGGGCAACACGCCTCCGATGCCCACGTTGCTGGCATCAGTATCCAAAATGAATTTTCCTTCAGCCTGTGGATAGCACAAGATGGGCGCAGTGGTCAGCTTCTGTTTCAATTCTTCAAAGGCATCCTGGCAGCTCTTCTCCCAGACGTAGTCTCTGCCCTCTTCAGTTAGTCTCGTGATAGCTTGGCGATGTTAGCAAATCCAGGAACGAATCGTCGGTAATAAGTGCATAGCCCAAGGAAATTCTTATTTCATGCTTGTCCTTCGGAACCGGCCAAGACTTGACCGCTTCTGTTTTCCTGGGTCAACCGACACTCCATCCTCTGATACTACGTGGCCGAGGTAGTGCACTTGCTTCGGAACAGGTTGCACTTTTTGGGGTTAAGCTTCAAATTCGCTCCTTTAATCGCTGAAATACTTGCTCCAAGTTCTTCAAATGGTCCTCAAAAGATTTTCCTAAAGACAATTATATCGTCGAGGTATACCAAGCAAGTTTCCCAGGATAGTCCTCTCAGTACGTTGTCCATCAATCTTTCAAACGTCGCGGAGCATTACATAACCCAATGGCATGACGTTAAATTGCCACAATCCTGTCCGATCGTAAACGCCGTCTTCTCCTTATCCTTTGCCTCTACTTCGATGCCAATAACCACTCTTCAGGTCGAGGGTCGAAAATACCTTACACCCACCTAGGGTATCTAAAGTGTCATCGATTCTGGGCAAAGGATAACTGTCCTTCTTGGTTACATTATTAGTTGTCGATAATCCACGCAGAACCTAGTTGAACCATCCTTCTTCTTCACCAGTACCACTGGAGAAGCCCATGGACTGTTCGATGGTTCAATTACGCCATCCTGCTCCATATCCTGTTATAATTTGTTCTGCTTCGCTCGTTTCGCCAATGGCAATCTTCTGGGGCTTGACGGATCGGCTGGGCATCTCCAGTGTCTATTCGATGTCGTACAACATTAGTCCTGCCCCTCGTGTTCCGGTCTTCTGCTTGGAAAGATCTTGGTAGCGTCCAAGCAGCTGTTTTCACGGTATGGCGTTGTTGTGTTGTCAAATCCTTGCAAGACAAGTCAATGAAGTTATTCAACCATCCAGGAAGCGGATCTGGAGTTGTTGTTACGCCATCCTCTTTGTTGACAATCGACGACACACTAGCACAACTTCCAAAGGTACGCCTTCTTCAGCTTTACTGGATAACTATTGACGTTCATCAGTCGGACGGGCAGTTTTTCTCCAGCTTGTATCACTGCCTTAAGCGACCAGTATTCCACGACCTTGACCGCTAATCGCTCCCGGTTCCAGCATTAAAACTTGCCCTTGGGAATGTCTCCACTCACGCTCGCTTCCACAATGGTTTCACTGCGGCTCGCCACAGTTACTTCTTCTGCCAACACTACGCAGGCCGACATATTCTTGCTATGGTTGAGAATAACTTCTTCTTTGCCAACCTTCAACACTCCTGCTTGCAAGTCCAGTTTGAACCCAATTCTGTCATTATGTCCATTCCGAGGATTACGTCTTGTTCTATATCTGCAACTACTACACGATACTGGCATGCAGTATCACCAATACGGAAGTGGGCCATCGTCTCCCCCAACACGTTGACTGATTGCCCAGTTGCCGTACGTAGCGTCCATCTGGTTGGATGTATCCGGTTCTTCTTTCCCACTGCTTCCGCCGAAGAATTGTCATTGTGCACCAGTATCTAGCAGTAATCTCTCGGTTTCCCATTTACATGCCCATACACGACGAGGCTGCTAGGTCTACATCCCACTGAAGCAACAATCACTGGTGTTACTGGGGCATAAGCTACATAGGTCGACGATCGCCCTTCTCGTCGGCCCATTTTAGTTTTCCGCCGCTTTGGTTTCGTGGATCGGGACACCGACTACGTACGTGCCCCATCCTTCCACAATTCCAGCATCGTCTTCCTGGTTGCCTAGTTTGCACGGATTCCATTTTCGTCATCAATTCCGTCATATTTTTCGTCATCAATTCCGTCATATTTTTCGTCATCATTTCGTTTAATTTCGTCATAATTCTTTCTAATGGCTCTTCTTCCTCGTGACTCCCTAGAACACGGACGCGAGCAGGTCCTTTGACCGATTGCTTCACGGCTTCAAACTCTAGTGCTTGAGCTAAAGCCTGGATTCAACGTTTGCGGCCGAGCGAGCTTCACTGCCTGTTGAGTATCCTTATCAAGCAGGCCATCCAGGAATTTTTCCACAGCGAGACTCTCGCACACATCTTCCGGTACCGTTGGGTACGCACTCTTAACCAGACGAACGACGTCAGCTTCATACTCCTGTAGAGTCTCGTTCGACCTCTGGCAGCGATTTTTCAACTGCGAGCGATATACTTGCTGCAGATGTTTATTACCGAAACGCATCTCCAATTGATTAAGTAGCGTTTGGTAATTTTGTCGCTCCGTCGAAGGAATAGCTTGGAGTACCTTCAACGCATCGCCGCGCAGAGCTACTGATACGCATGGCTGCCTTGGTAGTTTCGTCCAGCCATATACCGTAGCCGTTGTATCCAGCAGCGTCATATAATCTTCTAAGGGCGTCTTCCCATCGAAGGTAGGCAGGTCACATTTACCTTGAACCGTACAGATGGGCACTGAATTTCTTGGTTCCATCTGAGTGCTTCCCGTATTGGTAGAATTTCCAGTTTTTTCCGTGTTTGGTATGGTTCCAGAATGCATTTGTTCTTCCAGCTCTTTAATGCGACCGTCCAATTCTTCAATCATTCTAGATTTTTCTTCTTGGAATTTTTCGTCGATTCTATTCATTAATTCCTGTTTGACATTAAGAGAATTTTCTATAATTTTTTCTTCCAATTTTCTAGAATTTTCTATATTTTTTTGTCCATGTTTTAATTTTTTCCAGAACTTTCTCTTCTAAATTGCGAGAATTTTCCATAACTTTCTCTTCCAGTTTTCTAGAATTTTCTATATTCTTCTCGTCCATGTTTTCAATTTTTTCTAGAACTTTCTCTTCTAAATTGCGAGAATTTTCCATAACTTTCTCTTCCATTTTCTAGAATTTCTATATTCTTCTCGTCCAGGTTTTCAATTTTTTCTAGAACTTTCTCTTCTAAATTGCGAGAATTTTCCGTAAGTTCTTTTAGAAGTTCGCCATTACCACCAGACACTTCAACAAAATATGTCTCAGGATCTTCACCAGCTGCTTCTATTGCTCTTCGTAATCTCGACTGAAGCTCGGCCTTCCTTCCACTCGTATCCTCATCCCTTTCTTCTAATTCCCGTTTGAGATCTACCACTTTCAAGTCCACTAATTTACAGTATTTCGCCGCCATTGTTTCTAATTAAACACTATTAGTCCACGAATATATCGCCAAACCCCACACCTGACACCAATTGTAACGTTTTTCGGTTCTTAAAACGTTGTCGGGGTTTAGAAAAACACACAGGCGATATATTTAAATTCACTTATTCTATTAACACAATTTCGGTAATTAAAATCTATTAAAAAATGCTTATTAACTATATCACTTAACCACTAATGTCTTTATTTATGTAAACGATATTTATATTACATGTACTAGTTCAATCGCGACCGCACTATCGAACTCGTATCGATTGACTGCCTCCTGGCCAACCCGACGCGTTATTTATAGCTGGCGCGAACTTCCAGATTGTTCGGGGGCCTTCTAGAACGTCCTCGAAGATTCTGGAGAATATTCTCGAATCTTCGACCCGGTGCTGCCCTCTGTTATTCGTCGTAGGTAGTTCTTCTTCCGCTATGCTAGCGCCATCTAGGGACGCCTATCGGAACCGCCAGTTGAAAAGTTGGCGCTCGTTACAATACTTTAATGATATCAATAATCTTTTATCCTAATAGAAAAAATATTTCTTTATGAAAAAAGTCGTATTTGTCCTAAGTAAATATATCCGAATATTTTTATGCATGAGCTACATTTAAACTAACATATCTTATATACATGTTTTTGAAGGATTAGGAAACCGCATGTTTATAAATAAGGTCGGTTGGGCTTGAACATATAGTCTACCAATTAGCACGCTGGATTTTATTTAGTTATCGTGTGTACGTGTACGTGAGCGGTGCATATCGCTTTAATGCAAGTGACAATTTCTTAAAAACTGACTACCAATTAAAAGTGAAACTTCGTCATACGTGTTGTCATACTGCTAAAGAGCGTGAATTTTATATTTGTCAATAATTTTAAAATTTGTTTGATGAAAAGTTTTTTGTCTTTGTGTGGAGAATAACTATAATCTCTGTTTGCACATTCTTGGTTTTGCGAAAAAAGATCGAACTAACAAAAATTCATGCAAATAAAATGTCAAATAGGATATATACGCGGTCTCAAAATAAAGAGACAGGCATTCGCCGAGCTATGAATCCAGAAAATAGCTCAAATACCAGTTATGTTTCAATAATTTTTGAAGATCAAGAGGAGGACAAAAAAGAGAGGGATGAAATTGTGTTAGAAATGCGGGAAAAACTGGCTTCTAGTAATTCTAACATAAAGGAGCTAAGAGATAAGCTCGATGATGAAACAAATAAAGTAGAATATTACCGAAACATATGTAATAATCAGAAGGTGATAATTGATAACTTACAAAAAACTATCAACGACCTCATTACAAAAATAAAAAGCAATAATGTAACTAATGTCTGTACACAAACTGATGTAAATGGTTTGAATCACTATGGGACGGTTGCAACGCAGACGTGTCAGGACGTCGTAGTTGAGCAGACGCAGACTACTAAAACTTCTGATTTTGGGGGATGCGCCACCACCGTTAAAGTATCAAATGAAATTAAAGAATACTCATAAGAATATGACTCCACTGCTATCACTACCAAATAAACCGAAAAACCTGGAAGATAAACACAAGAGGATCCTAATACTAGGTGACAGTCATGTGCGCGGTTCAGCGAGTGTTTTGCCTGAGTTTTTAAATCCGGATGAGTATGCGGTGCAAACATGGTGTAAACCTAATGCTACTTTCGATGAAATTTGCATTGGCATTGACGATCTAATAAAGGACTATACGCGAGAGGACTTTGTAATCATCCAAGCAGGTTCCAATGACGTATTGAAGGGTATCCGATTTTCTACCGCGAAATACTATGACATATTTGCGAAATTAAAATATACAAATGTGATAGTTTTAAGTGTACCGTTTTGGCGTAACCGTCATATACTTAACAAGTTGATCTATGAATATAACTGTAAAATGTACAATACTTTACTTAGTCTCTTGACAGATAATATAACCTACGTAGAAATAAATAAAATTATAGACTGTAACTCTCGATTGAGAGATGGTTTTCATATGAATAGAGTAGGTAAGTGTCACATATATAAATATGTATCAGCTACTATGAAACAGTTTTTTAAACGTACAAATGCGGAAATTCAGGCTATTAATTGTAACAATCTCATTTATGTAACCATATCAGATAGTCAAAATTTTTAAATATCAACGAATTGCAAGACAGAGTAAATGTATGTGGCAATTTTGTGAACAAACCATCTTTAACAGACTCACTTAATTTTACAATCCTCCATCAAAACGTCCAGTCTTTAAATAATAAAGTAGAAGATTTGGAAGTACTTTTAAGTCAAGAATTGTGTGGTTTCTTATGTTTTTCAGAACATTGGTTGTGTAACAATAACATTGAATTTGTTAAATTACAAGGATTTGATCTAATTAACTATTTTTGTAGAGAAAATCGAATTCATGGAGGAGTTGCTTTATTTATAAATAAATTAATTAGTGATAGTAAGGGTTTTATGTATAATAATATTGAATCCATAAGTAAATTGTCCATAGAACTGCATTTTGAGTGTATAGCCACTAAATTTTGTTATTTAGGTTTTAAGATGATTTTACTTGTTGTTTATAGAAGCTGTAGTGGCGATTTTAATATATTCATCGAAAAACTAGACGAGGCTTTGCGTATAGCATGTAATAATGAAAATTATAATATAATTTTATGCGGGGATTTTAATGTAAATTTTTTGGCGCGATCGGGAGAATTAAACTTGCTCACTGATTTAATGCAAGTCTATAACCTTAGTATAACGGTACATGAACCGACTAGACTACGAAATTGTTTAGACAATATGTGTATTAGCCGAACGATTGAAAATTATAGTAGTGAGGTCGTATTTAATGGGATCTCGGATCACGCCGCGCAAAAACTCACTGTGTCAGCGTTTTGCACACGGGAGTCCACTAATGACACAATCTTTAAACGCGGTAAATATAAATTGACAGAGAAATCTATACAACATTTTAAACAGATGTTATCTAATGAGAAATGGGAAGACATGCTGCCAAACGATACTCTTCAGAATCAATATGGTACCTTTATTAATACCGTTCATTACTACTGCGACTTAGCCTTTGCAACCTCAACTGCAACTTCACGTAGGTGCGATCGAAATTCTTGGATCACTAGTGGTATCTTGTTTCGTCGCAGAGACTCAGGGAGTTGTATAGATTAACTTTGGGCGGTGACTTAGATGTAATTGAATATTATAAAACATATAAAAGGATTTATAGAAAAGTAATTAAAACTGCCAAAGTACTACACAATAATCGTCTTATAAGTCGTTCCTCCAATAAGAATAAAGCAGCGTGGAGTATTATAAACTCTCAAATGAGGACTGCAAAATCTGAAAATATGATTGCTCTCTGTCTGGCGACGAGACAGATAGATGATCCAAAAACTGTGGCGATGCATTTAATAATCATTTTAATAGTGTAGCTAATAAATTTAATCAATGGAGCGGCTAAAACTGATACCATTTCAATTCCTACAGACGAATACATTTTTTGTAAGTCCAACAACTGAGGGCGAAGTAGTTTCAATAATAAAAAATTTGAAAAGCACACATTCATCTGGTGATGATAACATCAATAGTGTTTTACTTAAATCTTGCGCTGATGAAATAGCATCACCTTTAACAAATTTAATCAACAAATCTTTTCATGATGGAACGTTTATTGAATGTTTAAAAATTGCTAAAGTGATTCCTATATATAAAAAAGGTTCACGTCACTCTATTGATAATTATCGTTCAATATCGATATTAAGTACCTTTTCAAAATTATAGAGAAATTGATGGCACCAGATTAATTAGCTATCTCAACAAATATAATTACTACTAAATTCTAATCAATTTGGCTTCAGGAGAATACAAATACTACATCGGCTATACTTAAATTTTGTAGTATATTATATAATAGACTGGAAGAGCGTCAATCATGTGTAGGTTGCTTTCTTGATTTAAGTAAAGCTTTTGATCTGGTGAACCATAGAATTCTATTACAGAAATTGGAGTGCTACGGAATTAGGGGCAAAGCCCTTGATTGGATCTGTGATATCTCACAAGCAGGTTGCAGTATGTCGACATAAACGGAGTAAGTTCATTATTGGCAGTTCACCGTGGTGTTCCACAAGCAGTGTCCTCGGACCTTTACTTATCTTATTTACGTCAATGATTTTCCGTTGAGTGATGCAGTGATGTTTGCGATGATACTTCTTTCATTATTCCAGCAGCAATGTAAGTCAAGCTAGAACCACCCTAAATAACACCTTAACTACAATTAGTGAATATTTCAAACAAAATGACTTGCATTTAAATACTAGTAAAACTGTATTCATGGAATTTAAATTAAATGCTCTTGACCGTGAGTATTCTCATTATATGAAGGTGGACAGAAAAAGTATAGCACAGGTAGACTCTGTAAAATTTTTGGGTATTACGTTGGATACACGTTGTGATTGGAGGGGCCACATCGATGAGTTGTGTAAGAGGTTGGGCAGCGTCTGTTTTTGTTAACGAAACTAAGAGGCCAAGTTGGTCTCGAGGTTTTAGTATGTGCTATTTTGCTCATTTCCAGTCTGTGGTTACATATGGGTTGCTAGTTTGGGGCGCTTCGGGTGATATTGAGCGTGTATTTAAGTTACAAAAGCGCGCAATTCGCGTACTGGCAGATGTCTCGTCTAGAACAAGCTGCCGACAATTATTTAAAGATCTGCAAATTATAACGTTGCCCGGGATATACATACTGCATCTACTTTTGTTTGCAAAAGAAAATTATAACTGTATTCCCAGATTGACAGAGCATCACTCTTATAATACTAGGAATTCGAATGTGATGGAGATCCCACTATATAGGTTAACTTTTACTCAACGACGTCATTATTACTTAGCAATCAAAGCCTTTAATAAATTGCCCAATAGCTTCAAGCAGTTGCCACTGCAGTTATTTAAAAACAGGCTAAAAAAGATGCTGCTTGATAAGAGTTACTATTCATTAAATGAATACATGAATGATATAAATTCTTAGGATAACTGTATTGTACTTAAGCTAGATTTTAAATTCGATATTATTTATTTTACTGTTTTTTGTAACCTTTTTTTTGTAACTAACAGGACGTCTCCTATGCTGCAGATGCAGTCTAAAGGATCAAATAAAATTATTATTATTATTATTATTATTATTATTATTATTATTTGCTTGTGGGTAGAGCAAAATAAGCATCCAAAATCAGGAGAAAAAATACACTGAGTAAACCATCAATTTATCTATTCCTCTAGAGATTAAAATACGACTAAATAACCGGAACTACATTATAAAAAAAACACAATATATATTTTTTATTTTAGTATAATTTAATGTGAAATGTAATTAGTTAGTGTTTGTAAGTGCGTTTATATCTCCATTAACAATTACGATAGCATAGAGAAACAATGAATACTTTCAGAAAATAATACAAATATACAAATCGGATAGGCGTTCTTTGAAACTAGTTTTTTAATATATGGCATCAGTAACTAATAATTAAGCAACTTGTTAATATTTGTGAATGCGATCCGAAGTTAGTGTTCACAAATTTACGACGCAAGATATTGGGTGGTATACCTTTTTGCAAATAAATTGAATTATACTTTTTTTCATTTAAAAAATTTTGATAAGTTTATATACTATTTGTACTTGTTGGAATTTAGATAATATAAATATAAAAGTTTATAAACTAGAAATTGATTACAAACTATTCTTGTTTCATATACTATAGACCTGAGAATATACTTCATTTCAGGTTGTATCAACTGTCTAGATTTAATTGGATTTTAGGCAATATTATTATAATAGATACTTTAAAATTTGGTGCATTTTTATGTGGAAGATGAAGTTATGGGAAGACATTATAAGACGTCATAAACAAAGCTATGGCATCAACGGTATACGACTGAAAGTCATAGAAAAATGCTTTGACTTAATCTCTGAACCACTGTGTGATATCATAAACTCACTTTCACTGTCTGAGGGAGTTTTTCCACGGCACTAAAACATGCCATTACTATACCAAAGCATAAACATGGTAACAAAATGGATATCAACAATTACAGACCGATAAGTTAACTGACAACCTTTTCGAAAATAATAGAGACTGTTGTATACAAACAGATTTACTCATTTTTCGTTACAAATAATCTATTTAGCCAGGGCTAACACGGATTTCTCCTGGGTAAAAGCACTGCTACTGCCATCTACGAGTTTACTAACTGGATACTGGAAATGCACGAGAGCAACAACTTAATCATAGGCGTATTTCTTGATCTCATAAAGGCGTTCGACAGCGTGTCTCATGAATAAAGGCGCGGGGCCACTGGACGCGAAGCGAAGCGAAGTTCAGCGAAACTAATTTCCTTGAACATTAGCTCCCATGTAATCTTACGCGGACGCGGCAACTAAAGCTAAGCGAAGTGAAGTTAGGCTAGCGAAGATGCGCATATGATTACATGGGAGCCAATTTTCAAGGAAATTAGTTTCGTTGAGCTTCGCTTCGCTTCGCGTGCAGTGGCCCCGCGCCTTAAAGGTGTGAATCAGAACTACGAGACGATGCTGAAGCTGTCTCAGAATCTATAATGGAGGAAACACATAATATTGCAAAGAGACCTACTGAAGCAAGTATTTCTCAAAAAGAAATAAAAAAAAATAAGAAAAGCGATCGCATCATTAAATTTTATCGAAAAAAGAGGAGAGGAGAGAACGCAACTGTTCCGACAATTGTTAAGTAAACCGGTTGCCGAGGAAACACACCCCATCAAAACTTTTGTTGACAGTGTGGCCCAAACTGTCATGTCTTTCCCCCCAGCTCTAGCGATTGAAGCAAAAGCTAGAGTTGGTCAATTATAATCGAATTGGAATATCGAGCACTTGCCCAGTTACAACCAGCGGCAACAGAAAATACTTCTACACAAAGTCAACCACCTATACATAGTCCATTGTGTATGGACACTGATTTACAGTCCTGTAGTTCAGTAGTAAATCATGAAAATTATTTTAATTTGTAAGCTACTGTAATAAATCTTTGATAAAAATTGTTTATTTACTAATTTATTTACCTTAGAGTCAATGCTAGCTTTTCATAACCACTTATGGGTTGTTGCACGAAGTTATTTGGTTGTTTTTCAATTTCTGGGGTTATTAAATTTAACACTTCTTGAAACTGAGTTTGGGTTAATGTAAAATATTCTTTAAACTTTATGTCATCATTATTTAAGTGATTTTGGATTAAAAAATTGAAAGTGCCCTCAATGTTTCTTCTTTTTAATAAGTTGCTACGGTAATCCCGATTATCTAATATTTACAATAACAATAACTCTTCATCATTTTCCTATTCTTCAAAAAGCATGGCTGTCAATAACATATTCCTTTCCGCCATTTTAATAGTTGACTGTTCTAAACTACCCTAGCAACGATTAATAAAATAAAAATACAACAACAAACGGCATGCAATGCGCATTGTAAATAGACCACGGTTAATGCGTAATTCGGATGCGCATTCAGCAGCGCGTCTTCCACATGCGGATTCTGCTCTACATAGACCGTAGCTTAAGGTCCTGTATTCATACAATCCACGAGTTTCTAAATCATTAAATAAAATAAATTTATAAGTACGTTTAAAGAATTTTGAACTAGTCTTATTCTTATGTTAGATATTCTATCCTGATGCGATTATTCACAATTTCTATACAATAATATCAAGATTGATGGAGCAGCCTGATAGTTTTAGATATGATAATAAAATAAAGTTCCTCTCTCAACGAGGCAATATCTTTCCATTTTTTGGGAATTCACGGCTTTAATTTCCTTCTTAAAAAGCTTTTTCATAATTTACCTACCAATAAATATTTTAGATGAGTGAATATAACCCAGAATTTTATATAAGTAGGTACGCAATTTCTTCTGCATAAAGCAAAGCAGCAATTGAATTTCAATTCATTTTATGTTCATTAAAAATATTTCAATGAAATTTTTATAAATACAATAAAAAGGTATTTTGCGGCACCAACATATTGTGAAAACTATATAAAAACGAAAAAAAAACTGTGATATTTAAACTAGTTAACACCCTGAAATACACTAAAACTGATCACATTATTAGATTTTTAGGCACCACTGAAATAACTTTCGTTACACAAATTGCTTAGATCTTTGTCAAGTTTACACCCTTTGCTTTTGTGCACTAAAAAGGAAGCACAGGGCGTTGCTAATTTAATTTAGTTCTAGAGTTCACTGAATGCGTTTTCCTCGGCTGTGAAAATCCAGGGGAATCTAAAACAGAATAGAGATTTTTAGTTGCTCTATTTTTGCGCTGATTTTAGTTGTTTTGTTATAATAATTATATTTACAGGCAACATTAAATTGGTGTTTATGTATTGTATGATTGATTGTAATGTAAAGCAAAACTAATATAAAAATAATTAATAAAAATGTGGCAATTATAATAAATTCAGAAACAAAGACATTCACAGAGGGTTGCTCAGATGCCTAAGAACGGCCCTGGGCCTCAGATGGTTTAATTCTCGATTTTCAAATTTTATAGGTCATAAGCGTAATTTAATAATTTGAAACGATTTCATTCCCCTTCTGTAAATAATTGGCATCACTATAAAAAATAGTTGGTCATGGTACAATGATCACGGTCATGGTTGACTGCCGTCATGCTTAACTAGTCAGTAATCCTAACTCCGCCTAATTTACTACTTAATAAACCGTAAAGACGAGAATTTAATGGTCCTAAATCTGAATTCATTAAAATATGTTTCTTTTTATATATATCCATACCCTTAATTTAATTGCACATAGTTGTTTACGTTTTTAACTAACTTTAGTTAGTTAAAAACAACTATGTGCAATTAAATTGTTATGAGGGTATGGAAATATATAAAAACAAACATATTTTAATGAATTCAGATTTAGGACCTTTAAATTCTTGTCTTTATAGTTTATTAAGTAGAAGTAGTAGATCAGACGAAGTTAGTGACTAATTAAGCATGACGGCAGTCAGCCATGACCGTGATCATTGTACCATGACCTTCTTTAGGTATAAATTAGAGTAGTTTTAGTGTAGTTATTTAGTTCAGTGTTTCTGCTGATGATGATAGCTTTGCTATCGAAACGTACGTCCAGTTTAGTGCAGTTTGTGGTGAGCGGTTTAGGAGAAGTTTACAGCATTACCAGTACCACAGTTTGGAGTATTTTTGTTATCCTAATAAAAAAAAAACTGGTTATTACATTTATTAGTCACCATGCATAGTTTGGCTATTATCTCATCTTTTATCAATGGTTTTGGTGGTTTTTCATCTTTTACATGCTACGCTTTTATAATATTCGTTTTTTTTCTTAACATTTTTTATATATGATAAACTTACATTCATAAATAAGCTTCGTTGCATCTGTATTAGTAAATGAAGTTAAGTTGTACTTCGTAATTCATTTATTTTCCATGTACCCACTACAAAATATTGCAATAAACTGTGAATGCATTTAATATATAATTATATAATTGGCTTAATTATTAAACCCTAAATAAGGTTATGAAAACTAAGGTGGTGGTATTCAAATAATTCTCGATTAAGATTGAATGAATAATTAATGAAATTATACTTATAAAATTATAAAGAGGTTGTGCTAGTGTTTTCTAATACCCCTCAGAAAGTGAAGAAGGAGAGGAGATACTATTAGCTTGCCCATTTATTCTATCTGAACTAAGTAGGGTGGAGAGGAGCAATGCTAAGAAGCCAATCCAGCAGTTGTACCTTTCTGGACGATACAGACGTCTACTACGTATATCCTAAAAGAAAATAGAAGAAAATTGCGCTCCAGCGCTATTTGTCAATATGTGCCAGGAACGTCATACCCGGCACCTCCACCAAATGTCGCGTAGGTACCCTTCGCCTCAAGGGTTAGGGTTAAAGCAGGGTGTTGTTTTTTTAAAACTTTAAATTACATGTATAAATGAAAGCCTTAGGGCATTTACCGTTTTCTGGGGCTATGGTTGGAGGTTATTTTGTTATAAAACACCACTTTATATTATTGCACTAAATTTATTGCCAACACCACTCTCTTTAGACATCACCGCCTAAATTCCAATACCTCGCCTTCAACTTCCTCGCAAGCGCAATGCTCATATAACGCTGACGAGCTGTAAAGAATAAATGCTATTATAAACAATAAATTACCGCATTGTTTGCTTTAGGAACTTATACCCAAACAAAAGACCAGCTGGCAGATTATCAATGTCTAATGCATTTACCTTAAATTTCTTGTTATTGAGTTCTACATTTACATTTGAAATATCGCTTGGCGTTACAAGAATCGCTAACCGTGCGAAGTACGGGAAGATTTGTTGTTTGTACTATATTTGATACAAATGATTGATTAATTAAATGTAAATACCGACCCGGTATCAATAATAACTTTAGTGAGGTTGCCGTTTACTAATTCCTGTATGTAAAAAGTAGAAGAATAGTGAGAAAAGTACTCGTAACTATACATTGCTTCATTAAAATTACTGAATGCTGCAGATAAGCAGGCTCCCTTGAAACTCTCACTTAGCAGATCTGGTACTTGGTCTCTTATTTCGTTTAAATTTTTTAATTGTCCCGAGGTATTTCTAGATGTAGTTTAGTCTACGGTTAGGCGCGATGTGACCTCGGTCGCTGCAGTGACAGCTATTGAGCGTCCATCACACAACAACATCTTGGTTGAATCATTGGTTAAATTTAATAAACCTATCCCAATAAGAACATAAACGTTAAGAAACGTTGTTTCTTAACGGTAACCGAACTTTCGTACGTTTTATTAAACAACGTCGAAGCGACATACTATGTCCCCGACAAAATACGTTGACAAAAAGTTACTTATTAAGCGTTATTTCACGTCATACATGCTAATGTTTATTTTAACGTTTAATTTTTAATAGAAATATCGTCAAATAGAAACGTTTGCACAAGGTGTTTTTTAACTTTAATAAACCACCTCTGTAAAACGTAAAAAGTACGTTTTAGTGCTACGTGATATTATGTTCAAAACAAACGTTTATTGGTAAGTGGAGTTCAACATTCATAAACATCTATGTAAACGGTAAAAAATCGGTTTACAGGTAACGTAATCTCAACGTTAACCCTTCGTTAGTGTGGTGGAGTATGCCATAGCCCCAGTATGTAGGCAAACATACTGGGGTATGGCATACTCCACCACACTGACGAGGGTTAATAAAATTTCTATATCAAACCTTTATAAACCACGTAGTAGTAACATCACATCTGCGTAATTTAGTGAGGTGCCGAATGTATGAAAATCAACAGCTTTATAATATTATAGGTGACTTATCAGCTTCGTTGCATTCATGCGCTCTCTAAGACGCTGCGTTATAGAAATTGTACAATACATTACCAAGTTCGAGATGTGACATATATGTTACTTATACTTTACAGTGGTCCGTTTTATGTGGTGATAACAAAAAATTGGCTATAGATTAAAAGTCATAATGTCCAATACTAAATTAAATTTTATTTTAATTAAATCATTCAATGATCACATCATAGTATTGAACTCAGGATAAGCTCTTCAATGAAACATAATCCTTCTTCAGAAAAACTAAAATGTAATTACCTATAAATATAATACAATGCAATAATAACAATAATAATAATAAAAGATAATAGAATTCTTTACCAAAACTAAGAAAGTAACGAGGTCATTTCATTTATAGATATATACATTTTCCCTTTTTCTGCACATCCACGTCTTCTACCCAAACAGTCATTGGGGCTTTGGTATATTTCAACCAGTCCTTTCACTGCACTCTCTGCTGTTATCTATGTATTGTTTAATTGTAACTTTAAATGGAAGACTCAAACAATAGGTATCATAAGTAACACCAAGGACTACAGGCTGTAAATTTTAGGGATATATAATAATAATAATAATAATATATATATATAAGTTAATGTTTACTTTGATTGGTTTCCTAGATTTTTGTATTACAAACGAATGAAGGTATTTAATACTCACCATATATTGTTACTATAGTTTCCGTATTATCTCTGGTTCCCGTTTTGTGAAAACTAAGTGTTCCTTCCCTTCCAGTTATGCTTCACTGCAACGACGTCATGTAACAGTAATTAGAATAATTTCTTTTACACAAGAATCCAGCTTTTAGAACCATCAACATTCGCTAACCTATATATTTGAAAATAAAGTAAGAAGGTGGTGTATACTAAGAAACCAGGTTCCTCAAGAACAAATTTTAGAATATAGTTAAATTTTCTGACATTAGTGTTCTTATTTTAAGATGGCTACTATGCTGTTTTGCCAATTGTGTATATGCATATACATAATTATACGTGCAATGTGCATCGTATATGCAAATATAACTTGGATAGACTTAATTGATGGGGTACCTGGCTACTCACCGTTTAGTTAAATACACTGATTCTTGCGTATCACATACTAATATAAAACTTTGTTATAAAGATAAAGAAAAGTTCTAACACTCGACTAGCGTAGTAAACATGTGACTGCAAGTGCCCGTGTACGTTGCAGATGCGCAACAGGGGTGGAAGAGTTTATTTGAAATGGGGGAGGGATGATACATTTATCAGTAGTGCAGTTTTAATACAATAATTGTGTTAAGTACCTATTGTTAAATACATTTTGCATTCATTCATGCAAAAGCACATCTTATCTTAAAACAAACAAATTTAACACCATTTTATTTTAACTATACTTATACTTATGCGTTGGATTGCAGTTAATAGTTTTTCATATTTCAACGTTGCTTTTTAACGTAGAGTAGATGGTGAAACTACGTTTTATTTTAGTTGTGCTTAAACTAAGGTAAAGTCAGGTAAGTGTGTAACCGGGGCAAGTGTGTAGTTTGGCTATATTTATTTTTAAAATTGAAATACGGACGTCCTCTTGTTATAATACTAATGTACTAAACTTCACACTAGTTTTACAAACAAAAGTTCGCATCTCCTAACGTGTAATAACTTGAATATCTTGTGAATATATCATACCTTATTAAACAGGCATCAGTTTAGTATTACACACTTGGCCGAACTAAAGGATAATGCTATTAATATATAAGATGCGGAACGATTACACACTTGCCCCATTTTGCTGGGTAAGTGTGTAGTATTGACAGTGTTTAAAATTTCTTTTTTTTTTCTAGTAAACCGTTGATAATTATAAAAGGTGTATCTATTGCAGACTTTCAACTGAGCATATATTACATACTTCTATGTGTAAAATTTATCTAAATGGCTTATTATGTGAACAGTGTTACATTTTCTTCACACTATGCAATTTTTACTACACACTTACCTGACTTTACCTTATGCGTTACGTTTCAGTTAATAATTTTTCATTTTTCAAGGTTGTCTTTCAAACGTCTTTCAACGAGTAAACGGTGAAACTACAACGTCTTATTTTAGTTATATCTAAACTATGCGTTACATTTCACCTACTAATTTTTCATTTTTCAACGTTGTCTTTCACGTGGAGTAAACGGTGTAACTAAAACGTTTTATTTTAGTTATATTTAAACTATGCGTTACATTTCAGTTAATAATTTCTCATATTGTAACGTTGTTTTATAACTTAAAATAAACGATGCAACTACAACGTGTTATTTTAGTTAAATTTAAACTATCCGTTACATTTCTTAGTTAATATATCGTTTCTTCAATGTATAGTTAAAAAATGGTTATATAATAAACGTGGTAATTATAACCATTAACGTTGTTTCAACCAATACAACGTTAAATTCACGTAAATGTAACCAACATGTTCTCACTGGGATAGCATCTTTAGTCAAAGTTTTGCGCCTTCAGAATAATTTAGAACTATTCATTGAAAGGAATAGATCTAAAATAAGTAATAAATAGAGTAATCGACTTTTGTCTGCGGGCCAGTCACGTTTAACACATGTACACAATACAGTGTCGGGAAAGAGCAAAATTATTTATTATTTAACTATAAATATTATATATAAACCACTTACCTTATTTAAGTAGCAGAAGTGGTATAGGATTGCTGAAAAGTGTGTAGCATTAAGTATGTTTCAACATTTTTCTCGCTGAATCGCATTTGCCGATGATAAAAGGCATTTATATTTTGAAAAAATATAAAAAATAATCTTTGCTAGATCCATACTAGATGCTAGATGTACGAATCGGAGGCAGTGATTTTACTGCCTTGAAGATATACTGTGGCTAAACGTTCTGCATAGAGCGAGACGATACTTTCTGACTGCGATCTTTGAAAGCAGACACATCTGACCAACTCTAGTAATAAATTATTTGAAATCTCTTCGTTCATGGCCCTTCTACAGACTTTTAGAGAGTGACTATGACGATATATTCTGAAATCTTTGTTTCTAGATTTGGCGGTCCGCTCTGACAGTTTTGCGTTTGAAATTAGTCCGAAATTTTCATTAACAACTGCTCCATGCACGAGGATTTTTATGTACCTTCTGCTATGGTATGGCACCCCGGGTTTCGGAAATTTAAATTTGTGTTTTTATTCATTCCGAATTAGCCTTATTAGAACAAAGATTGAGTTTCCACTATTCTAATTTTTTATTTTGACAAGATTTTGTTAATAGCATTGTTTAATGAATTTAAATATTTAATTGTTCAGTTGTGTATATTAATTTCATTCATTTGTACTTATTGCGTTCACCGGTAGTGTATATATTTTGTTCATTGTATTAGTTCGAGGAATTTTCTTTGCAATTCGTGCGACTATGTAGCACGCAGATGTTATTTTTATATGCATGTGTGTTTGGGCCTCTTGAGGGCAGTTCCGAAATTGATGTCGCGTATGTAAGTACTTGTATTATATTTGCTTGGTTACCGAATTGGTAATTTCAATTTTATATTAAATTTTTGATCGCTTAATTTGAATTTAGAACATTAATCGAGGAACTCCAATTAAATAATTGATATTATATTTATTGTGCACATTTTTGGTATAAGATCCGTTATTATAATTTGATCTAGAAGATTTAGTTTTTTTTCTAGTTTTAAGAGTTTATAATGTTCCGTTTCTAGTTTTCAAATTAGTTTTCTTTGATAATCACCTCGTGTAAGGTGAGAAGAAGCATTGTGCTTGTAATTTAAATTCAATTGTGTAAATTTTATTTTTGTTGGTTCAAAATTTGAAACCACGTGGATTTTGTGTGAAATAGAAATTTCTTCTAGAACAAATCTACCATTTTGTTTGTTAGAGGATTTTGAATTGTCCTCTCGTAGTTGTTAGATTTATGCAGGTTTTGATTTCGGCCAGGACTTTCAGTCTAACGTTTTTATTTAGCCTGTAAATTGTAATTAAATGTTTTTTTTTTTTTTAATAATAAATTTTTAATTACTTACGCCCACATTTTATTTTTCATGAATAGTTCAATTCTGAAAATAACCTTGAGGTTATTAAGTCTTTTGCGCCCTTTTAAAATTTTATCCGCTGAGCTAGTAAATTTAATTTTTCAATCTGTTATTACACTCTGTTTTTTTTATGCTTGTACCATCAGTACACAGCACTACGTTAGAACGCATATAATACTAACCTAAAATTTGGTGTAATTTTACGGTAGTACATATTCTTTAAATTTCAAGGTATTGACAAAAAAAACCAGAAGCAGACACTTGCAAAACAGTTGAACATTTTTGTGTCAGATTTTCATCAATACCAGTTATGGGAGCTGCAGTTGATTTATTATAACCGCATCTGTCTATTTATGTGTAATTGATGAATTTTTATTTTATTATATATACTACCACTGGGAAAGAATGCACCTCATACTTTGTGGTATAAAACAATGCAATTTAAAAAAAGTTTAAACGTTAATTTGATCGATTTTCAAGGAAGATCAAAGCATGGTTCATTTTAAAGCTAACCATCACATACTAAACTATATTTTGAGGAAATGTGAGCTTTTTGAGTTATAATTAATTTTCACTATTTTTTCCACATAAGAAAAGTAAATACTGTTTTCATAAAAAAAAAAGATGCGCTTGGCATAAAATGATTTGTTTAAAGAGTAGAACATACATACATTTTATAATGACAAAAATATTTGATTGCCTAACTTACATATATTGAAAAGTGTTTTACGTCATAACTTTTTAAATATTGAGTTTACAAAAAAAGAACATGACATAAAAGTAGCGTTTTCGGCTAGTAGAATACCATACAGCGACTAGTTTTCTATAACTCCACATACTGCGATTTCAGCCTACTCTGCACCGCCAATTGCTAGCAGTCGTACCTGAACCAAATTATCTGGTGGTTAAACATGTTGGTTAAATCTATTACATATATTGTTAGCATAACTAAGCGAAATATTTCAATGATATAAATCATATGGTCACATATACCATGTTATAACCAAAATTTTATTCAAAATAATCAAATCATATCAGTTAATTCAAATATATATTATGCTTAAACTTTCGAGTATTTCATTTAAATAAATATTTAATCGAATGAACTATAATCTTTAATCTTTAAGTGCATAATATGAAGGACATACGGTTGATATTTTAAACGCCAAACATTATCGTGCTATTTATACCAAATATGATCTGTTACTGGAATGGAATACGAAAAGTACCATATACACGATAATTTCTGTAAAACACACAAGTATTTTATACTGTGTGGGGAGAAAACTACTATAAGCAAATGAGCAAGATGTTCATGATTGGCACTTCAAAACACACATTTTCTTGATTTAACCAAAAATAGTGTTACAGCGATTCAATGAAGTTGTTCTTAGCAATTAGGTAGAAAGCGTTGAACGTCTAAAACATTTCGTCAAACAAGAAAGTGATATTGTAGTTATAGTTCTTTACGAAATAATTAGGTTGAGACGATTAAACTTTTTTTGGTAGATACTTTTGTTGCTGTAACATTGGGGTTAATCTTAGTTTATTTGAAACTACGAAACATCTTGTTGAATTACATAAGTTTTTCTTGATAAAATATATTTTATTGCCGCAAATAAATCGGTTTTTCTGTGTAGGGTGTGTGCTTCTTTTTCAGTATATTTGTACCTGTTGGTTTAAAGGATGCAAATAATTTATGGATGGACGAAAAAAAAATAAATTGGCTTGATTCAAAAATATTAATCCGCTTGAAAATTTAAAATCTAGGTGACATTCTAAAATATTGAAAGAATTTCTTCTCATGTTCCTCCAGATCATTAAGCAAATTATAAAATTTTCCAAGATTCCATCTTTGTTGGTTAATGACACGAATCCAAATAGTCTTGTACTTTTTCTTCATAGTGTTTTTCTTCTTTTAATAATAATTTTGCTACTACTTAATAATTGGCGATCCATCGATTCCATCGCCGCATCGCAGTGGTTCGAAATGCGAAAAACGTGATCGAAAATCGCATTTTCAATTTTTTAGCACAACGTTTAAATTTTAGCACTTCAATGTCAAAACATTGTTTTGATTTAAGACGTATTAATTTCGAATCAAGTATTACATTTAGTGAAGGAGATGTCTTCAAAAAAGGGAAAAATTGATGTTTGCTTCCAATTATGAAAATGATCAATATCTCTCAATTTTCTGTTGATGTACATTCCCAACAGGTACTAGATATGGTAAATTAATAAACTCATCTTGAAAGATGTTTATTTAAAGTATTTAAACATCTTCCCAGTGACTACTGCAATTACTTAATTACCTGGAATGTGGGGGAAGATTAGTGAGCTTACAAATTTCGGATTATAGGCATAAAGTAGTCTCTACAAAAAATGTTACATAGGATTACACCGCGAATCTGGTTACATTCTTTGTTGAAAGGGGTGGGGATTGTAATAAACACACATGCGTTTAACTGCGATCACGCAAATTGTTCATCATTAAATATGTTCTTGCGCAGGTTATAATAATGTGCGTGGGAATATTTCATTTAATGATTTACTTACGCACAAGTAAAATCACGTAAACAACCAGTTTAAATGACGCTAGTAATCATGTCATCCACGTATACTGATGACGCGTCTGGGGATGCGCATGCGCAGTCCGGTATGTGCAATGTTAACTACGACGACGAAGATGAATCTGCTTGTGGAAGAAGTTTGGCCGTATATTGCTTGATTGATTTTTGTTTTTTTTTTAATATAATTGCACAGTATATAAAAAGAGAAATCGCATTTAATTATGTATGCAAAGTATTTATTGGCTGGTAATGATATACAAAACAAAACAATTCAGCAAAAGAAAAAACTTGCAAAAAAGACTAAATCGCTTTCCATATTAATGGAATTTGGCGTTCTTCCTTTAGCCTCAATGAACATAAAATATAAACAAGTGAAACGAACAAAAAAATATAGCGAAGTAAGATTATTCACGTAAATGCCAAATAAGAGAGGGGAAAGAATTGCGCCTTGTGGAACACCATGCACCGTACACACTTCTCGGGAAAGAACATTGCCCACAGCAACTCTCTGAACCCTATCGGACAAATAATAACAAATAATAAGGGACTCGGGTATTAGAGGAGAGTCAATGGGAGCATTTGTAAGATTCAGATTTTTTAACTCTCTCCAAAACGACTTACTTGAACGCCCATATATACTACATCGGTGTTTGAAATAAGCTTGTTTCTCACGTTTAATTGCTCTATTCACCTCCTCATTGCGGATAGATTTATAGTAATTAAAGTGACGCTCACTTTTAGTTCGACGATACCGCCGCAATGCATTGTCTCTTGATTTCATCATTAAACGCAAGTTAAAAGTCAACCAGGGTGCAGGAGGTTTAGTGGCATAGATGCGTTTAATCGGGGCATGCTTATTAAAGATATTAATAATATTTGCATTCAGAAATGATACTTTCAAGTCAATGTTGGGTAGATCATATATCAGGTACCAAGGCACATCAAAAACATCTTTAACAAATTGATCGTGATTAAAATGTTTAAATGATCTTGCATCATATGATCTCCTCAATGGTTTTTGTACTCTATAATCAACTTTACATGAAATACCCATGTATTATTGTATCTGAAATGATTTTCTTGCTAAAAAAATAACCAAAAATTTCATCACAACAATCTCTTTTTAAATAAAGTAGTTACTTTGTACAATTTAACTCTATGCAATGCGAGTCTAAATATAAAATATTTTACCAACAAATTACATAATGCGATTTATCGTAAATTATCTTTGCCCTTAATGCAGCTCTCGCTTTAAAGGTGTAGTGTATATTGTATGTAAAAATTCCCCTATAATCGAATTATATAGCCCAAGAGACATATTTGTATCAAAGCATACCCTTGAAATAGATTTTGTCACAACGCTACGAATTTCGATCACGTTTTTCGCATTTCGGACCCGATAACCCTAAAACAGAGTCACTGTGGCTACGTGCTGTACGAAAATGTTTGCTAACAATGTTAACTTCTGTTGTATAAAATTAATTTCTGTTTGTTTGTCTGTTTTAATTATTCAGGTTCAGTTTCAAAATGCCACAATGGGACTGTAACTTTTATGTATATGTTAGGCGGAAGCCCTTTATTGGCATTACAAACAACTGTTGAGTATAGTTTGTTCACTACGAGAGAAAATATACGCACATACAAAAAGCTAGTATAAAATATTCATAACTTAACGATATTAGTACATGAATCGATAAATATATATTTTTTTGTCGTTGCTTTCGTAGAACTTTTAAACAAGATTATATATTCATAATTGTGTTTCCGATGTGGGTTAAAAAACTTGTATTAATACTTCCTTGTGGTAAAGTTTTCCTGAGAAACCGGTTTACTTCAAAAGAAAAAGTTTGGCCGAAGGGAAGTAAGAATTTTTGATGCGTGATAAAAGTATGATGAGCAGTTATTTATTTTGTTCAGTGGCGGCTGGTGCACACATCACAGAGCGGGGCCAATACAATGATTGAAGTTCTTGTGCTATCGTCCGAAATACGAATATGTTACTAACTTATACAAAGAAATTAGATCATTGTAATAGCCCTTGTAAAACGTAACCACCAGCCGCCGCTGATTTCGACCATTAAATTTATTGGAGAATAAAAAACAGACAGAAATAGAAAATGATAATAAAAGATAATTAGCACAAAATCTGAGTTTCTACTTATTTTTCCTGTGTAAGCAAATTACACACGATGCACAAGTTTGCAGTTATAATATGTTTCTGTGAGCTGCGTTTGGTCGATCATAGGAGATCTTTTGTACTTACTAGTAGTACGTTCGGATATATTCTCCGAGCTACTCTCTGACGTGAATTTGACGTGAACATGTAGTACCTGCCCAATCACAAGTTGTCGTATGCGTCAAATTAACATCAGAGAGTAGCTCGGAGAAGATATCCGAACGTACTATAGATAAATATGATTCGCATCGTGTCTACCGAACACCATTTGCATCAAATAAGTATTGGAAAAGTATAAAATAAGCGGCAGCACCATCTTTACGGCAATGTCTGTAATACAACCTATTTATGTGGCTATAGTAATATATTATACGTTTTCCACCATATATATAGGTATAAAACTACATATGATATGGTTTAAGAAAATATGTGGATACTACTCAACAAGAACTACCCTAACAGCCACAATTAATTATACCAGAGATATTTGTAAAATATTATTTATATGAAAATTGAGAATCATACAAAGCTATATAATTTTCCAGAATTAACTACAATTATTTGTATACAATAACCTATATATCTTGGTTATTTGGAATGTACAACATCGATAACAAAAAGCTATATGAAACTTTCCCGGAGAAGTAAAAAAGAACAACATACTTGGAGCTGTCTAAAAGGGAAGAACTTGTTTGTTCACCGTACAAGTTAATAATCTATGTCTCAAAAATATAATATAGTAAATAAAATAAATAATTAAAATAAAAAATATATAAAAAATGAATTCTAAAGTTAGATAAAGTAAAAGTATATATCATTCTGAATTATGAATTATATTATTGCTTCTGATTTAGTCATTCATACTAAATGCATATAGCAGTTACCTGGCTGCAGTTATTTTAGCTCCTACGTAATATTACCTTTTACGTAAACGATATATTGATAGAAGTTACGGCGCTCAACTTAGATACTAACTAAATCATAATTTTAGATATATATTATCTAATTTAATATTTGAACTATAATTTTAAATAGATACTTAATATGTGTGCATATTTTACCCATTTTATGTTATTAGTCTTATGCACCAAATGTACAAAAGCAAAAATTAAATCTTTATTTCTTTATTTGAAATAAATATTTACAGAAATACAAAGCAAAATGTTCTTGCAGAGTTAAGA
Source organism: Protaetia brevitarsis (assembly GCA_004143645.1). Taxonomy (NCBI): domain Eukaryota; kingdom Metazoa; phylum Arthropoda; class Insecta; order Coleoptera; family Scarabaeidae; genus Protaetia; species Protaetia brevitarsis. The sequence goes on from RXPK01000043.1 coordinate 1,891,318, forward strand.
AAAATATATTGAGAAATCATTTGCAATAAAATATAATTAATGCCACATAACATATTTATTTGTAAAACGTGTTCCTAATATATTTTTTATGATATATTTTATGCATATTATGTTAATATAACTCATATTCAAGAAAGATTTAATATTTTCTAAATATTTATGAAATATGAAATAAATATAGTTGGTCACTGGGGAACGATATGTAACTCAACGTTAAGACTTTGATTGAGTATTATCTTTGCTAAGGTAAATATTCTACAATAATAATAGGAATATTCAAAAACTCTCTTTGAAAGTACACTTTTTTTATTTCAAAGTCAAGATAAGGTACTAAAAATAGGGCTGGTAGATATTTATTTTTAGGTCTTCTAGGGAAGAATTAGCCTTTCCGAAGGTAACATACCTGATTCTTGTAGTAGCAGGACAGTGGCAGAAAATATGCTCAACTGTCTCTTCGTCTTCTAAACACAGTCGGTATTCGGCCTCATCAGAGAGCCCGATTCTGTGCAGATGCCTTCTGAGTTTATTGTGACCTGTAAGGGCAATCATCTTGGCATTTTTGCAGTCAAGTTCTAGCAGTTCCTTGGTTCTGGCATGACTAAGTGTAGTGCATTCTTTCGCATACGCCGAACCAGGGCAGTTATTTCAATACTGGAGCTTTTTCTGGTTTGCTCAGAATTTGACATTAAGGTAGGTGCCATATCAATTAATTTACAATTGTGTGTTTTTTTAATAACAAACAATACTCTATCACTCCCTACGTTAATATAATTTAATTAATTAATGTTCTATTTAGAATTGTTGTTGTGTACAAAAAAATGTTCACATTTCATTTTTATTTGTTCTTTTACTAATTGTAAGTGCTTTTGAAAAAATAGAGCAATATACTCATATTTGTTATTATACTCAGTGACATTAGAAGTGTTATACAATGGTTATACCCAGAAGAAATAATTTGTACAACTCGATTTTTTGGCGCTTGAATGACTATATTTAAAGTAAGCTATGGTAAGAATTTTTACCTTTGAAAGTTTTTGTGAAGAAAAATAATCTCTTAGTTTTTTTTTGTAAAGACCCTGAGAAGAAACCTGTTTATGAAAGCTGACTACACTGTTGAAAATATTATCGGTGTTGGCGTTAATTTTGCGCTAGTCAAATATTTTAGTGTTGATTTTTACAAACTTTGCCAGACGAGTTGACTACGTGTGTTTAATAGAACAGAAATTACTAGAATTTCGTGTGAATTCTTTGTTCAGATATGAGGATTTACTATTTTTCTAGACTTTCAGAAGCGTCAACCAATCAAAATTTTTCCCTCGGATAGAAATATAGAAACCCCACCTAATCTAATACGGTATTGCATTATACGCACCACGTACATTGCACGTGTATCTGTTTTCGGGTTTCTTTCTGCGTATTAACTTATCCAAGCAAACCACCAAACGTGTACCTGCAAAGTGTAACCTTGTGTTATTAAACGTTAATTCCAGTGTGCATAAAAAGTTTCAACATCTTGAAGATGTATTGGAACATCTATTTACGTAATTATTTCAGATTTGAATCAAGTAGCATACACATTCACTTAACTTTATAATGGTTCTCAAAAAATCATTTTAAAATTGGCACCCTTAGTTGAAAATAAAACTTTTGAATGAGTGGTTCTGTATATTTATAATTGAGAGAAAACGTCTTAAAAAGAGAATATTATAGTACTAAGAAATAAGAGAGTTGTTAAAATCATATAAAATTTCGCATTAAATTAGCTACAAGGATAGTACATATACCCAGATACATTGTAAACTGTGGCTGTTAATAGTTGTTGATTTGTCCACTTATACCTGAAAAAATATCCAGAAACAGGTAAGCAATAACCGTATTAAAAAGACGTCGTGTTTAGAAAACGGTGTTAAATCACCCAATAGACCGCATTGATTTAGTTAAACAGCTAGTAAATTTGTCTAGTCTAGATCAAATAAAATATGACTAGAAGTATTTTATAATTCCACATGTCAGTTGGACCAAATAACCCCTTAGCAATGGACAATACTTGACTGTCTTTGCTCGTTAAACTTAAACTCGTATAATTCTCGACAAAACAACATGAAAAGAGTGTGGACCTCTCCTGACTATTAAATTAGTCAAAAAAGTGTTAAAATTTTCAACAGTGTAGTACAGAAATATTTAGTTATTGAGCGTTCGCGGTTTATCCTATCGCGAAATAGGCCGTTGTGTTAATTGTACTGCAATAACGGTAATGCTGCGTGTCGTGTGTGGACAGAAGAAGGTAGAGGAACACGGAGAAGACCAACTGGCCAACCGAGGCGTACCACAGAGCGTCAAGATAGGCGCTTCAGACAACTAGCTCTACCAGACCGTTTTACTATTATGCGTCAAATCGCTGATCAATGGTTTGCAGAAGAAGGTAGATCTGTTACTATACGTACACTGTATCGCCGCATTGGAGCCTTTGGACTTTTTCATGCCGTCCACGATTACCGCTACCTTTGACTGCGGACTACTGTCGTCAACGTTTGAACTGGTGCAGAGAACCGCAGCATCGGGAGGCAGAATTGCATAATGTCGTCTTCAGCGATGAATCGCGATTTTGCTTAGGTATGCACGATGACCGTTGAAGGGCACGACGTCGGCGTTGAGAGGGACGTGATATTGGGTTTGCTGTTGAGAGGCATGTATACAGGACTGTTGCAGTAATGGTTTGGGGGACTATTGCTTATGGTAGCCGATCCCCATTTCTCTTTATTCAAGGCAGTATGACAGTTGCCACAGTTGCATGTTGATGGTGTTCTACAAACCACATTACTATCTTATCTAGAGGGTCGTTCACACATACAGTTTTCAGCAAGACAACGCACATTCGCATATTGCTTGTCAAACTGTCGACTTTCTTCAAGAAGCAGGCGTTAATGGTTTTCCGTGGCCACCCCGCTCACCGGATTTAAACCTCATTGAACATGTATAAGATATCATGGGGAGGAGACTGTCCACTTTGCACCATCCTCCACAGATTCTGGCACAGTTAATCCACGAAGTTGCTTGGAACGAGGTGCCACAAGCAGATAGGTGTAACACTTCTAGTGTCACTGAGTATATATAAAATATAGTAAATTTAGCTAATAGCAATTAGAAAATATACATAGTATAATCGTTTTTGTATTTCGTCTTTTCCAACCATGCGAGTTTTGCCAAAAGACGTTCAAAAAGCTTCGTCTAAGTTTTTGATTTTTTTTATGTGGAACGCATTGGCTGTGTTTTTTTTTTTTGTTAATTGATTGTTATTTTCTTTTAAATCTTTAATATCTATATCGAAAAAAAAATCTAAAAGCAATAGTCTTGAATTTTGCTTTTGATTTAATTTATTAACCAGGTTAGAAAATGTATTGTATTTGTTTATTTTTTATGTAATCGTAACGAATCCATTCGAGCAAATAAAAATAATCTTATTACTTTAGCCTCCTAACTTGATGTCTTTTCTTAGAACGCAAAATGTTTCGCAAAATACATCTCGTGACGCGGAAGCAGGGTTGAGCAGAAGTTACTACATCAGCAGTAACTTTATAGTCAATTACTTGAGAAAAACAACTTCGCAGTTTTACCTTGATTAGCCTGCTTATATAATCTAAGTAGAATAATATTAGTCATTTAAGGTGTAACCACATGTTAGGTAGTTGCAACTACAATTACTTTTCGTAGTTTAGTTTTAGTGGCGGAGTTTATAATTATAATTTAATAACCACCTGAACTATGGTTGGAGTTCATAACTACAACTTCCATGATTTATGAAAGTAGTTCGATTGAATATAAACTGTTAAATTCCGTTTCTCGTACCGCACACATAATTTTTCAAATACGTTACTACGCAATTAGTTTCATTTTATTTGTAAACATGAGGCTATTCTAACATCCCCAGTCCTATAGGCACATGTTTCTCGTTATTTTATGTTGGTTGAACCAAATACATGTTTAGTAATTTCAACAAAAATTTAGTTGTAAAATTAACGTAAAATTTATTTAAATTTTTTATGTTGCTACAACAATGCAGGAGGACGGGAGACAACTCTAGCTTTTAATTTTTGCTAGTAGAAACTGTGGTAATTACCAAAGAGTTTTATTTGTTGTAACGAAGCATTTTGTTTGAGGGCATTTTAGGTTACATTGATAATTATTATATGTATCTAGAAATACATCAAAAAGTGTTACTTTAAATAAAAAAAAACATTCAGAATGAACAAAATAATTATTTATTTTTACAATAAATTTTTAATAAGTGTTAGATTCATAAGTTTAAGGGTGTCTATTGGTTCTAGTAACAACAATACGTAGATATGGAAAGATGTCGAAGACCTCGGCGGCTGTAGTATTTACTGCCGTTAAATCTATGGTAGAAATATATTAGGTATGCTCTTGCATATGTTATGAATATGTGGGTGGGAATTGTTTATAAGCGCTAGACTTAAATGAGGATCCCAATATACCGTACTCGACAAATTGAAATTTTAGTAGAGGGATCTGTATATAATATATAAGAGGTATGCTAGAATATGAAAACGAAAATTACATATACTGATGGCGCGTCTAGGAATGCACCAGAATGGTATGGCAGTTTCTTTTGATATTTTTAGAAATATATCAAGCAACTAATATATTTGTGAACGCACTTCTCTTATCCACATTATCTCTTTAAATGAAGGCTTCGATAAAAAAATATCGGAATATTATCCGACGTTCAACAATCTATTATTTTAATATTAATACAAATTTCGAATTTTCTTAAGGACCAATTTTCCTTTACTTATTAGTCCATTGTTTATATTATTACACCTTCAATTATTGTAACATATAAAGCTATACTAGTAGCGGTCCGTGTTTGAAAAATGTGGTAGCTGCAAATTTTTGGAGTGCTTCTTGCAGTAGGTGGCTATGTATGCTTTATTATTATTTTTTGGTTTGCTAGAATACTTATAAAGAAACAAGAAAAAGACTTAAAACTCACGAATATCTTGTTCTATTTTATTGATATAGTTTTAGGCATGTGAATTATTTAAAACCCTTGAAATATGCATTAAGAACTAAATAATTACAATTCATCCGTGCTCCACCTAAAGATACTATAGAAGGCTTGTAAGAACTTTTTCTTTGTATGTAACGTGCCATTATGACTGATATGAATTCAATAGCAATTGAAATGTTTCTACTCTAATTAAATAATTTCTCTATGACTATTAATAATAACAAAAATATAATAAATTGGTTAGAAAATTGGTAATAATAAATTATATGTTCTATCCAATCAATTATTTATTTTAAATTTCGCTGTGTCTACCGGTTTCGGCCTTTCGCCATCATCTGGACAACAGTACGTCCAAGAGGAATTAAGAGCTACGTCAGAAAATGTTATTATGTTTGCGGCCATGCAACGACTTTAGTTATCCTCACAGCATTCGCCAAGGAGTAAGCAAAAGCCGAAATACTATGAGAGTAGGACCCAGAAAACAGCCTCCGACCTTGTTATTGATACCCAGCATATTATTATTATTATTGTTCTGAGTTTGGAAGAGGCAAACGACCGTCTTAATCCTAATTACTCTAATCAATAGTAACTAAAGATTTGTATTTTAAATACATATTTATTTTGTGCACCACTACTGTGCTAGTGGCTATAATTTAACACCAATTCAGACCACTGAAAAGTATGAAATATTCATTTATAAATACGTACTACCCTCCTAATTATCTAAATGTCATGCCATAACCTATCTAATTCTCATCATGTTGCTAAATGACTAAAAAAATCCCACCATTCGATCGATTCGTCATCCCTAATATTTGTTACGCATTGCGGTCAATTCAACTGCTTAGCTAATGCCCTATCTTCCGTATGCGACCGCCACTCATCAGTGAGCGGATTTTCAAATAAAACATATCACTGTGTATCACATATTGCACATTCACACTGTGAATCATTAACGTAACATATCCTCTAATAACAAATCATTCGGATATTTTAAATTCTCTAACGCCTTATACAGAAAAGCTATGAGTTATAATTCGCGAGTCCCGTATAAATTTCCCACTATAGCGCCTAACATAACGTACTACCTTATTTATTATAACTAATCCTGCCTGAAAATTATTGCAATGATCCTCTAATTTACTTTTGGTTATAGATACATATATTTACAAAGGAACTGATGTACAGTTTATTTATGAAAAGCTAAATAGTTACAAATCATCCTAACTCCGTGCTCCACCTAAAGGTACTACACGAGGCTACCTACTCTAATATATGGATTCTATAACAATTGAAATGTTCCTATTCTAACCAATTAATTTCTCTACGATTGTTAATAACAAAAATATAATACAGTAGCCTCGCAATTATGTGAATACTGATTTATGTGAAAATCTGAAATATGTAAACAATAAAAAAAAGTTACTAGTTCACAGAATCGCGAGTTTACTGTAAATCGGTTAGGTATCAGTTGTTATTATATTTGCGCCCATGGAGCGGCTTTAGTTATCTCCCAGCATTCGCAAAGAGTAAGGAAAAACCAAGGCAAAAACCTTGCTTTAGGAGCAGGATCTGGGCAGAAGTGCCAGATCTTGTTACTGATAGCCGAAAACTTATTATTATTCTTCTGAGTTTTGAAGAGGCAGCCTCCACGGTCCTTCAATTCTGACAGCCCTGCTGCCTTCAGGTAGCTGCTCCCTTCCTCATACATCATGAATTTGAAGTTGAAACAGGGTAAAAACAAGGATCTAAAAACAAACGAGACAAGAGCAGTTCTAATATTTAACAGTAACTTAATCCTAACTATTCTAACCAACCATACTGAAAACTAACACTAATTCAGACCACTAAAGAGTATAAAATATTCGTTCATAAATACATATTACGCTACTTAACTATATAAATATCATGCCGTAACATATCTAATTCTTTAGCAGTATTAGTAAAAAATTTTCATCATTCGGCCGACCGGTATCTCTAAAATTGGTATACAGACGACTCAAAAACAGACTGTAGCGTAAGAACTAGAATACATGCAAGCAAGGCTCCAAAGGCTCTCGGTAGGCTTCAACGAGAACACGACGGTGTTTCAGACTAAGGTTGCTGGAATTCATCATTGTGTCTGAGAAATAGAAAGGTGAATTGAGTTAGATAGAAGCGTCGCTATTTTCTCTGACAGCCAGTTAGTTTTCTCTAGGCCTGTTTCAAGACGAGGCGATTAGTTGATATCACAAGTTGAACGGACGGTTGTCAAGGAGCATACTGATATGAACCCTATCACACGGAGTTAACATGTCCACTTCGACGGCTTTAGTAGGTCTTTAATGACAATCAGCTAGTTGAGAGTAAATCAGGTAACTTAGCTGAATCAACTAAACCGCCTCGTCTGAAACAGGCCTAAGTATTGACTCTAAACTGGTTTTGGGGCTGAGTAAACGCTGTAAATGAGGTGGGCACTCAAAGGAAATTTACATTGGTTTTCAGCCATTCGGCCGTGAGTGGCGACAAAAGTCATCAGGACTTTTGACAGGACAAACACAGACAAAATACTTTATAAATGCATAGAGGCCTGAATGTACTAAAAAAATACCATGTAAAGACAGAAAGATTGTCAAAATGATAGTAAGTCTGTTGATTGGTCACTGTAGACTAAATAAGCATGTTTGAAAGATAAGCCTGGTAGATGACGCTAACAGGAGGAAGGAACACCAGTTCACACGTAATGTGTCAATGCGACGGTCTGGTGAGGATAAGGTTTCTAGTGGGGAGCATGGAGAACCCCATAGCTAATAGCTGCATAAAGGAGGCACTTTCGAAGATAGTAGGCTTGATTAAGAGGCCAAAATTAGAGAGCGCCTTTTAAAAGGTCGGAGTGAAGTAGTTCCGTGGTCTAAACCCTATTCACAATAGCTAAGATTTTATTTTTATTGTAATAAATATAAAAACAGAAAAAAAATCTTCAAAACAATGAAGCTAAGATTACTTGTGCTGCGTTTACAACTCACTAATGATCTAATCAATCAACAAAACTTTACTGAACTTTATATTACTAAAGGTTTATTTTTTTTTTTGAGTTATTACTTCTAGTAATTGTTCAAAGTTCGATTCGTATATGCAAATTTAAAATTAAATTTATTTCGCTGGGTGTGGGCGGGCTTTGTTTTGCCAAAATCAAGTATTTTCGTCTTTATGTATAATTCTGCCTGAATCTGGCAAATTTAATGCCGTTATAATCTTGTTTCTTAGTAGATTTGAATAACCATCACAATTTAAATTTTGTTTTGTGGAAAGTGCTTCTATTATATTGTTTCTAATTAGATCAGTTCAGACATTCGTTTCTTGAGAATACTCAGCTCCTTTCAACCAATGAGGGTTCAATTACGGCAGGTGTGTCTGTTATCAGACTAAAAATAAGACAAAACGCAGTTTTATCAGGAATCGAAATAGGGTGTTCTTGATAAATTCTGTTTTATATCGTAAAAGTGTAGGTAGCCTCTGATATGTGTAATTTTCATGGTTTTTTTCTGCTTTGCACCTTTTTTTAGAAGTTTTTTGGAAGATGAATCTTGTCTCAATTCTGTTGTGGACACGTGATTATTATTTTTTTTAACTGTTGGCAAAACAATCACACGAACATCCGCACTAGTAATTGTTCTTAGTCGTGTATTTTTTTGGAAAACATTTACTTCGTCAATATCTTTTGCTTGTGAATTTTTTGGCGAGATATTTTTATTGGCTTTAAGAACCAAATGGGTAGTGGTGTAAATTTGGTTGTTAAAAGGATGTTGGTGGTTACCATGTATACGCATAATCATGATGTAAATTCGTTCAAATTTAGTTTTACTGCCATGGTATAAATCCAGGTGTTTTTATATCTTGTGTCTATTATTAAATATTTCTTTTGGTAATGCATATTCATTAATAATTAAAAAGAAATGAAAAATAGGAAGCAAACAAATCTGGAAATAATAGTACATTATTTTTAATTACACATATATTTAGCGAATTAAGTTATTCGATCGTTCCAAGATTTTATGTTAACCCGGTGTAAATAAAGAAAACAGCAGGCATCTCCCTTTACTAGCATGAAAGCACCTATATTTCAGAAAATATACTACCACAAAACCGGCGAAAATGTCTCTGTTCCAGAGTAATTTAGTTAGAGAGTTGTTCGAATGAAATAATGAAATTATATCCCTCTTATAATAAAAAAGGAGATATCACTTCAACTACAACAGTATAATTTAATTTTGGTGTTACTTCCACTTTAGTTGCGATCATGCTCATATAGGTTGGATATATATGCGATATTTTCATATCTTCTAACAATTAAACAGAGACAGTTTGTTTGATATTTATCATATAAGCTAGTAGGTAGGAGTACGTACTAGTTTCAAGCAAAAAGTAAAGCAACTGCTGATCAATAAGGAGTGCTACACAATTGGGGACTTCTTTGCGTGATATATCCGTTCTACTTTTTTCTTCTGTGTTATAATTATTTGTGCATCAATCCTGTAAATTTTATCTTGCTTTATACACTTTATCTTCACACCTATTTAACTAATTTAACGCGCTATTGAAATCTTTGAAATAAGCGATGGCTATTACAATTTGTTTTTCCTGAATTATTACGTATTGAATCGTTCTAATACAAACAAAAATTTAATTAATTTAATTTAATTGATTTTAGCGTCATTTTAATAATTTTTGCCATGATATAATATAACAGATCGTACTGAGTACCTTGTATATCTACCTGTAAACTAAATATGTGTCAAGAAGACTAATTTCGGAAAACTCCAAATGATGGAAAAAATATAATATAAAATAAAATAGAAAATAAAAAAAAGATATTAAGATCCGAGCCGGCAGTACGGCTGAGAAGGGAGGGTGCATCATTGCCAATCTTGAAAGTCAAGCAGCAATATGCGGTACCGGTTGTTGGTTGGGTCACCATCCGGACAACGCTTCTCAGGGTCGGTGTGTTCCGGCCACCCTAGCCAAGGGCCTTCAAGGCCTGTAGTGCTGAGGTATTATTATTAAGATCCGAACCACCGTTTCTAAATTAAAGTGAAACCCGAAAAAAATTAAAACAGAAAATCTAACTAAAAGTTCGTAGATCGCGGGATGCCCAATATATGTTATCTGTCGAATGAGATGGTAGTCAGGGATGTCCCTGGTCGAAGAACCAAGCGGCATGTAGGACGCGGCCATTTCGCCGGTGAAGCGAGTGAGCAGGTGGTCCGTAGTGAGAACAGCAGGATATATAGGTAGTAGGCACTTGTCAGAATTCGTGAACGAAATAACCTATTACTAGTAGCACCAATTTGAAATTCTGTACGTATACCTAAAAATTATTATTCACATACTTAAAAAGGAACCTAATAGATATATAACACACCATGAATATACTCTTTGATGTCACTGTAAAAAAAGGAACACGAAAAACTGTATAAAGGAAAAACATTGAAGATGAAATAATAACAATTAAGAATATATATAACACGCTTAAATATCAATTAAATAGAAGGTAAATCGAGCACTGTGAGATATACTGATAATTACAGGAATACCATAAACTTCTGTCTCGACAAATCTTTAATCTTGATGATTAAAAGATAATACATTCCACTTTGAGTATACATAGAAAAAGCCACACAACAAACAATTATATACACAACTTATCTTATACAAGCTATAAACAAAAATACACAACATTCTTTTTCTTAATAACTAGATTATTGAACATACCGCTTTCGGAAGATAATTTTAAAAAAGAATTAAAATATATATATCATATAGCAGAAATTAATGGTTACAAGAAAAGTGTGATAGATAAAATTAAAAATAAGTTAGAAAATAAGAGGTTATTAAGAAATATAACTACACTTATTCCAGTGAAAATAGTGGAGAAAAAGTTTTGCAGATTTAACTTTAATAAATTATGGTTAACCAGATATTAAACTTGTGTAAAAAATACAATCTTAGTCCGGTTTTTCAAAATTCTAATACTTTAAGAAATAATTAAATTAATATTGAAATTATTGATTTTAAAAAAGTTCTGGGATTTATAAGATCAATGCGGTGTTTGTAATAAAGTATATATAGGCAAACAAAGAGGAATGCGGAGATTAGATTTAAGGAGCATTATATCATATTAAGAATCACAATGCCGATAAATCCGCTTTGGCGTATCATTTTATTAATACAGGACATACTTTTTCAATTGATGATTTAGAATTAATTAAGTCTTTAAATTGTAAGAATCTTAATATGTGGGAAGCTATTTATATGAAAAAACATATTAATAGCTTGCTCAATACTGATTTAACACCCCTCAATTACAAATATTAGAATTTATTGAATATAGTAGTCCTGTTGATTATTTTTGTAGCCTAGGATATACTTACTATATTTACGCATTTAGTATTTGACAATACACTTGTACACCTGAAGATGTTAGCTTAGCTAACGAAATGTACATTGTGTTTTTCAAGATTAAAGAATTTGTGAGACCGAAGTTTATTGGTATTTCCTGTTAATTACGCTTAAATATGTTTGACGAAATTCCAAGAAACCTAATATGACGCTGTTTTGCAGATACACGAGGACACATAGAGGAGGGCGCTTTATTCCTATTTAATAATGATGTACATTAGTGTGTGTAGCTAGGTTGACTCGTAAGGTATAAGTATACACATAAATGGTAAACTATTTATGATGACACGACAAATAAAAAATAATAACGATATTGCCCGAAAACTGCTCAATTGGATTGGAAGTAAAATAATGTATAAAATAACCGACAAAATTTAAACTTTATGTATTAGTTACTACTTCATTCGTACAATATATATCTATACACATATATTCGATGAACTACTACTATAAAAATCATGATTCACTAGAAACACGAGTTCACACAATAACAGCGCCATGAAACAATTTGGGACAGGCAAAAGGAGAATATCCCAGTGAAACATTTTTTCTTCAGCATCAACGAAACCAATTGACTTAAAAAAAATTATGTTTGCAATATATATGAAAACTGTTGTAATATTGAAGGTTGTGGAATCGAATTAACACATTGTTTAATAACAAGAACAGTATGAATACAACAGAACTACCTATTAGTACACACAGCACTGCTACTTACATTACAAGAAACTAGAGATGGTTGTGATATCGCAGACCTGATATTGCGAGCCCGGTCCCGGCCTCTGAGCAGATGGAGCTAGTTTTTAATTGCCAGCTAATCTCCGCTTGCCGCCGTTATTCTGATCTGGCCTAGAACCGATAGACATACTCGAGCTGGTACAGAGCGTGTACTACCTTGAGTATATAGGGAGCCATTTAAACTTTGACAAAGACTCCCGTCTTTGTATCGCGCAATATCATCAGTCATAAGGTTACTCGAACTCGACTCAGATGTTGTCAATATTTCTTAAAGTTTAAACTACCTTTTTGGGTCAAATTAAAGAAAATATTTGTTATTGTATTACATATCTTTATATATAAGCAATCAGTACATATTTTCCTCATGCCCGCCAATCTTGAAGGCCATTGAGAGTTATGGGCAAAAAAATGATTGTGAATTTTATAAATTTTAAGACATAAGCGTTAATATTTCAAACATCATGGAGAATGGGCATAAAGAACATCTGTTCCGCTAGGAAAGTTGTTTGTTAAAAGGTTTGATAGATGAGTTTCCGAACACCCTGTATTGGACTTAGTGATGAATTTCTGAACGTGTAAGGGCTTATAAATATTGAACTTTATCGCAAAGAGTGTAGATGTGAAAAATATCAACAACAAATTATACCACTCACAATCAATTTAGAATGGGGAATTTGAAGTTAGCACCTGATATAACCGCAAAACGTATATATTTCGCTCGACAGAATCAAATCCCTATTAATGAACTACCAAATTTTAAAACTTTTCCGGTAAATAGTTTCCCTTATAATGATCAGACGAATTCGTCGTACGACACCTTGTGTAATCGACAGTAGCAAGAAAATTATGCCACTTAGTCTAACATAAGACCATTGTGAAGCACTCAGGAAGCACCTCACTCTCGCTGCCTGCCCACCACCACACTCGCACCAAGTGACTACCCCGGGGCCCTACGGCCAATCCATTGCTTCCAGTCAGGCAACATGTGACGTACCCGTTATCGACTTGATCTATGGCCGCTAAGCTAATTTTTCTAAACTGAAAGTTAAAGTGTTAAAGACACAAAAATAACATTCGCGTTATAACCACTCGCGATTAACATTCATCAATCCCACAAAACGATGTACGAACGAGAAAGCAAAAGTTAACTGAAGCTGCTAACTAAGAAAACAAAAACAAAATGAGTAGTTACTGAATCGCGCACCGTCACCCTACCCTATTTAACGAAATACGAAAAATTATTATTCAACAAGGCAGGTACAAATAGTATTACAATTAATTAGTTTCTCCTTGGTTTCAATTTTTAAGGCATTCATAACCGTCGACGGTTAGAGAGAACCGAACGAAAACACTAAACAATAAACAGAAAAAACAAATTAAGACACACAATTATAACTAGAGCTCTAGTAAATACCTTATGGATTCGGCCCTTGGGTTCTCATTCGGGCCACTTTTTCTATTCTCCTTTCCGCTCCTTAAATTCAGTGGCGGCTGGTACTAAAGGGCACAAGAGCACGTGTCCACCCAACCACCAAGACAAACATAAAAAGAAATTCGGGGGTAATTCAGTGTATTATTTTATTTTATTATTTTTACGTATTTTTATAACGATGGTACCTATAAAAGTTTCCTTCCGCACCACAGATGCTAGCGCATGTACCTATTTGGAGTATGAATCGGAACGCTCCGTTTATCTTCGCCACATGCGCTTATACGGTCGTTTTGGGGCACGCAATTTCGTGTCTCCAGTTAACGTCTTCCATTCATTGCGACTGCATCGTTTTCAACGGGTACCACGCACGTGTGATTCAAAGGCTTGAAGTGACGTTTATTATTAATGATGGAAGTTAATTGAGTGCAAAAAAAAACCCAGCTCTCATTTGAGGAAAAACTTTTAATTAAGAAGAAAGGAAGGCTCATTCCTGTTCTTCAAATAAATTACACTTCCACAAGTAAAACTTACAATAGAGTATTCAATAAAAATATATATAAAAAATGAGTGGATATGCGGATGTTCACTAACAAATAAACTATTTTGTTTTATCTGCTTAATTTTTAAGAAAGAGGTCAGTGCGTGGAATAAACAAGGGTTAGGTGATTTAAAGCATATCACAAAGAGGGCAAAGAAACACGAGAATTCCGTTTCTTACATGAACGCATGCGTGAATTTTAATGTTCTAGGCAAAGTGGGCATACGTGAATAGTTAGAGAGTGCTTATTTGCAACACAAAATTAAATACAACAAAGAAGTGGAAAAAATCGTCATATTTTGCGTCGCTTAATTATGTGTATAAAGAACTGTGAAATCTTATCCTACGTTAGACAGCGTAAAATTCGAAAGTGAACTTTCAGTAATTTATGGGCGCGATGACATGTATGACGTAGGTGTAGGTGGTGCTTTGCCACTTTTAGTGTTTATAACACACAACAACTTAAAAAAAGTTTTGACGGAAACATATAAACATATAAACCATGTCGACAGCAGAATATGAACGATGTTTTTCCACCCTCAAACGCATTAAAACTTTTCTGAGAAGCTCAATGAGAGAAGATCGTCTGAACGCATTTTTACAACAAAGTCATAGACGTCTTTTCCAGCATGAAAACTAGGAGAATGGATTTTATGTATAAGAAATAGGCAAGTTCTTATTTTGTGCCCACCCTCTTTCATAACTCACGAGCCGCCACTGCTTAAATTCCTGTAGTTCCAAAATCTGGCGAATTTCTCCGTGGTGTAGATTAGCCTGCGACAATAATACTGATAACAATAATCTTCATAATGAGCGATTTATTAAGTATTAATTCAATTCATAAATTTTTCGAAAAATACACCAAAAGCGTTGAAATTTCAGTTTGTTCGAGCATCATCACGCATACAAAAAAAAAATTAACATTAGGAAGAATAAAATTATAACTAACAAAATCAATAAATACCTCATTGGCTCAGTCTTCCCGTTCTCTTCTTCGTCCAATCCATTCTTTGGTCTTCTATTCCGTTTCCTTGAACTCCTGGTCCAGAAATCTGAAGGTGTAGGTATACATTTTGCAGATTATTCTGGAATAATAATAACATAATTAGTAAAGTTATAATGTAATATACAATACATTGACTTTAATTATACTCTAGTTTTAGGTGTAGTTAGTTATTTAAGGCACTCTACAATTAGATCATAGATTACCTTGATATTCCTAGATATTCCTTGAGCGATATAAAAGGTGCGTTAGCTATTATTTCATGTTTGGAAAATAGTAATTAATTACTACGATTTGTATAGAATACGGAAGGATTATCTGTTATAAATTTAAAACTTACATCTTAAATAGTTGAAAGTTAAAATACAAGTATAGGTATTTTTGTAAATATATATCGCGATTGTGATTATGATTCTAAGATTATTCGTTACGTTACAGCGATTAATCTGCGATTTGTTCTAGTTTTCCAACGCACCGATTTATTTAATACATATACCCTCATATTTTCAGCCAAATTGCTGTGGGAAATGTAAACAAACCACTAGTAATCGTTCCATAGGTACGATTATTGTGATTTATAATCCCTTGAATTGAGATTTGATTTTTCAAACGTGATTACTTTCAAACACGATTTAAATTCATACTTTTCGAACGATGTAATTTATAATCGCACACCTAATCACAATAGCGATTTATATTTACAAAAATACCTTATATATTATAGGTATAATATGTAATATATAATGTATAGCTTGAATGCAGTAATTTTAAATATTTAATCAATAAATGTTATTTTTACGCACAAGTTTTTTTATATGTACATCTTTATATATTGTCAATTGAAATAAAAATTTAAAAATAAAAATTCAAATAAAAGTACGTGTTAATACTCGTTTGGCGCACGCCATCTACAAATGTCCCTTGGTATTTTTAGCAAAAACTATTAATGAGTATATACATGGGAGTTGCCTATCTCCTGAGGAAACTTATCTCTGGAAAGACCTTGCATGCCCAATGATCCATACAAAAAATACTATGCAAAAAAGCATTTGCAAATACCTACATTATAGGAAATATATAATAATAGTCAAACACAAATATAAAGTTTCAAAGTAAGATGCAAACAACCCGTATTTATATTAATATTTCCCAAATAAGTAATAATAGCGTCACCAACATGTACGCAGCGCACAAATTTCAAAACAAAATCCCAGGTGATTTGGAGTGGTTTGATTTTAGCAAGAAAATGATGTATATAGAAAGAATATCCAATTCTCATAGTCACACAATTCACATACGGTCAAAATAATTAATTTGCGTAAGGCGAAAAGCGACGCCATCCGAAATATGTAAACGCAAAAGAGACACTATATTGAAATCGACTTATACGCGCTACAATTGGTTCGGGCAGGTCCGGAATCGTTCGCGCATCGTCATCGAGGCTAGCGCGCGGAATTTGAGAAAAAAACTTGCGTGTCAGATGTATGCGAAAAAAGATTGATATGTAGAAAAATACGTTATGGCAAAGTATATGAAAGGATATAAAAATATTCAAACAGATAAGTATTTAAAAATGTCGCAGCCCTGTTTAAAAACGCGCAGATTTTGGACAAATAAAGTAATAATAGCATCACCAACATACCTCTACTTATGCAGTGCCAAAATTTCAAATGGAGACCCTAGGGGCGATTCGATTTCGGCAAGAGAATGATGGTGGTAGGAAGAATATACAATTTTCACAATCGCACAGTTCACACAATTACTATTTCATAGTTTAAACTGATTAATTTTCGTCAGGCGAAAAGTGACGCCGTCCGAAGTATGTAGTTAAAATCAAACATTACCCTATAATGCAAAAAAATCAGATTCGGATTGATCGGAAATCTTTCGCACATTGTCGTCTAACGGTACGGGGTTTGGGAGGGATTAACTTCATGTAAAAAAGGAAACATATTCAGATATAATGTACGAAAGTGTACATATTTAAGCTGCACCAAAAAAGCATTCAAGGACATAACTTAATAGCGCATTGGATGCACATCTATAACTTTATTGATTTATTTTAAATAAAAGTATTTCTTTTCACATCAATACTTTATCATTGAATTAGTTAGTTGTTAGTAGTCAGAAGCTCTATATATTACATACATATTTTCTACAATAATATAATAAGATATGAAACGATGTATGAATGTGACAATATTGAGTGGTGGAGCCCAATTACAGGCCAACTACCCCCTCATCTCTTCCCCTCCATTTTATTAACTTTACAAAGTTTTAAATCAGTTTAATTCAGCTTCCAGTAATTTATTACCTTAGTTATTGCTAAGAGCCATTATTACAATCGCGATTTAAGGATTAAGTATGGCAAAGTCGAGTTTATCTTTTTTGTATTTATATCGATTGTAAGTCTAAAGTGAAGTTAAACGGAAGATTATTGAAATTCTTTATACTATAAAAATATAAAGAAAGATATGTTTCACAAAAAGGAAAGAATGCAAACTCAGTTATTGTAAAACATTTGCAAATATATGTATCACTTAATCAAACATTATTTTACTAGAATTGTGTTTTTTATTACCATAAGCTATTCAGAAATATTTGCAATAACATTAGAATAAAAAAACGCATGAAGTTGTGTATTTTTCTAATCTATTTTCCTACTTCCTTTAAAATAAAAATTACTGCGCACGTTTGAAAATTCACGGCAATAGCTTTACAAGATGGCAGCTGGGCTCGAAGGTTATTCAAAACGGATCAGAAAATAACAAAAGTTTTTGCGAACTTGTCCTTAGTGATGTATACTCTGTTTTAGTATTAGTGCTGATTTCGCGCCGCACTATCACAAAATGTTCCTAATGTCGAACTTCTTAAGGCGAATCTGGACGTCCAAGTGTGCGACAGAGATAAATATATCGGAAAAGTATTCCGCGCTTTTTGGGAAAACGGTATGACCGATTTTGAAATTTTAAACTGTATTTGTCTTAAAATAATGTTTGAATTTGCGCCAACGTTTTACTTTTTTATTTTCTATGTATTTAAATTTTTAAATGTTGTAAGTTTGTTATTAAAAACAATTTCTAAAATCGGCTCAACGGCGCATGTTAAGACCAATTTCTTAATGACAAAACTTTTTTAATTTTTGAATTTGGACTAATAACGCCCGAAACAGAAATATTCATTTTTCTTTTTTCCATCAAATGCCGACAGGCCGCCGGCTTCTATCGTAACCTGATGTTTGTTTTGAGGACGTATCTACGTACAGATGGTCTGCTATGGCATCACGTAAAGACATAAATATAAGAATATTCAATTCTGCTTCCAGTACTGTCTTTTTGTGTATTTTACACAAACCAACCTACTTCCTACCTATGTTTTAAATAAGTGGAAAATTCTTAAAATGTGTAAATGGTAATAATAGATAATGTATCTACTTTTTATTAACGAGTCATAATTATAAATACTAAACCACTTCAATAATTTCCTTGATGCCAATTATATTACGAAACAGAATATCAATAAAATGCAAATAAAAAAATGCATACAGCCATTTTTTGACTGGGTAAAATGTACCTATAAATTACAATTTCTTTTATGTCTGCTTAGATTACATACCTTGTATCATAGTCATTTATATTGACCGCCCTAGAATTATTTTTGGATTTTGGCGCACTGAAATACGCAATGACAAAGTAATAAAATGTCCAGGTAAGTAGATATGGAACTTACATTTTGTACAATAGAATATTAAATCTTAGAAGAAGCCTTTTTTCTTTTCGCGCTGATACGAAGATGCTTTCGCCTTTTGACTGGTATCTTTATCCATTTTTAGATAATGCGGTTTGCTACTTGTAAGAAAGTAAATATTCTTCATACAATAACTGCAGTGCTAAGTCAGTTCCAGAGAAAAAACTTTAGAGGTACTTGACTACAGGTGTGCGATGTCTGTGTGTGTGTTGAGTGAGGTTTGTATGTTTGTGACAGTGTGTGGCACCCTGACTCATTTATCACAAGTTACCCTATAGGAAGTTGTATTGTAAAATCATAGATACAGGTAAGAATAACACTCAATGAAACGTAGCGAATACTCTAGGCTCTAGACAATCTTAGCAATTGATTTTGGGCACATGTAATATAGAAGGCAAACAATTCATACCATTTAAAAAGACAAGAGGTATCTTTCTTTTCGATCAGACTATCGCTTGAGGTTTATTCCTGCAATCACGAGTTCTACAATGCTCTTCATATTTGTGCATACCTCGAGATAATTCAGTTTTCGGAAAACAGCAGTTACTCAATTTACAAAATAAGTCACTGATTCTACTGATTCATAGTACGGATTATATTATCAGTGCTATAATTATGTATTTCTGAATTAATAGTATTCTTTGTAGCCTAGTAAATCAATAAAATTACTGATAGTATCTTATTAATTTGCATTTTAATTTTGATTTTTCTAAAAAAAAACCATATGAAATAGTGTTACTCTATACATTCAAGTTCATATGACAGACTAACTAATGTTTTGAAAAGATCTGATTACTCGAACCGGTATCATTTCTGTAGCGCACTCAATTCGACGAGTGTGCTACGGTCCTAGTTATGGTTGTGCCGGCGGACGAGATCAAAGAGAAAACGCATTTTGCGCTTTCGGACGCTATTTGCTATCAGAAAAAAATGAAAAAAAATGTTTTGGTATTAGTAAGGACCGCTGAACCGTCGCCGTTGACCACTTTTTTATTTTTCCTTTTTGGAAGCCAAATAGAACCAAACAAAAAATTTAAAAAAAGAAAATTAAAAAAATAAAACGTTGGCGCAATTTTAAATACTGTTTTCAAAACAATCTCTTTATCAAATTTAAAATATTTTGATTGGTATGTCTAAAAACAGCGGAAAAAGATCCGCGCCATCTCCTGGAAGAGAATCTCATTAAAAGGCCGTCCAGATTCGCCTTAACTAAATAATATCTATACATTTTTCTGAATATGTTTTAGTTTTCATATTTGAATTTTTGCACTTTTTTATATTTTTTCACAAGTAACTGTAGATAAATGGATAAGTTTTATAACCTGAACAATTCTTTTTTGAGATAATCTTGACCAGCTTTACATAAATTTGCAAAGTTGTAAAACTTGAAATTCTTGGATAAATTATTGGGGTCGCTTAAAGTTGCTAGATATGTGAACAGTGAAATAAAGCGAAATTTAAACAGGTTACACATTTATTTAATTCCAAAGACTTCATTAAGTGTTTGTTTTGCATAATGTTAAAGTGTGGAGAAGAATTGTGCAAAAAATTCTAGATCTATTGTCTTAACATCATCCTCTTAAAAAATATTGCATTGTTTCTCAAACAGACTACACGAGTTTTTAATTAAGAATAATGTGCTATGTAGGTAACTGCCAACATGGCTTCAGGAAAAGTTATTTAAAGTTCACGGCTTTTATGAGTTTTTAAACACAGTAAGAATTTCTTTGCACTACCTAATACTAGAAATATATTAGCATTTGTACAGGGAGATCCACTCTAAATAGTGTTAAAAAATGTAGCCGAACCTAGTGTAAACAGTAGTGTAAAACGTATCCTTCACAAATGGTTTCCCTACGCTGAGAAAAAGATTTCTTTGACGTTAATAAATATGTATTAATCCAAACAAATTATTCTTTTAAATAGTAGCAAAGAAATATTTGCTAGGCCCTAAGAAAAAAAGTATTTGAAACAAGTAGTGATTTAAGTAAGAAATTTCTTTCTTATGAAAAAATATAGCTTTGACGTAAACATAATCGATATCAGTCGCCGGTTGAATCGCAAAAATCAAGAGCGCCGTAGGCAATGAGAAACTATTTTGATAACAGTTCCTGAGAAATATTTATCTGACAAATCTTAAATATTTATTTACCATGTCTACTATATAGAAAGCTTATATCGAGAATGGAAAGTTAGTGTAGTGAAATAGGAGTATCGCCATCTTCACGGCAATTTCCGTACTCGTTAACATATTTGCTACTATAGGCCAGAAAACTTTGCTGTTAGATGTTTGGAACATCATGATGTGATTATCTAATACAATTTCTTTTTCTGTACTAACTGTACCGACTTTGTATGAAATAAATAGTTTCTTTGTATTGAAACCAACGGAATCATCGATCGATTTTTGATGATATATACCAATAATGTGTAACGAGTTAACCTCGTCTACTACATTTTCATTCATGATTCAAGCAAGTTGCCATCTACATAACTACACTAAGAAAAATAAAAATTAATTTAATTAATTAAAAGTTCTCTATATTCTCTATTTCTCTTTATTATTATTTCTTTAAATCAACTACAATATTTTGCGTTTCTTTTAACATACCGCGGGAGTTATCCAATCTCCGAACAGCTAGATACGTCGTTATATGCATGAAACGCACGCTTCTGTTCGTAGTTGATGTGGCTTCTGCGGTATATTGCGTTTGTACCTTTTTTTTGATATGTTTACTATACTTTGTAGTTTGCAGAAATAAATTCTTCTTCTTCTTATTTTCCTTACTAGCAAGAGCATGACTCGCTCAACGCTCTTGTATCCTGCGGGAATATGGGTCTTGCAGTATACGAACACGATAGGAAAAGGGTAAGTTGATTTCTTCAAAAGAATCTACCCTTGGCCAAGGAATACACCAGGATATATAGCACGACTTGAGACGGGACAAGTTTTATATTAAGGTAGAAGCAACTAAAAGGATATTAATTAGTGGCAAAAAATTCTCGATATGCACGACGACCGATTTCCTAAGCAATGTTATAATGCGCTGCCATACCTCGAGCAAACATCGAATATTAAAAGACGCATAAACTGGGTATCGTACCTAAAGGAGATTTGTACAGAGATCAGCGAAATAACGTATGGAATTCGAATCAAATATTCTTACTAATAAAAATAAAGAAAAATGACATACTACACTGAGAAAAAAATTTAATAATCATAAATAAAAATACAATTTCTAGCGTAAGTAAAAAGTTCAGCTGGATAGGGGACAAAAGCACAGATTACTTAGCACTAGTAAAAAAGAGATCCTAAGCACTGATACTAACAACAAGCAATCTAAGTTACTTACTGTCTGCTTCATATCGGTAACTTATGATAATTAAGCTGAAGTAGTAAACCAAAGAATTTATGCAGTTGCGGTTAAGTAAAAGATTTACTCATGTCAAGTAGATGTATTGCTATGAGTGAACTATTCTATACTGGCTATCACACCTTCATAATTAATACAAGCTATTTGGATTACTTGTGATAAGGAAACAGTATCATTAATGCACGTTCATTAAATACCTGATATATAAAAGGTAATGGTTTGCTATAAATATTCAATATACTTACCTTAAATTTGTTGTTCAACTATATAATTTAAATAAAAAGCAGTATTATTAGTAATAGTTTTATTTTGTATAGGACAAACACAGTGACTACCTGATATGAATGAAAGATATTGGTTTCACTTTAACAAGTTTTTTTTAAAAACAATTTACAACGTAATGACTCATAAAATATATATTCCTTAATAATGAAAAAATGAACTAACGGAATAATAAAAGATAAGGTTAATGGGCCCCCCTTGAAACGTTATTTAGTTATTGAAATTATTGAAATTAAACAAAGGACAAAGGAAATAATGGCTTTGAGTTACAACTAATAACAAACAAAGAAATAATATATCTAGGCGGTAAATTTGCGGTTTCTGTTAGTTCTTTGCACTGGGCGTTGTCTCGACGAGTTGATCCTCTGCCGGCGTACGTGGCGGTTATGTCCGGTGATCGCCTCGATAACGGGCACTTCGTCGGGGTATCCCTAACTGCACACACTTTAACTTCACCAGCGGGCGCAAGATGTCATCACACAATGATGGGGAATTCAAATATCCCACCACGTGGTTTAAAACTGTAATAAAAAAACATCCAATTGTTTGTAGGCTCGGTACTTCTTCTCTCGCTGGGATTCTTTATACGGATGGGGCCTTGAGTTAACCCACTCGGTATTTTTAATATATTTGCGTTCCAACTGGCCTAAAATGGCCGTACTCCTTGGCCACTCTTTTTCGACGACCTTTTCACACGTCCGTACTCTTACTTGACGCTAGCTCGCGCTTCTGCGCGTAGCAATCACGGGGACTATTTTATTACTCCGCCGCATTAGCCAATCAGGAATACTAAAACAATCACGGGGTGGCAGCAAAACTCAAATATGTGTAGTTGTGGCATGTTTGTTGTTGCAAGTTGTTACATATTTAAGAAAATACATGAGTTTAATAGCGATCAGCATTGTTGTTACTTCTACTACCCATGAGCTGTAGTCACAAGTAATACGTTGCTTAGCACAAATTCGTCAGGTACGTTGTGTAACAGCCGTTAATAAAAGCACTATTTACAGTAACAACTTGCATTCAGGAAACTGGGTTTAGTTGCAGGTATTAATTAACGAGAATAGTTCCAAGTAAAACTTTATCTATTGTAAATAATTTTTTATCAAGTAAACAGTTTACTTAGCCCATTTTTCTCAGTGTACAAAAAATGATTAATCATTTAATCAGTAAAAATATTGCAGCAATTACATCAGAATTTGCACCCCTGTACCGCCATATAAGCAATTTAGGTATGGGTAAGGCATATATAAAATGTCAAATGAATATAAAAAAATACTAGATTGATTAGCCAAACTCGCGTTGAAAATAAAAACGAAATTAAATGGTACCACAACAGGAAATATTACACAATCAGGACTGTCGATCCATGTACCATCTGCAACACCCTCAGAAACATGGGATGTGATATTTTTTCTCTCTTTTGCTTAGGTTCCCATCCTTTGAATACTTTTTTCTTCAAGTCCACATAAAAAAATTGACCTGCAGCAATGTACGTATAAAAGTTAGTAAATTTTAGCAGAGAAATGTAGGTACTAAGAATATCAGTTAGTTCACATTGCTTAATCTATACATTGCTTAACTGTATTTAAAAAAATATATAAAAAAGGCAGACGTGAAAGTAATGATAACCAATTATTTTATCCCTTATACCGAGATAATTGTCAGAGGAGGAAAAAAACCCTAAGTATATTTTTAGTAACAGATCACAGATTCAATTAATTCTGCTTTGAAGTAAGTTCGGGATGCGTAAAATTGACGGCAGTGCCGCATCAATAACACACCATAAAAACGCTGACAGACGCGGTGTGCATATTCATTTTGTTTTGGCCTTGTCATCGAACGTACTCATTATGCGAGTTTATAAAGCGTGAATTGCCCCAAATTTGACGGATTAATTAAAAGCAGAGGCACGCGATTCATTCCCGTCCGGTGTAGTAGTCGCTTTTGTTGGGTGTAGGTTGTTTATCTGTCGCATAATACCTGCGCTATTAGGAGGTACATATTCCAATTATACATAGTTTCTAAATATAGGGGTATCCAATTATCTAATAAAGTACTAACCAATTTATTGTATTATGAATAATAGAATTAAGAATGGTGAATTTGGACGTACCGGGTGAAAAGTTGCAAGCTGTGGATTGCATTCCGAGCGACTGGAAATGGAAACAATTTCAGCTGTAGGCGTATCTAGGCCCGAGACAGCAGTACAGATTTATTAATGTTCGGCGAATTGTCAAAGCTCAGCCTAAGTAAAATGAGCATAATATTCTTTTTTCTCGCTTATTCTTACATCACCTACAATTGTGTAAGCGATTAATATAAAAATAATTGAATAAATCCTATTTGAATAGTGTGGATAAAAAAATTAAAAAGTAACTGTCTTTTCCATTCAATGTTTTAAAATATAAAAATACTTATTCTTTACAGATTACCAGATTCAGATGTCAAATTATTTTTTCAGAGGTTAAATGAAGTGCTTTAAAAAACATGTAAAACCAATAATGGAATAGTTATTGTGTGTGGTGATCTTAATATTCATCAACAAAAAAAATTCTGATCTTAAAATCTAGTTGTTTAATTTATTTACGTCATATGGTATAAAGAGTTTGTTAAATGAATCAACAAGAATCTCGAATAACTGTGCCACGCAAATAGATTATATTTGTTCTAATATTCCATCTGAATTTAGCTGTTCAGTAATTCATAATAATTTGTCAGATCATCCATCGTAATTATTATCTTTTCCTTGGCCCATTTCAGAGTGTCATGAACCTAGATATGACAGATATTATTCCGATCAAAATTATAATTCATTTGCAACTGGTGTTGCTAAGGAAAATTGGAATGAGATCTATTCTGCTGCAGGTGTCGATGAGGCTTTTCAACTATTCATTAATACGTTGATGTATCATATCAACATCTTATTTCCATTTCGACGGCGAATAAATAAATATAGTACTCATAATGGTTGGGTGATTCTATTCGCGCTGCTGGTGAAACTAGTAAGAGTCTGTTCCGCATTGCTGTTCAGTCTGATACGCCCGACGATTGGAAGTCGTATAAGTCCTTCCAAAGAGAATATAGAGCCTCTGTTCGTATAGCAAAGAAGGCTTACTTCGGCAATAAACTAATGACTACAACAAATAAACCTAAAGCAATGTGGAACGTAACTAACAAACAACCGGGCAACCCAAACACAATGTAATTCCTACAATCAATTACTGTGTGAGATGTACTGGACAGATCCATCTAGATATGGTGGATGCTTTTTAATAATAATTTTCAACAAATATTCGTCTCCGGGCACTGATACTTATCTTTGGGTAATGTTAAATCTTTTGTTGAGCTAAACAGATACCTCAACGTTTATTAATCAGTGACAAATACAGAAATTTGTAATCCCGCCTTGTCATTAAAATCGTTACATTTCAGAGGTACTGACGGCATCTCGAGTATTGCATTAAAAGTATGTGCTGAAAGCATTATTGGCCCTTTCTTTTACCTTATATATAAATCTCGGTCACAAGGCATATTTCCAATTTGCTTCGAAACCAGTAGAATTATTCCTGTTCATAAGAAGGGTACTACAGCGTGCATGCATAATTATAGCCAAATACATTTTATCAACTGTATCAAAAAATTATTGAAGAGTGGTTTTTAATGGGGAATATTTTTTTGTGCAATACGAAATCTTTCTTTGAACAGCATTGTTCCGATAGGCCGATTACTAATATTGCTATGCTCCAGTTTATTGATCAACTTTATCAAAACCTAGATGCAAATAATAAAACAATCGGCATATTTATGGACCTGGGCATTTGACTTACAAGGGAACACCGGCGGGTGTCCCCCTCCGATTTCGATGAAACTTAACAGATCGAAAGAGTACCTTAAAATAAGACACGTATTTTTTTTTATCGGCGTATCCGCCCTATTTTGGGTACAGCCCCCTCCAAAGTTTGGACGATTTTTCAAATTTTGCAAATATTTCCTAAATTATAACAGATATTAAATTTCTTCTTAACATAATTTGCAGCATATTCATGGCCCTAAGGGTGGCGTCTTCGTATTCGCAAAAAGTTAATAACGGGGACGGGTACCCGTACCCTCCATTTTTTTTTCATTTTTTTCGTTTTCTTATTCATCAAAAGAAGGCCGATTTTACATGAAATACGATGATGTATATCAAGTTAGAAAATTAATAATTGTAAAAATAGAAAATAATAATAAAGCTTCAAATTAATAAACTTGTCTATTGATATAAATCAAATGAACTATAACAGAAATAAGTTTTTTATCTTTAACATAATTTCAGCATAATACATGGTCTCAAGGTATATCATCTTCATAAAAGCTAATAAGGGGACGGGGTACCCCATACCCCGCATTTTTTTAATAATAGTTTATTCATTATTCATCAAAAAAGATCGCTTTACATAGAAAACGGTGATGTATAATAAATTTAGAAAATTAATAATAGCAATAATAACTCAAAATAATATATGTACGTGTCTATTGTATGAATTTGATATGCACTTATCTACGCATACGTGAGTTTTAATTAATTATCAGTCACTTCAGATATAATTGGTAATTTGCATTATAAATTTAACGCAATAAGGACTGGTGATTAATCACATTATTATATAGATAAAAATAAATCCCCGAATGCATAGTAATTAACCACGATCGTTTAAGTGGTCACGTCTGCATTTAGGAAATAGATATATAAGACGAGTATTTCAAATGAGAACATTAGAAGTCGTTTCTTGTGTAGTGTAGGTCAGTACCTATAGTTTCGCACAATGGCGGTCGTAAATATCCCTAACCCATAATCAGTTTTCTTGCCCAAGATTTTTCGACGTATTCAAGTACTCGTGGTATAAGAGTGGATACGTTGAGGAAAGACCTGGGCCCTTTAAAAATCCTGTAGAGTTTTGTTTTAACAAAGATGCGCAGTCTACACCCTTGTGTAGTATTTGTAATAAACCAGCTATTGTGTGATGTTCATAGTGCAAACAAAATCTGTGTTTTAAACACTTTTACACAGACTATCACTACTGTAATACTTACACAGCTTAATTAGTGTATGTATATTAATCTTGTTCGCTATTGCAATACATATATACCAATAATCGCATTACAGTATGTCATGTATTTAAACATTTATAAGCATTATAATGTTTTTCTAATTCTGTTCTATTGTTTCCGAAATGTTCTAATCGTTACAAACACATTAGTTATATTTATGCTCCATTGAATACTTACATTGTACACCTACATTGCACGAAAAACTTGAAATAAATTAAAAAATATATATGTATGTATTATTTAATCCTTCGTCCTGTGTAGAAAATTTGTTCATATATACGCACTAAACGATTATGGTATTCTAAGAGTGAATAACATTTTATCAAGGAAATATATAAAACGCAGTCACTAACTGCAGTTGATAAAACGATTTATATTGCTACCACCGATAAAAGTTTCGTATAGTATATAGTATAAGTTAGTAGGCATAAAAAGGTTTGACCATAGCTTGTCGAGTAGATACTATTCTAAATTAAGAAATATTTAAGTAAGGAGAGCAGCGGAGTAACGATAACAAATAATTGTTGTTAATGTACTATATTATTATTATTATACAATTATTTTTATTATTAATCTCCAAATTTATTACCATTGTTTTCTATGTAAAAGCGATCTTTTTTTGATGAATAATGAAAACTTATTATTAAAAATGCGGGGTTATGGGGTTCCGGTCCCCGTTATTAAGCTTTTATGAAGATATTACCTTGAGACCATATATTATGCTGGAAATTATGTTAAGGATAAAACATATTTCTGTATAGTTCATTTGATTTATATCAATAGACAAGTTTATTAATTTTGAAGCTTTATTATTATTTTTCTATTTTTACAATTATTAATTTTCTAAATCTTGTTATACATCATCGTATTCTATGTAAAATGGCCTTCTTTTGATGATAAGAAAAAGAAAAAATGTAAAAAAATGGGTGGTACCGGGTACCCCGTCCCCGTTATTAACTTTTTGCGAATACGGACGAGCCACCTTAGGGCCATGCAATATGCTGCAAATTATGTAAGAGAAAATTTAATATCTGTTAGGAATAATTTAGGAAATATTTGCAAAATTGAAAAATCGTCCAAACTTTGGAGGGGGCTGTACCCCAAAATCGTGCGGAGACGCCGATAAAAAAAATACGTGTCTCTTATTTTAAGGTACTCTTTCGATCTGTTAAGTTTCATCGAAATCGGAGAGGGACACCCGTGTTCCCTTGTTAGTAGGTCATTCACTTCTTTTTGAAAAACATGTTTGGTCACGGCCTGCGAGGGGTCATTCACAAATGGTTCTCCTCCTATCTTGATAATCAACAGCAAATAGTGGAGATAGCCGGTGCAATATCCTCTCTATTACAGAGTTGTATGGGTGTACCAAGGGTCGATCCTTGGTCCTTCGCTTTTTTAAATTTTTATAAATGATCTGCCAAACGTATATGATAGTGGTAGTTTGGTACTATTTGCTGACGACGTTTCTTATCTGTGCGCAAAGACATTGCGGATACGTTGAATTAGGTTCTGCACTTGGTTCTCAGCAAATACATAAGTTATATTTGAAATAAGGATAAAACTGTTTTTACTAATTTCACTATGAAAACTAAATATGGCAATAGTAATTATCTATTAAGGGTCAACTCACAATGAATTAAACAAGAATCATCGACCAAGTTTCTAAGGCTTCATATTGGTTTTGATCTGGACTGGGATACACACATACAGGCTTTGTGTTCCTCGTTGTCTTCAGTTTGTTATGCTTTATATCGTTTGTCGTTTTTGGTAGATAGAGACGTCTTAATATCATATTATTATGCTAGCTTCCAATCTAGAGTGATATATGCAAATTCTTATTGGGGAGCTGATTCGAAGCAGTAGTTAATTTTCCGTATCCATGCTCTACGTAATGTCGCGGGCGTTTCCTCTAGAACCGCCGCCCTTTATTCAAGGAATTCAAAATATTTAAAGTGTCATGTTTATACAGGGTGAGTTTTCTCATCTTGAGACAACGGAATATCTCTAAAACACTGTATCAAATCAAAAAAGATCTTAATAAGATTTGTTATAATATGGGGGGCTGGCTGAATGGTGCCGAACTCAATCCCCCACCTCACCCCCCAGAGTGGGAGGAGGGACAACTTTGAAATCTTAAATGGGAACCCCCATTTTGTATTGCTGATTCGGATTCTACGCCATTAAGTATGTAGTTTTTGTTTGAAACTTTTTTTTCGATTCGTAACAGATTGCGCTGCAAAAAAAAACATGATTGTGATCGTCTAGAAAAAATACACAAAAAAGAGAAACAAGCGAACATGAATTTGTGTTTTTTTTATTTTAACATCAAGTAACATTTCAAAAAGCCATTCAACAACGAAGAACTTTACTTTATCATACCCTCCATAGCCTCCATTACTGTTCAAATATTCAACACTAATTAATTTGTATTGAATTAATAATTAATAATCTAAATGGGGATCGGACAATGTGTAAGTATTCACAGCTTGTTAAGTACTGAATAAAGTACGGTTTTGTATCGTTGAATAGCATTCCAATTGCGAATAAATAAATGTATCGAAGTGAAGGGGCACAGTTTCGAACACATGGCTTTTTGAAATGTTAGTTTATGTTAAAATAAAAAAAAAAACACAAAATCATGTTTCCCTGCTTCTCTTTTTTGTGTATTTTTTCTAGACGTTCACAATCATGTTTTTTTTTGCGATTACAGCGCAATTTGTTACGAATCGAAAAAGAAGTTTCAAACAAAAACCACATACTTGATGGCGTAGAATTCGAATCTGCAATACAAAATGGGAGTTCTCATTTAAGATTTCAAAGTTGTCCCCTCTCCCACTCTAGGGGGAGGCTGAGGTGGGGGATCGAGTTCGGCACCATTCAGTGAGCCCCCTACATTATAACAAATCTTATTAAGATCTTTTTTTGATTTGGTGCAGTGTTTTAGAGATATTTCGTTGTCTCAAGATAAAAAAACTCACCCAGTATATCTTACAGGTACTTTGTACTGCTAAGCAAAATATACATAAACTTTCGCGCAATAACTTCAATCATTTCTACTCAACATGGCACTGACCTGCGAGTACCTAGCCATAGAATGGTATTATATGAAAATAACCCCACTTGTGCACTGGCATTAAATACTGATTCATTTATATAATAGGCTTCCCAGTGATATAAAGGAAATAAATAATATTAGGACTTACAAATACAAATTAAAAGAGTACTTCGTTCTCAATAGCTTTTATAGTATTGATGAATACCTGACTTTATGATATATCTTTTACGGTGCTGATACCGATATCTCTTTGTACCATAAATTTAGAATTTTATTTTATTTTAATCTATTTTTATTATATATAATTTATTTACTTAAGTATTTTACAATATATTATAGTTGCACTTGTATTTTATATTTTTACTTACATACTTATTTTATATTTTTGTGTTCTGACTCTGTCTTATATCATGTTTATGATCAAAAGGAATGAAATATATTATTATTATATTATTATTATTCGCAAGTGATAAATATTTTAGTTCTCATAACTCTATGATTGATTTGTGGATAGTGATTAAAAGATAAAATTCCTTTGTATAAACGTTACTCAGGAACAAATCGTGTTTTTATTATTTTTTAAACGAACTTTTGATATCGCTACTACTGCTCTTAGAGTGAGGTTTTCGTGGTTTCCCTCACTTCTTGGCAAATGCTGAGAGTCGAACATCTTAAGTCGCTCTACGGGCGCAGGCGTAATAATGACTCAAGGTTGGGCTGACGCCCCCCCTGTAATTGGCGAAAGCTGTTGGGGGATGACAAGGCATGAATTATTATAATTATTATTATTATTATATCGAAACTAAAACTCTCAAATTTTCAGTCGGAAAGCCGTAAGGAGTTTGTAATATGTGGCGATTTCGGCAACCTTAACTTATACATACCTACCTAATAATAACATAAGCTATTTTTGCCAATTTTTTAATATATATATATATAAAATAAATAATATAAAATACTTTGCTGGTGATCACCAGGGATTTTAGAAATACATATAAATAGGTTTCAATTCAAACCAATTGTTTCAAGTATGAATACTGTTGGTATTTAAATAGCGAAAAGCTAATGTGCCATTCGTTATTGATTTTAGGATAAAATACTAAAGCAATAATCCTTTGTCCTAAACGACATAAACCATATTGAGCACAAACGCTTAGTTTTACGGATTTGCCATCCACGGGTCATAAGACTGTATGGGTAGCATTTGTATAATGTAATTGTTCGGCGACACAGTTGATGACGATAAATAGACCAGAGTTTTATGGGTATTTCTTGATTTATTTATGATATTACAACAATAACACGCATGTATTCGCACATATATTTTTTATATTTTTATTTACTGGCAATAATGACATTATTTTCTGTTTTTAAAAATGTCATCAAGTTACCTGTGGGTTTTTAATAGAGCGAGAATGAAAAAGGAAAGTCGCGGATTTCAGAATAATTCCGCTTGAATAAGCAAAAATTTTGACGTTTCTCATGATCTATGAAATGTTAAGATACATTGTCATGGAACTTACACCTCGATTTCGTAACTAACGTATAATATTTATATAATTGATATTAAATAAATGTGGAGGGTATATAAGAATGCTTTGATCCAATATTGATATTTATCATCTCCACTTAATATTACCCGGCGCCTCCACCAGTATGTCACGGAACCCAAAATACGACTCCGTAACTGGAGGTAACTTTCATTCAAATAATGTGGAGGGTACCTACCTTGACCGATTCTGTTGCGACCCAATCACGTTTCTATTAAATAAAGCAACAACTGACCTCTTTTTAAAAAATAGTATATTTCAAACTAAGGGAGGAAAGTGCTCTATGTAATTGCCCAAGGCCTGCAATAGCACATCCCTCAGGTAGTTTGAATACTATTTTTTCCCAGCCAGTCCAATTTTAACTCAATGTCTAAAAATAATAGACATAGTTGTGAGTGACATGATAGATAGTAGGCTTAATCTGTCAAACATTTTATGAGAACTAGAAAAGTTAGCCTCGTTTTAAAAGTGTTTAATAATAGTGTAATTGAAACCTAATACCTAATGACTCAGCAATTATCTCATAAATGGGCTCAGACTGGGTCGAATGTGCTAAGTCATCTATTCAATTAAAATTGTCACATATTATAAGCATGTACAATTTCATCATGTCAATGTAACTTACTTCCCGCCCTAGGGAAGAAAAGTACAACTTTCGTCCCTCAAATGAGGTGGAAAAGTGGACACTTTCCTCCCTGCTGGAAAAAAAAATATTTCTTTACCTCTACACTCTTGCGACTCTCTCTAAACAGACAACGCTATATGAACGTTAGGAAGTTCTAAATGCCTGTCACAACCAGCCCTCTACTTAAAATATTAATAATAATAATTTGGTGGCAATATCTTAAATTATTTTAAATACTTGGTACGTTACTTGACAACGTTTTTAAATGAACACCAGATATTTTGGCTTTTATCTATCCTAATGTGAAATTATTGATGTCCTAATATTCGATTTTTGGTTATTAACATGCTGATATTTATTTAGCTTAGTGGCACATTCTCAGTAATTGTTTTGAAACGTACGGTCTAGTTTGTGCAACACATGAAGTATGTTTAATTCTGATCGTTTTTAGTCCAATTACTTACTTGGTATAACAATTTAATGTTAGAAGAAAAAACTTTCTTCTCTGACGGTTTCCTAAACTATAAAGGATTAATATTTGCTTTTGTTTTTCAGGACAGGACGTGCTTTAGCACTCGGTCTTCGATTCTACGCGATTTTTCGGAGTGTTTGATTGCGTTTTTGTGTCCAATCAACCCTTCTCAAGCGCAGCGAAACTTCAACAATTGTGCCCGTTTTGGCTAGAATAGGCATTTGCTCGACCATCGGGAGGTTGTTTCGTCGTTGCCGGAGACCATTGATTTGCCGAAAAGTGCTCATTAATATTTAATAGGTCCGGCATTACACCCGCCGAGTTCGATCCGAATCTATTAATATTACAGATCACCGTGACCGTATTTCGAGTATTTACAAAATTAATACGCCCGGGTCGTTCAAAAGAATACATGTGTTAGAATGGTAACAGGGCTGAAAACGCGCGTGTTTTGTCATCATTAACATTTAAAACTAGTGCGAGGAAAAGGACATGGAGGAAAAGAAACAGTATACAGCGTTAACAATAGACAGAGCCGCCTTTTTGCTGTTGCGAGTAAAGAAAGCTTTCAAGAAGAAAAAACTTCAGAGAAAGGAACGGGAGAGAAAGTAAGAGACTTTTGTATAGTTCTTATTATTGTTTTCGATTTTTTAGATACGCGTGTACAAATGCAGATTATTTTACCCTAAAATATACCTTAATTATCAAATCCATTGCGTATTAGATAATCGTAACATGTATCAGTTGAAAGGAGATTTCTGTTCCATCACATCGCTTCTGACGCATTCATGAACTAATTCATGGATTTATAAAAGTGCATCATACCTACTTCATTCACTGATACATGGATTTGTCGAAAACAAACGTTTGTTGCTGCGGTTTCTAATTGTTTATGGTTTTTTTTTTTTGCGATGGATGACGTAATAACCGATTGATATTGGAACTATATTTTTTTTGTGCCGTTTTAAAGTAAGATTTACAAATTTGCATCGACTGTAAAACCGAAGAAAACTGTATACAGTGTGTCCAGATTTCGTCGTTCACCATTGAATGGGTTTGCAGAATGCAATAATCTCAAGAAATGAGCTTAGTACATTTCAGCGCTTGCCGATTTAGCGCCGCGTCATTGAATGGTTAAACTATGGATAACTTGATGATTCATTTTTATGGAGAATTTTTGCACCATGTGTATTGTTGCAAACTACATATGTAACATTTTTCGAATTTATTGTGATCGATACCACCTTTTTTTCTGCCTATAAACATAGTCTAGCGTAAGTAAAATAATGAGATCTTATGCAAGTGGAGTCGTGAGCTTCGATAAATAGAAAGTTGTTTTAAGGATAAGAAAACCTTTTTCAGATTACATCTAAAGAAAAACAGATAAATAAAATATCTTGTTAATAACGAAAATTTTGTTTTAATCGGGTGTTTTTCCCTCGGTCTAGGTTCTTAGGACGTTTCGACACGGCAGTTTCGACGCGGCGGTTTCGAGCGGCGTTTCGAGGCGAAGACGTTCCGACGCGAGCCGTTTCCATGCCGGGACGTTTTGACGCCAGATGCAATACCAGTTGAATTTGATTTAGACATATGATGCAAAGATTTTTTTTTTGAATATCAGGAGAGAGGACACATTAAAAATATAATCATATTTTTTTTTTAGTATTGGAAAAGGAGAGGGGGGAGAGGAGTAACTGTTTCAAATGATAATTTTCTTTTTTGCGAAACATCGGGAGAATGAATCAGCAATGTTTCAAATCATATTTTTTTAACATTGAACGGGGTGAGAGGGGGAAGGAATTAGTTTTTTAAATGATTTTTTTTCTTGTTTTTGAACATCTGGAGAAGAATGCATTATAAATGTTGCAAATTATTTTTTCAATATTGGAAGAGGTGGAGGGGAAAGGGTATTAGTTTTTTTAATGATAATTTTTATGATTTGAAACATTTTTAAGGCATCCTCTGTCCTCCGATATTTCAAAAAAAAACAAAAATAATATTTTAAAAACTTATACTTACCCTTGCCCCTTCCACCTTTTATATTTAAAAAAATGATTTTTAAAACATTTTAAGCGT
Source organism: Protaetia brevitarsis (assembly GCA_004143645.1). NCBI lineage: Eukaryota > Metazoa > Arthropoda > Insecta > Coleoptera > Scarabaeidae > Protaetia > Protaetia brevitarsis. The sequence continues at coordinate 1,926,771 of RXPK01000043.1, forward strand.
CCTCTCGCGTTGCTAAAAAGAGAAGAAATATTCATTAAAAATTAATTCTACCCTCCCTTTTCCCTTCCAATGTTAAAAAAACTGATTTGAACATTTCCGATCCGTCTTCTCTTTCTATTTTCGAAAAAAATACCATTTACAAAGAATTTCCCTCTCCTCTCGGCCATTTCAATGTTAAATAAAAAATGATCAAAAACATTCTAATGCATGCTCTCCCCGATGTTCCGAAAAAAACGAAAAAAAATAATATAAAAAAGAAACAATCCCCCCTCCCACTCTTCCGCTCCGATGTTAGATAAAATATGATTAGATAAAATATGATTTGAAACCACTTCTAATTACATCCTCTCTCCCTGTTTCGAAAAAAGAGAGAAATTATCATTACAAAACTAATCCTCTCCCCTTCTCATCGCCTCCAAAAAAAAAATATTTGAAGCATTTTAATGCCTCCTCCCCCGATATTTAAAAAAAAAGAAAAATATACTTAATAAAGAAAATCTCAGCTTCCCCTTTCCTCCTTCCAATG